>CM040183.1:59399056-59999056 GCA_022606455.1 Callitettix versicolor
CAACATAACTCAAGTAAAATCTTTATTTTTATTGTTTAATAAACTGCAAAATCCAGTTAGAAAACATTTTACAAAAAATGAAAATCATTTATTTGAACCACAAAAATAAGACTTATTTCTGCAAACAAGTTTATCACTAATTGTCCAATTCGGTCAAATAAGATTCCTAACAGTATACCAAAAGCGGTTTACGGTTTTAAACTAAAACGAAAAAACAAAATATTTGTTTTCCAAGTCCTTATTTATTTTTACATTTAGATTTATTCAGGAGCAGTATATTTTGTTTAATTTCAAATTTTGAACATTAACTATATATTATTGTATGATCAAAATTTGAGTAAAATCTATTGAATGTATCTATTCAGAGTATTTTCAAAAGGTTTTTTCTTAAGTCGTGAATTTATAAATGTTTATTTTATAGCACGGAAAAATCAACTTAGTGTTTGGATTCGAACCTGTGACTTCCATCAACAAGTCCGACCTGACTGTCAACAAACTAGTTCCTTGCCAAATAGAATTCACACTTATTTGCTTATGTAATAAACATCTCACGTTTTTAATGCCTTTCGAGTACCGAGGAAAAGCTAATTATTTTTAAAAACACATCAGAAGCAATCACAAAATCGTATTCTCTTTAAAAGTTTATTTTAAACTTGACAATGAAAATTATGTTTAGTTCTTTAAAAATTAATACTAAAATAATAGGACCTATCGCTTCCTGTTATTAATACGTTATATTTAAGTAATACGTTAAGTACACATATTTGTTATAAAATTTACTCGCTAGAGCGGAGCAGGACATTGAATAAACACAACGGCCTTAGCACATATTAATGCGCTAATGTAGCCTATTTAACGTTAGCTACACGTATTGTTTGACGCACTATTCTAGTTCGTGACTTAAATTATTTTCAGATAAAAACTTTAAAATTAGAAACATCGTTTGACATGCACAATCCGTGAGTACCTGACCTGACATTACATTGTATTCGTGACTCGTGTTTCCCACAGTACGTGGGATGTGATTTGCACGTCGAGGTTGTGACGCTTTTTAATAAAAACATGGCAAGGTAAAGAAAAAAAGTTTATTACACATTGACTACAACAGACAATTTTAATATAATTTGTTTGGTAAAGATAATATTTTTTACGCGTAAATGATACGTTTTTAAAGAAATATTGGTAGTCTGTAAGCAAATCGTACAAATAAGTATTGTACAAACATTGCATGAACTTTTTTCAATTCAATTAAATTATTTACAAAGAGCTAAATGAAAGCATTGTGCATACAGAAGTATTGTATAAGTTGCCATATCTCTAGAAATTCCGGTTAAAACAAATCAAACAAAGGTTATTGTTTTCATTTTTCTCTTTTACCAAAATTTTTAAATTTAAATTTGGCATATTTATTTTAGTTCTGAATCTGTTTTCAGGTCTCCCTAATCAATTATTTTGGAATTATGTTTTCTTTAGTTGATTAAGGGAATATTTTATTAAAATATTAATAGTTAAATGTGAACTTCGGTAAACCAAAATAGTTGAAGCTGAATTTTTTCATTGTTAAAACTTGTTGACCAAGTACGATTTTAAAATACATTTTTTTAATTTAAAAATTGTCTCTAAACACAGACTACAGCTGTATGACAAGTTTCATAAAAATTCGTCAATTCGTTTAGTCTCCGGTAATGCCCATAGAAATACATTCGCCTAATTTCAGCGGTTCTGAGAACTAACATTTCCATAAAAATCTCAAAATAAATATATGTTTTTTCACGACCATCATTTTCTTTACAAAGGGCTTAATTCATGGAACGAGAAAGTAAGGTACTCCTTTACTTTGTAAAGTTAGTTTTGAGAGCTACTTTAATATATACTTAATGTTAAATAGTTTGTACATTTTTTGAAACTTTATTGTAAGATAATAGGATTTAATGTGTGTGTGTGTGTGTGTGTGTGTGTGTGTGTGTGTGTGTGTGTGTGTGTGTGTGTGTGTGTGTGTGTGTGTGTGTGTTAATAATCATATTTTACTAATTATTTGGAGGCAAAATTATTCATTTTCAGTTTTCAAAATGTTGACCAAACTACAAAAAAACAATTATTACTACTATATAGTATAATGTAATTATAATATAATATAATTATTAATATAACTATATAAATATAACTATATGATATAATGATTATTAAAAGAGCAGTGTATATAAACTATAAACATACTAAAACTTACACAAAACATTATTATAGACATTCAATTAATCAATAATATGTCGTAATTAATTTATCTCTTGTGAGATGATAGCTTGCAATCGAAATGACAATAATGTATTGTATTTATTTGGATTTTTTTCTATTATTATTTGTTTGGGAATTTTCAGCAAGATGTATAAGTAAGAGACAGCGAAACGAATCACATAACACAACATTTCCTAGATTTCTTAATTTATCAAGAAATTTAAACATAAACACTAAACTCCTAATCTTAGTTCTGTTTAGAATCCACAACGCTTGTTTATACGTTTTTGTTAATTTTAGTTCCGGGTCTTGGAATCCTTTTCAAGAAAATAATTCCATAAATAATAAATAACATAAGGAAACTGTTGTGGAACTTTCTACGTCAGGCTTTGGAACCATTCTGCTCTCATTATTTACCTATTTTCATCTACATGAATACTTAACCAAAATTCTTGCTTACATGTTTAGCGTACATGGTGACAAATTTTTCCAAATAAAGCAGATCAGTTTTATCCACAGAAATATGTTTACAGGCTTGGCACTTCCTAATAATTAGTGTGATTCTTGTTTAATGTTTGTGCACTAAAAATTACTAGTGGACTTACTGGTGTGTAGGCTTTCACAGTAAATAAAAACAAAAATATACAACAAAATACTGCAAGAAGTTGAACAGTGTTACAGCACTCCTTATAAACAATATTCAAAGTGGCAACTAAATCCTTAATCAATTTTAGTTCGGAAAGTTCTGTAGGTAAAATAATTCAAACAATACCATTGGCTAGCATTTAATTACTGTTACACACTAATCTTTAATTCAATTATTTTATTTTAAAATTACTGTACATATCTTCCTAGGTGAAATTATTGCAAAACCATGTAGACCTGCTACTTTTTGTCGATATGAACTTTTACAATAGACGTTACAGATATATTTAAAACTTGTATAACATGTTAATAAAGAAATACCATTAATTATATTTAGGTTATCTAATGCAATAGTCCGTAGTCTGTTCTACTTTCGTATTTAAAACTATAACTTATAAAGTTAATGACTTAATTCTTACATTGAATCTTACTGAAATATTTACAAATGAAATTACTATAACCGGATTTTACATTATATACCTAAAATTAGGCTACAATATTTACTGATTACTAAAAGAAAGTCTTTTATTTCGTAACATTTACATATTGAAGTGGCCTAGATTGTCTAACCGATTCTACATTCAAAACTGATTCGGTCAGTAATTATTTGTGTCTTGGATACAGTAATAATTTAAATATTATTTTCAACAATGTTTTCTTAGCAATCAGCTGTTTTGTTACACACACAATTATTTGTGTCACCTATGCCTGGAATTTTATTTACATACTTTTTATCGTTTTTCAGTCAGTTTTATTTTATTGTAAAGCCTTAAAAGGGAAAATTATGAGATGTGAAGGTTCCTGGTATTTGAATAACTTTTATCTACACGATATGTGTAGTTTCAATAATTCAGGTCCAAATTTTTGGTAAAAAAAATGACGGAATGGTTTGAATAATATTATATGAAAGATTACAAAATTTTTACGTAATAACTATTATTTAATACATTAAAATATCATTAATTTCTTTTTAAACCATTTAACACAACATAAGTAAAGTCATATTATGATAACCATTTTTTTTACGTGAATCATAAATTAGTTAACAATGGAACCAAATTTTTCATTTACTTCACGTATTAACGTTTTACTCTTAATATGGCTACAGTTTGTTTCCTCGATAGCAATACAAGATTTTTGTCGTAATTTCTAAAGTCAAAAACATATTATTTCCAAAATTAATGGTAATATTCAAATTAAAATTAGTTTTAAAGCAAAAGAATATTTTATCAGCCTGTCTTAGAAAATCATATTTCTTGCTTTAGTTATCCGACTGTTATGAAATTAATTCCGTGTTCCTGCTTTCGGTAGTAGTAATGGTGGATAAATTAGATCTAAATCGGTCCTATTGAAATGTGTACGAAATATTAAAAAAAGGTATGCAAGGTACTCATACTCTGGACCCAATAAGTAAATCAGTTAAGATGGAGAATATTTAATCGAGTATGATTTAAAATATAGTTTAAATATTTACTTTACTGTTACTTTCAATACAAATTTTTCAAATATAATTACAAATTTAAAAAATTCAATTTTAAATAAAGAATATAAACTATGAACTCTTTTATAATTTATAAACTGAAATTTTTTACCAAATTAAAAAAATATATATATTATGTTAGAAGCGTGATTTATAACAAAGTAGATGTATTTTTTCAAATTTTGATGAATTTTCGTCAATTACGTAAGCCTATATGTCTATTGGTAACCATTATATAGCCTAAACTACCGTGGAAGGAATGTTCACACTTAATGGTAGTGTATTCTACATAAACAGAAACATTTATTTTACTTTACCGACAAGAAGGAAGGAAGGTGTCGGGGGGGGGGGAGTATTAAATTCGACACGAAGCACACATCAACTCTGGTTATGAAGTATGTTCCACGATGCACGAAACGCGGGTGGCCCTAAATTAAAAAATATTACAATGTTTGCTTTATTATTAAAGTTGAAGAAATATAGCCTAGTTCTGTTCACGAGAGCTCTGGTCGGAGTCTTAGCTCGTGCCCGATGACTAAGACAACACAGGTTCGACCGCGAAAGGAGCAAGTAATATTGCTTGCTCACGTGGTAATTAGAGTAATGTTATGACTGGCGGTTTTAGCAGCCATGATTGTGTTACTGCATCTACTCGTCTTTCAATTTACGTTCAATTGCTTTCTCTCAGTTGTAAGCATTCGTTAAACGTTTTTATTAAATAAAATACATAGATACTATTAAACGTATTAATATCTGTGTTTTATTAAAAAACTTTTTTAGTTTTTTCTAAAGTTCTAACCAATCGAGTTATAAATACATATTGACTTTTATAAAATTAATCAAAGATTCAATTAATTTCAGATTCAGTACCATTCATGAAATATTATTAATTAAGAGGAATTTCTTTACAAGTAAGAAGGACGAAAAACTTGTTTGCCAAAAAATATAAATATTTTCCAATCTACACTCTGAATTCTTGTAGAAGAGCCTTCATTTCGTTAGTGCTACTGTTTGACACATTTCTGTGCAATACAATAGTATAACTGTGACGGCGCTCATTAAATATTTTTTTTCTAGCCATACGAAATGCATATACAAAAACGATTTAGTAGCTCTTGTATTAAAATACCAGTATTTAGTGCTATCAAAACTATCTACTCTGGGTGTAGGAAAGTTATAAGCAATAATATAAATATTTGCTTGTCTGATGTGTAAACCTGTTTGGTCTATATTCTTAAAGAATTCTTTGTCTGACCATTTAAATATAAGCATGCGTCCTCTTAGTGAACTATTTAATACAACGTGTTTAATAAAATACAACATACTGTATTGTGAACATAGGCTACTTACTTTTAGACTAGATTTAGCTGCTTAATATTCAGTTAGAAATATTGTGCAGCGTACACTGTATTAAAAAAGCTTTTGTTTTTATATCGAACTTGAATGAAAATGACTCACAGGCTAGTTATTGCAAATAGCGTAAGAATTTACAAATATTAGTGCATTAAATTTTTAAAAATTAACTCAATGGCAATCGTAGTTTATTTTAATTTAATTGAGTACTACTATTTATTTTGATTAACTATTGATTTTTTGAAAATTCGTATCTATCACGTCGTCGTAAAAACTACGTGTCCGAATTATTAGTTAAACAAAATTGCTCCAACTTGCTTTTCCGACGTTGAAGGCAGTCACCTCTAATAAACAGAGGTGATAGAGTTATTTTCTCAAAGTTTTCCATTTTTCACTAATAAGCCTGCATGACCTCACGGTTCAAGACACAATATCAAAGTGCAGACACGGTTGACTGCTATTCAGCGAGTTTGTTGAACATTTTATATCGTTAAAAGTTATTGCGCCACTTCACGTCTGCTGCGGGCACACAGTGAACTGTGTTTTTCGACGTTTACACCGACAACCTTTGATGTCATATTTTATATATATTACTGAGTTAAAATTTATTAATTTTTTTTTCTACTTTTATAAACATTTTTAATAAAATCCTGGCTTAGTGGTGGAGTATATAATAATCATATGAAAAAATATACTTATTTTATTTTCATTTTTTCATTTATTACGACTTTATCAGTGAAATTCACACTTAAAAGTGAATTAAAATAAATCGCAAATATATTAATCTTACACTTTAGTAACGATAACTTATAGTTATAGCAAACACAGGACAAATTTACAAAAATTAGGATCTGAAATTTTACTTAAAATTTAAAAAAGAATCTAACTGAATTGCTATTCTTCAGCCGTAACTGTACTTTAATATTGTGTCTTGAACTTAACTGCAAACTGGCTTATTTATGAAAAATGTACACGTTTTGGAAAAATACCATATAAAACTTGTATTACGTGTGTATTGCTGCTGTTTGTAGGAAATAACTGTCTTTAAAAGTATAATATTTATTTATTTATTACCAACTTTTCCTTCATACAAACATTTAGTTACATAAGAAGAACCTACAGGGGTCTGTCAATAAAAACAAAAATACACCACTACAAATCAGTGGTACTCCCAGAAACATTATATGCCAGTGAAACTCTCTTCCAAATCAAAAACAATAACAAGACGGACCCGCTGCTTAAGACAGAGAGAAGGATCATCAGAACGTGTGTCAATAAAAGCTACCGGAAAGACGGGACCTGGAGAATAGCCACCAATGAAACAGTATACAAATATATCGACCCAGTTCTCAGTGTAATGAAAAAACGAAGAATTTCCCACTTCTTTCACATATTAAGAATGTCGGAGGACAGAATCCTGAGACAACTGGTAATGAGAAGCATCAACAGGAAAACACAGGGAATATACATCACACAAGTCCTCAGAGACCTCAGTGAAATAGGACTGAAAATGCATGATACAACAGACAAATGTAAAATAACACGCATTCTTAAGACTAATAAATTTAAAGTGGATAAACCGAAGGGACTCAAGAAGGTAGTGATCACAGATGCCGTCAGGAAGCAACGATCTGATCGAATGAGGGATTATTGGAGAAAAAATTACAGCCCAATGTTAGGAAGAACTGAAATGTAGTCTAAAGTGGTCCCATGAGGCCAAAAAATTAAGAAAAAAATAAATAAATTTGAGTAACTTTACAAAAAAACATTAAGTTCTTATTATTTACGCCTTTTATTATATAAGAAAGTTTATTACACTAAAAGAATTCCAAGCCATCGGCATTTATAAAAACGATTGGTAAAACTAATTGCTTATAAACAAGGAAATCATATTCATTAAATATTTAAATAGCCTACATTGTGTTTTTAATAATGTCAACGTTTCTTGTTATTTTAAAATTAATTTTAAATGTCCCAACACCTAAACCTAACCTTAAAAAATTCAGTCTACCTAATGTTGCAGAGCTAACTGCTGTTTTGATAATATTGATTAGGTTATTGGACCTCGGCATGATAGTTCCGTAGTAGAGCTCCTGTGAACAACACAGGATAAAGTGTGTTCTGGTGTGTCTCCTGCCTACAAGACCTAATGTGTCTTCGTTTACATCAGTTCTACCCAGCAGCCTTCTGCACTTTGACAGTGTAATTAAAAATGCAGTTGATATCTTCACAATAACTCTCATAATTTACTTACCACAACCGAACCGTTTTAAAAAAAGTTTTTTGCAATTTATTTGTACTTCTTGGACATTCTTACTTTTACTTGGACATTCTTGTACGTTGGCCAAGTTAGTAGCTGGACTTTTTAAATTTTGCTACCCTATTGAGTAGTACTCAAATTTATTTATTATAAATAAACAACAAAATTTGACAGTAACACTGTTAGTACATTAATTTTTAAATACCGTTATGCCTAAAGCGGAATTCCAACTATTATTTACTTTATTTTTTTAAGTAATATAACCATGTAGGCTTTGTGGTATTTGTACTACTGGCCTTTCAAAATTTAAACTAGCCTAACATGTTGAAGTTACTTAAAATAAAATACAGACATTTTTAACGAATTGAGTTTTAATGTTCTTCTTGAAACTAATATATTTACAACAATATTCATTATCATTCAAATAATTTTAATGTTAAATAACTTTTTAATAACTATATCTCAAATTTCACGCGATATAAGTTTAAATTAAATACCCTGTTATTTCAATATAGCAAAATTTCTTGGAACATCTCTGTATGTAGGCTAAATGGGTCCTTGCAAAGTATTACAGTTTGCAAGGATCCACGTAGCCTGAACATTTATAAACTGAACATATAGGCCTATATTTAAGCTGTTTTATGTTGTCGTCAGCTGTGTCTATGAATAATTATAAGCTATAACTGAATTAGATTGTATTTTTATTTTAATTGTTTAAGTAATATATCCATGTGTTAGGAAAAACCAAAAACACATAACGTTTTATCATCATCATTTTTATCATTAAGATGTAATACTAAATAATATTAACTTGTTTATGGCTTCCGTATGTCTACACTAACAAGTGTCCAAAGAGTTTCACGGCATAATTTAAATTTTAAACAGACTAAGATAATTACTTTCCAGGTCTGTTTAAAGCGAGCCTAGATATAAGTGTTTGGAATTCATTTCATTCTAAAAATCAGAAGATAAATGACGTGAAAAGACGTTACTTTGTAACAATAATTGTTAATAATAATAAAATATTATTATAAACGGTAATCATTTGGTTCAGCCTTCGATTAACTTTTAATTGGCAGACATAAAGCAATCAGTTGTTACGGTTATAATATTGAATTATGGGAGCTGATTTTAGAGAAATTAGGCTTCTTACGTCTTTTAATATAGACGTAAAGGTTTTTTTATGAATAAATTAGAATCAAAAATTTTGAAAAGATGCACAAATTAAACAAGTGCCTCAAAATTGGGCAAGATTATATTGAAAAATACAGTATAATCCAAATATACTTCAAATTAATTGGAGAAAGTAAGATAACAGAAGTAGATAATAGATGTAGATAATGCAGGATACAAACTTGGCACTAAAAATTACTTTGGCAATAACTTCAACAAATTGTTACCGAAAAGAATCAATTCTTTCATTAAAAAAAAAAACTGTCATTCAAAATCTTTAAACACAAAATAAATAACTTTTTTGCATTTTACAGGTTCCTACAATTATAATCAGCAGCTAACGACAAAAACCGAATAATAAGCCTAATCGTATTTTGCTCAAATTCGGATCACTTACGAAGCGTTCACCGCTTCGAATTCGGCTCATATAACTTCAAAGCGTGTAGCGCTTCGAATTCTGTTCACACGTTCAAAGCGTGCACCGAATTTTTAAATAAGATTAATTTTTGGTTTGGTAGCAAATTGAGAAATAAAAAAACAAATCATGGCTTCAAGAAAAATGATAATACATTATTTCACAAAATTTTGTTGTGAAACTATGTAAGTGTTCTAATTGTCCTGAATATCATGGAGTTTCACCAAGTATCGACAGAGGTCAGTACATAAATCATGGCTTCATCAGATTTAATTTATTTTTTATTCGCCCTCGAACCATAACTTCCTTTTTTCTTAAAATTGCTACAATGATTTGAGTTATGATTCTTATAAAACCAACACCTGAGTAAAATTTGATGTGCCTATTTGGAAAATCAAGCAATTGTTTCATTTTTTATCGATAAACCATGAACCATATTTTCAAAAAGTCTGACTAATGTTTTTGGAATTAATTAATTGTGTGACATTTTGTGTAATGTTTTTGAATAATTCATTAATTGTATTAATGAGATATTTATGTCTCATTGATAATTATGTAAAAAGGAGATATTTTGTGTAATGTTTTTGGATAATTATTTAATTGTGAGATATTTTGTGTTATATTTTTGGATAATTACTTAATTTGAAATATTTTGTGCAATGTTTTTGGATAAATAATTAATTGTGAGATATTTTGTTTAGTGTTTTTGCACTATATTATATTATACTGTACATTCTTTCCAGGACACGTATCTACAAAGTCACGTGTGCAGTCACGTTCACACTAAGATGTAACGTTACAACAAGTTATGTTCATGTCCAGAGGCAGATGAATTACAGTATTAACTTTGGGTGTTTGAGGTTTCCACTACTCTGGCTCCTATCTGAGTTGTATTGTATGCACGTTGACAAAATAGAGTGGCAAATGGGTCTGGATTAAAGTTGAAGATTTACAACAACGACTGTGTGGTCTGGGCTTAATGTGACCCAGGCTTTACACCCACTTTGAGCATTGTGCTTTAAGAACTTGATTTACTGACAAATAGCTTTCACGTTTTTATTTACTGTAGTCAACTGTCCTAGACACAACTAACTATCTATCACCAATAGTCTGAGGAAAATATAAACATTATTTCATTAAATTTATAACTTTATTGTACGTTGTAAACTATTTGTTTAAATCATAAAATCACATGTTAAGAGGGTAAGTATAATGTTTTACATATAATAAAATATAATTTTTAATGTTGGAGGTTATGGGATATTTGACTTTTTCAAACTTGCTTTTATTTTACACAAAACGGACCAACTTAAATTAAAGAGTATTACGACCATAATTTTAAATTCTTTAGTGAAATATGGATGCTGTATTGTACTTGCAACACTTATTCTGTTTAGTAATTCATAAGATATTTTTGTTATTAATTATTGGCCAATTTCCGTTAGGCCCCTATGGTAAGACGGTGGTCAACGTTCGTTTTCGTATAATCAATGTAATTTGAAAATTTGAAATAATAACTTATTTCAAGCACGTTTCAACTCAGATTAAATAATTTTGTTTAATGTAACATAAATCAGTTACGAATTTTTACGGCAATCATTGGTTATATTTGAATTTTTAACGTAAATAAAAAAGTTTGTTCATTAAAAATTAAATTATTTATATATGTTATTAAATAATGATACTTTTTTAATTTCAAGACCTTCTTGATATCATTTATTAGGATATAAGCCAGATTTACTTAAGCCTATTGTACCTTCTTTTAGCACAAGCTAAATCTACTTACACCTATTTCCATTTAGTAAAATACTGCTTAATTCCAATTACTGTATTGCGTAACAGCATAAAATAACAATAAAACCCAACTAAAATTGTGCATATATATTTCATTAACTTTTTAGAAGATTCAGTTAAATTTTAAAAAATTGGTAAGGCATTCAGGGTAAATTTGTTTTTTCCATAATAACTTTCGAACTATAAATTAATTTAAACTTTAACATAGATAATTCTGTTATTAATCTGTTAAACAATTTGAACAAATACAGGTTATAAAGTATCATACATTTAGTATTTTTACTCACGAACAGAAAATTATTATTTTTAAATCGTTAAAATTGATTTTTAGAATATATGATTTTTATGAATTTAATTTAAGAGACTGAAAAGGACATCAAATCGAGATTTTAAACGATCTTGTGTTGTGGGTAAATACACTTACAGTGTAGGCCTATTACAAACTTTATTGAAATTGTCATTTTATGCGTACATACACACAGAGTTAAGTAGAAACTGTTTTTTGTTTTACAGAGCCAAAACATGATTTTTAGGCCTACATAACAATTCAATAATATACAACTTTCCCCTAGTCGTAAAGTGGAAGGTGAAAACAATACAATTTTTAAGCAGAAAGTTTTCAAATACGGTTACAAATTTCAAATTGATTGGATCCAATGACTCATGATAATCAATTGACTAACGATGATGATCAGTTTAATCCTGGATCACAGCTTTTTATTATCAGATCCTAGATTTATTGATCGTCCTTATTCACCTCGGTGCAACCCACGAAATGAAAAACGTTTTCAATTTTATGTAAATTACATT
Organism: Callitettix versicolor; assembly: GCA_022606455.1. Lineage (NCBI taxonomy): Eukaryota > Metazoa > Arthropoda > Insecta > Hemiptera > Cercopidae > Callitettix > Callitettix versicolor. The sequence goes on from CM040183.1 coordinate 59,411,219, forward strand.
TTTTAAATTTTGTATTTCTTGCTATCTACATTGAAGACGAAAAATAACACCATTAGTACAATACCGAGGTGTACCGTATGTGGTGTAATATATTAGCAACATAATAACTGCAGACTCTTCCATTTTACTCCATATATATACGAATTTATAACTCGAATTTGTAAACAACATTTTTGAACCAAAAGAAGTTGGTAAGTAAATAGGAAAAACTAAAGAAATTCCATTGCCAATTCTTTTAGTATTTATTTGGCTATTAAACCCTAATTTTTAAAATATAACGATATTAATTTAATTTTGATTTTTAAAGTATATGTATATTTACTCAAAACCGTTAAAGCTATTTAAACAAAACTATTTTTTTTTTGTTATTTAGTTAAGGCAGTCACATATGAAGTTTGATTTATAATTTTTGTTTCAATTCAGAAAATAGGCCAGGCAGTTTAATTAACTTAAACAACCTATCATTTCGAATAAGAACATTCTGTGGCATTCTTCCGAAAGCGAAAAAACAAAGAACACTTCATTCAGAGATTTCCCTTATGTCCATTCGGACTTTGTAGCTGTCGTGTTCATTAATCGGAATCATTTTTAGGAAGTAAAGTCGGCGACAATCGCCTTCGTTAAGGAACGTCATTACAGCGTTTGTTCCGTCCCTGGGGGCTGCTACGGTGTGGCCCCCACAACCGCCCTTCCTAAATATTTTATAACCGAAACGCCATCTTTACTTGATCAGTCTTTTGAAAATTCGCACATATTTTTGTTTTGGAGTTTATGTTTATACAGTGATAATGAGAGTATTGTATTGCATGGCATCTAACTTTTAATAATTAAATTGTATTTGCTACTAATAAATGTTTATAATACTGAATGATGCTTTCTTGCTCTTAAATTGTGGTTTTATATGATGTTTTACCAGAAACTGAATAAAGTAGGTCTCAGAACTGCATCTCTTATAGTTTTTACATCTGACGTAAAACACGAAAAATTAAATTTCAGAAATACAATTTTTACGTTTGGGCTAAAATAATTTTGCTAAATAACTAATAAATTCAATAATTTTTTAAATAAAACTTATAGATAGATATTTAATTCTAAATACATTTTATAAATAAAGTATATAAAAAATAAAAACGAAAGAATTTCGAATTTCGTCAAAAATAAAGCATGCCAAAATTATTTTTAGACCTCAAAATGTGACAGGCGTTCATTTGAACGTTTCAGGTGTGGGTCGTACTATGATGGCTGCTCCAATAGCTCATTTTGCATAAATTTTTTTTTCCGGCAAAAAACCGTTAAGGTTATCATCGCCGTTTTTTGCATAGAAAATGATAGAAAAGACTTTCTATCATTTTGCATAGAAAGTCACTAATAATACTTGCATCCTGTTGAAGTACTGACTGAAAACAGTTACTAGACTTGATAATACTGAACTTTGAAATATCATATAAGTAAATTATAGTGATTTTTCGTATTTAAACTAAGACTTAGAGGCAGTGCTTGATGTTTGGTGAAATCCTAATCATTGAGAACTTTCCAAGTTAAATACAAAACTTGACAGGGATTACGTGGGATCACAGTCACACTTCGCAGTTCTAGATGCATCCAAGTAGGCTGAATGCTGTCTACTTCCGCTGCCCACAAAAAGGTGGGGCTTTTCTGTTCTTGGTAAGGCGGAAAACTTAAGGTCATTGCTAATCTTTCAAATGATCTCTAAAGAACTCTCGCAAGAGTCTACCAACACAGTAGCAAAGGCTAGCTACAACATAACAACTTATTGGAACACTCAATGCCATAAAGTATTGTGATCAAGGGCTATCTTCATTTATTAACAAAATTCAAGCAAAGTCTGATGAATCAATTTTGATAAATTATTTAGATTTTCTCCGTATTTTTCAAAAGTTCTGAAGAGATAGGGTCATACACATTTTGAATTACAATATCAATGGTAAGATGGAAAATAACTCATTTCAGTAAAATTTTACCAAAAGTGTGGGAACCGATTTTGAGATAATAATTTTGAACATTTTCAAATTGTTCCCGAGATTTTGACAAACTGCCGAATTTCCTCAAAATATATTCATTAATTTAACCTGCAGCGAAGCGCAGTCTCACTTACGGACATTTAAACCCTCTTTTTGAGCTCCTTTAGCTTATCTTTAACAATGAGGATTCTGGATACCAGGTGACCTTCAGATTTAATCTAGACTTATCCTTACATGAGTAGCTCGGTGTGCGTGGATTTGGTTGGATGGAAACAAATCTTAAAGGCTAGAATACCCTGGACACAGTTCCCTAAAAGTGGACTTAAAGAGTGGAAATGTCATATACTGCAGAGAAGGGAAATTGGTGCTTCATAGCACGCATAACAGACTAACTAAGCACCCTAACTTGAGGCAGACTGTAGGGACTTGAGGCGGACCTACACAATCAGCAGTGGAAGAAGTGCTCAGCAGTGGAATAGGGATTGAACTCAAGTAAGGCGACAGTCTATCTATAACCAGGCAGACGTTTATATTAAAGATTACTGTGGACTGAATATGCACATGAACAGGATAGAAACGTACCACGGAGAAACCGTGTGTACATAGAAAGGAAAAGGAAACTGCAGACCACATCATCAGAATTTGATTGTGACTCCATCAGAATGAACTAGTCAGTGAAATATTAAAACTCATCAAATGCATCAATTAAAGGAACTAAAAGAAAACAAAATCACTTTCGGAACTATAATAACAAGTTCAGTTGCATAGTAAGTCCTTTGATTGCGGCGCCAGAAACCACCAAAACCCATAATCTCAACAACTACCTAATCTATTCAATAATCTAATCTAATGTACATCAATCTCGCTTATAGATTGCCTGTTTGCTGCCTTTTTCAACGCAACATTCTAAAATCTAGAAGGAAAATATTAAACCTGAAGTTAGAAAAAATTAGCTTGGTAGATACATTTTTTTAAATTTTAATAGTGAGCGAGAAACAGTATAAATTATTTTTGACAACCAATTTTGAAACTATCGAAACAAATATTTGAAACTAAAACAATCGATTTTCTTTGTTTTTTATTATTACAATATCGATGTTTACACGCGCACAGCGCTTATCAGCCCAATTGATCGGCTGCAATCGATCGAGAACATTGTACATGTTGCGTACAAGTCTGTGTGCATGTTAAAATATGACATCATTAAAAATAACGAGGCGCTGCATTGTTACTCATTCTTCTAAACTCGTTTATTTTATCAACACACAAAAGTGTTATTGATTTAAATGACAGTTTGATGACCTGCCGCCGGGCAGTAAAGTTTGAAACCGTTTCCAGACATCCGTAAATAATGCTTGATAAAAAAATGAAATGTATTACATCGTAAGACATTCCAACAGATCACAACTGGCCAAAAATGAAACAAAATCCGTTAAATATTATAACTACTAAATTATTATATTTATAGATTATTTTTGTTTATGCTATTATATTGTAAGCCTTCTTAGACTGAAGAAATACTTCTTTATGTCGATTTTAACAACACATTAAAATTTGTTTGCTCCTTTCCTACAAGGTTATGTTGTACACATTTTCCCCACTGATATCCTAAATCAAAAGATCACTTCATTGCCTTGTCTTTCTAACCAGCCTAATTAGTGAGTTAATGGCATTCATAGTTATTAAAAGATTAAAACCTACTGTTAATCTAATAAAAGATTATATTAGAATACGTACTTAACTGTAATATCAATTACAGCTTACAGTTAAGTACGTATTCTGTGCTGAAGTTACTGAGAGTTGTTATTTGTTAAGTAGCTTTGATTCTCTTCAGTAATGTAACTAAAGCACCTCAATGGCGAACGTTCATAAGCAAATAATGTCGCACAAGGTTTAGCGAAATCAGATCGATTGTTTTTTTTTTTTACTAATATGTGACAAATTTTAGATTTGTTTATATTTTTTACTTCTTGTTTGCTTGTAACGTGAGTTTTGTTGCACCCAAAACTAGAAAATATTTCCTTACAAATTTAGTTAGTTCGCTTTTCGCACTACCTTTGATGTTTTCAATAAAAAATAAACCGCTCCTGCTATGGTTTACAACAGCTGACACTTGTCACTGGGTATTTATGCGTAGCTGCGGATTTATGCGCGGCTAATGTTGATCAAAGATAATTTAAACATTTTAAATTATTTTATTTATATCTAGATACAGTTTTCAAAGAGATATTTCGGAAACGAAGAAATATTTACAGTTCAGATAAAATAGATTGACCTAATAACTCGATCAGGATAAAGTAGGCGTAATAAACCTAAGTGAAACTTGTGATGTTTTGAAGGCTCTACTTTATGGTAGAATAGTACTAATATCCTTTAAAAGCCGCCTTGGCGGCCTAGTTGATAGCGTATTGGGCTTTCACCCCGATGACCCGGGTTCGATTCCTAGCCAGAGCTTGGCATTTTCATAGCTATAAATCATCCCACCGTCTGTATTAGCCCAAGTGTGCACAATAGTCAGACGTTAAACACCAAAAACAAAAAACAAAAATCGTTTAATAAATTGGCGGCATAACAGTCCATGAAAGACCTGCTAGGTACATCAGTCCATGAAATAAAACATCTTAATAAGTTCCATTACACATCAATCGTTGGAATGAAACACTGCACAACAGCTCTAAAGCACAACAGTCCGTGAAATAAAAGACCTACTAAGCTCCACGACACATCAGTCCATGAAATGAAACACGTGCTAAGCTCCACGATATAATAGTCCATGGAATGAAAGACCTGCTAAGCTCCACGGCACAACAGTTCGTGAAATGAAACACGTGCTAAGCTCCACGGCACAACAGTCCGTGAAATGAAAGACCTGCATGTTCGTCAAAACAGTCCATGAAATGAAAGACCTGATAATAAGCTGCACGACATAATAGTCCATGAAATGAAAGACAGTCAAGCTCTTCTTCAAAACACTCCATGAAATGAAAGAACTGCTAGTAACCTGTACGATATAATAGTCCATGAAATGAAAAACACGCAAGGTCTTCGTCAAAACAGTCCATTAAATGAAAGACCTGCTAAGCACCATGGAATAACCATTAATCGAATATAGAATAGTGTGGGTTAATTGGTGCAACACAATATTACGCTTCCCGTCACCATATTGCCAACATTTACAAATTTACTTAACTCTCTTGGGAACTGAACCCGGATCTCCTCGCTTGTAAAGAGACAGCCTAGTACTAACCACTAGATCAATCAGGCGGCCAATATCAGGCATCATATATTCTAACAATGATGTTCACATTTACTGAATATTAATACAAAACTACATTTTCTTAATGCTTTAATATTGTACTTTTTACTGAAACATACATTCTATAAAACTAGACTAAAGTTGTATTGTGCGAGTAACGAATGTTCGCGCCTATACATAACGTCTTGGTGAAATACTGCGATACTGCTGTGACAGACATGTAGTTATTTACAAGTACTGTTGACAGACTTGCTATAGACTGCATAAGTGCTGTGACAGACATGTAGTTATATACAAGTACTATTGACAGATTTTGATTATATAAGTGCTTTGATAGACATGTACTTACATATAATACTGTGGCAGACTTGCTATAGACTATATAAGTATTGTGACAGACATGTAGTTATATACAAGTACTGTTGACAGACTTGCTATAGACTATATAAGTGCTTTGATAGACATGTACTTACATATAATACTGTGACAGACTTGCTATAGATTATATAAGTGTTGTGACAGACATGTAGTTATATACAAGTACTGTTGACAGACTTGCTATAGACTATATAAGTGCTTTGATAGAAATGTACTTACATATAATACTGTGACAGACTTGCTATAGACTACATAAGTGCTGTTACAGACATTTAGTTATATACAATTACTGTCACAAACTTTATGCAGGTTATAAAAATGTTGAGACATGCACTTATATTGAAATACTGTGACAGAAATATAGTTACAATTACTCTGAAAGACTTATTGTAGACTCTGTAAGTGTTGTGACATACATGCAGTTATATTACTAATACATTGACAGACATTAAGTTATATTTAAATAAGTTATAGTTAAAGGAGATACATGTAGTTATACAAGTAATTGTTGTAAGTAAAAGTATACATTACTTTAAAATTAGTTACATTAAAATGCTGTGATTGGCATGTGCGTAGTTATATACGTGGCAGACATATAATTTTAGTTAAGTGCTTTGCAGACATGTGGTTACTATTATTTTTTTTTTTACATAACTGAACTGCTTCACGCCTTGTGTAATATTCAGTAAGGTTCTTTATTCTCTTTTCTCCCCTAGTCCCGGACCCCTCTAATACAGTACAAAAGGCTTTCATGTTGTGATTGTTTCGTTATTTTCACAACTAAATGCGACATAGACAAAATTATTTACAAGTCTTAATGTTATATTTAGCCAATCACATCTATGTAACACTGTAAACTGTTGTGAATACTCATAAAAATACAATATTCCTAATAATAGAAATATTTTTGTTTAAAGTTATAATAAATTATTATGTAAAACAAAGTAATAAAAGGAATTACATAGTTGAAAATTTACATTTATACTATTTGAAAAACAACATACTAATCCATAATTAAATGTAAGAACATATGGTATATAACAGAAGTATTGTTGATGCAGGAAGGTTCATCTAAACAGCTGATTATCACCAAAGCCTTCCATAATACTACTTCAATCAAGATTATTGTTATTGTAATTGTTTATATAATAATTAATATAATAATAACAAAAAAAATCAATATCTTTATTAAAATTTTATTGACAGTGACACTAATTATAAAGGATTATAAAACATTATATTTTTACTGTTATTTTTTATATAAATATATTTATTCAGTCAATGAAAAATTACATTTTTAAATAGATATAATTGATTACAGATTTACCTAGACATTTTTGATGACTTGCTTACGTGCTACGCTTTACGTAAACATACTCCATGAAGTTTACTCTTAGTTCAAAGAATAGTAGACCTCGCGGTATAGGGTGTAATATTAAACCAACAATTCCTCAGATATTCTACATGTTTTCTTTTCTCTTGAACTTTCATATATCCCTTTTATTTACTTCTCCATTTACTTTATTCGTGACGAAAATTGAAGCTTTGTCCGAGTTCAATTTATTCACTCCGTGACGCCTCTCGATTCAGTGAGGGTGAGAAGTGAGTAGCAGATAACTCCATAGTATTTGTTTTCATGTAGAACACTCATATCAGAGGTGAACATAATCAACGAGTAGCTTACTTACAGTAGATGGGTAATTGAGGATCTAAAAATATTTTACAGGAAATTAATTTATGTTAAAATAAAATAGAATTTATTTAGGAGACTTCTAACATTAGTCATTAGCTAAGGCTTACAAAATATTCACACTTAGTTTTCCAGTAATCTTCAATAAAAGTATTGATTCGTAAAAGTTGATTTCATTCAACTTTTAATAATAGTTGGTTGTTATTTAAAATATAAAATGCCAATAGTATTGCAGTAAAATTAATTTAAACTGTAAATTTTAAAAATCCAACTATTCGAAATGTATAATATTTCAAATATTTGCGTTCTTATGTCCTGTAAACTTTAACAGATATTATTTTTATAAATACTTACTTTACTATTATTATAACATGTACTGTATTTATGTCTAATTTCTTTTGATTATTCTGCAGCAATATTTTTCCAAGAAAAGCGGGGGGGATGCATTTTCTTTTATTTCTTCAAGTACTGCAACCAAAGTGCATTTGGAAATATTACTCTTCGGCATTATGTATTTACTTGAGAAACCAATTAAATATATTTTTGTTTTATTTAAAAGAAAAATAGGAGTTGAAAACTAAGTAAAGGTTATTAATTTTCTTAAAAAGCTAAACATTTTGTTGACACTTTAGTCTTAAGTGATCAATATTTGAGTATAGGTTTATATTTTTATTTTAATTCTAATGGAGTTGAAACAGTAATTATCATACAATTTTTATTACTGTTTCACTATTCCAAATCTTCAATCATAAGAAAATATTCCATTAAGATTTTTACATATGATTTCAATCATATATGTGGTTTCAAGTACACACACACACACACACACACACACACACACACACACACACACACACACACACACACACACACACACACACACACACACACACACACACACACACACACACACACACACACACACACACACACACACACACATATATATATATATATATATATATATATATATATATATATATATATATATAACCCATTTAGTCTGCTGAGTCTCTAAACTTACGCACCTCAAGGTCACAGGTTCGACACTGCAGTTGCTGCCATATAACTGACATTAAATATGGACGGTAACACACAACATATATTTACCCACAAAATAATCAAGCTTAAGTTATTATTTTTCATTTCGCCCTGTAAGCAGTAAATATAAACAACATCGTAGTCTGATTTATAAAAAAACACTTAATTTCATTTAGGATATCAAGAATATATAAATATTAATGAATTATAAAGAGCAAAAATTGTACAGCGGTTTAAAGCTAGTGCCGAATTAACACTTTCTGAGACGCATCAAAGCTTTTATCACTTCCGGTAATTTGCCCATTCTCGGAATACTTCCTGCAATTTACGGTGTAGCTGGAATTTAAAAGCACCAGCCTAAAGTTTTACGGTTAGGTGGTTGCGATTCTTTAGCAAAGGCTTTTATGTTTTTATTGATTAATATTTAAGATTAAAGTCAGACTACATAGAAGGAATTTTGTATCATGAAATAAAAGGTTTTAATATTAGTGATACTTTGACAAAGAAAATAAGATTATGTCACTTAATATTTCACCATGCGACAACACAGATTGTCAAGTCTAGAAAAATATTCAGGCCAACAAATGCCATTTTAAAAACAAAAATATACTACAACCATATAGTTAAGAATATATTATTATGGAAAACACATATTTATGAATATGTTGGAATTTTTCTTTACTTGACTTTATAATGATATGATATATTACAAGTTCGTATTACATTAATTTAAAAAATTAGTTATGATAATGCTTTAAATATAGCAGTAATAACTAATGGTGATTTCACAATACACATTTTCTATTAGTTTTACTTATTAGTTTTCGTCACATACTGCCCAGAGTAATAACTAGTTTCTGCCATTCAGCTAACAACTCAGCAACTAGTTTCCGCCATTCAGCTAACGATCCAGCAATTAGTTTCTGCCATTCAGTTAACAACCTAACAACTAGTTTCCTCCATCCATCTAACAATTCAGCAAATAGTTTCCGCAATTCAGCTAACGGTCCAGCAACTAGTTTCCGCCATTCAGTTAACATCTTGGCAACTAGTTTTCACCATTCAGCTAACAACTCAGCAACTAGTTTCCGTCATTCATCTAACAGCTCAGCAACTAGTTTCCGCCATTCAACTAACAATTCAGCAACTAGTTTCCGTCACAAATAACACCATCGTGTCTAGTTTCCTCCATGTAATACAGTGCTCGTTATCATTTAGCCGCCTCGGTGGCCTAGTTGATAGCTTACTAGACTTTCACCCCGAGAACCCGGGTTCGATTCCCGGCTAGGGCTTAGCATTTTAATCATCCCATCGTCTGCATTAGCCCACGTATGCACAATAGTCGGACGTTAAAAAAAAAAAAAATCATTACATAATTCACACAGCAGTATATCATTAGTTTTCACAAAATATGTTTTGAAGAAAATTAAATATTTTATCAGATAGTGTTGTTAAGTTGCTCGTTATTTATTGTAGTGTAGTCGTAAACCTCCTCCGATACAATAACGGCCAACTTATCAGCGCTAGCTTTGAATGAGGAAGTTAAAATTATATAATTTTCAAGTTCTGTCATTATATAATGGCGGTAGGCACCTGTCTGATTGAAGTGAAACAAATTTGAAAATTATCGAAATTTAATACAATCAACTCCCGGTTATTCGTTGGACGGCGTGGCGTGTTTGCTGCCGGTAACCGAAATTCGGATAACTTACATATAGAGGACAGGTTTAAGAACCAGTAAAAACACATTATTTCTCAAAAAATACTGTGTGTATATTATTCAAACTACGGCATCATTCACGAATTTATTTTAAGAAGAATAAATCATAATAAACTGTTTAAATTATTATTATTCAAAGAACATTAGACCCTGCAGTACAATATTCTTAATTTATTGCCTGGCCACAGCTCACGACAGCACTCTAACGCCCTCAAAAACTTCTCCGCCAATTAAACCCGTAAACGTAATATTTACAAAAACATTTTCTGATCAACGTTATTGGACACTTTGTATTCACGAAACGGTAAAAATTATGGTAGACAATCATTTCAGAAAATATTACAGGGCTACAATCTCGAAAACGTAGTGATTGAAAAAATCTTATCATACGTCATTCGGGCTTTATGCAAGGTATCTTAGTGACAACTTTCAAAACAATCAGTAAATGCGTTGATCAAATCTAGTAGACACACACAGGCGCGTGCGCGTGTGTGTGTGTGTTCACCTGAAATTATTAACATTATTAAATATAATAATGTTCATATAATTTAATACGAGTATTTTATTGTATAATATTATATTATAATATACATATACATGTTCAGCCCCGCAGGGGGTGCAGTCTAGATGCAACTATTGAGAGGATTTAGACGTCCCTCGCGGTACCCGAGTCTAACGAACACTTACACTTACAACACTACACTTACGACTTTAATACTTTACACTCACACTTACATTTAGGAAGGCGATAATAGCCTCAATATGCTGTTCGCCTTAAAATAGTAAAAAAATATATAATAGTTCAATAGGCTTGAAATATGTTAAAAAAGTAAAAAATATTCCATTTTCGTTTATGTGAACAAAATCTAAGGCACTATATCTGGCCAATATAGTGCATTAGAAGTAGGCGATTAGAACCCCTCATTGTTGATTTTTGTTGATTTTTCTGTGCAGCTCACCGAGAGTTTGCCTGTATGTGGCAGAAGGCGTGTAAACCTTCCCTAGTGTGTCTTACTAAAAATGGATGTGTGTTATTGGATATTTAGGGCTCAGCCATTAAAAGCCTAAACAGCGATGAGGTAGGCGATCGTCGTTTCGGGGTGAATACATAATTCGCTCGCAGCAAGCAACTCTCCTCTGAATCAAGAACAGTAACGTTGTATAAGGAAACTTTTATTATAGAATAGAAGGGCGCTACAACATAGGCCTAATTCAAAGTTTTAAGTAAAGTTAATAAAAGCATTTCCCTTTACGTTATTAAAAACTGTGGTTACTCAGAGAGTGGAGAAAATTGTGCTCGGCAGATATACACTCAGCACTTGTTTTCCTTCCAGAAAATATTAGCATTAGTAGCGTCTATAGTTTGGTGCTTTATTTTTATAAATACACTTTTCAGCGTAATTAAGGGTTTCTTTATTAATATTGTGTTTTATTTCCTTCTAAATTCATGTTTACTTGCTACAGTACTTTTGTTGTTATAATGACTTTCAATCATTCAAGCGCTGTAACATCCAATAATTAAAATATAAATACTGAATTCAATTACTTGCTATGAAATTATATTATGATGATTTTAATTTTTAGGATCATTTTTTAATTTTTAAAGCTATAACCACCCTCCCCAAATATCAAAATCAACGAACATTTAGGAATTTGATGTCGAATTTCGCTAAAATTAAATTTATTAATTATATAACTGTATTTTGCCTTCTTTTCAAACAATTCGGTCATCAGAAAAAAAAATTATGAGTCGTCAAAATCGTTTAGTCAGATTTTGCTCAAATTTTAGTCATATAATATAAATATTAACTCAAGTCTTGTCATCAAATTTGGAATTAAAGATATAAGAATAAACCGAGAAAACAAAATCGAACATGAAAGCTCTTTATGTTTGCTTCATTTGCTTATATAATATTGGTAAGTGAATTTATTTTATTTAAAATTACATAGAATGACAAGTTATAAATCTCATTATTTTTTTTATTAATATAATTAAAATTTGAGCGAAATCTGGTGAAAGGATTTTGACATGTTTGACTGATCTCTCGGTTTTTGTCGCTTTTGATATTAATTTCTACAATTTTTTTTTTTGAGGAAAGGTAACTGAAAAAATCAAGTTTGTGTGTTGTTTCATTAGTTCACTGTTACTGAGCTGCGCGACATTTATATAACTTAAAAAAAAGCAATATGTAGAGTTTTTAATTAAGTTTAAAAAAATCATTACAAAATATATTATTGTTCTAATTTTTAATATGTTATATAATGAATTATTTTATATCAAACTTATTGAACGTACATTCTTTTGAAGCACAATATTTGGTAAGCTGAACAAAACCCAGAAGAACATTTTCCTTTTTTAGTAAAAACTGCAAATAAAAAAAGTCCTTGAGCTTTGTAAAAAAAACGTTTGCTTCATAAGAATATTAACTCAGAAAATTCAAGTCCTAATAGGTGTACAAGAAACAAATTAATCATTTCAACATCAGTATGGTATTTCGTTTTTTTCTTTGATGTAGTTGCCATAGCAACTGAAATACATACTTTCAGAAAGTGTGTCGCTCTATAATAATTTACAGAATTATTGAACTGCATGACAAACTCTTACGTTTTGTAATAATATGAATTTACAGGACAATTGTTTCCATCTTGAAAACAGACTCTTTTAGTAGACACTAAATTAATTTAATTTTAATTTTCCTACCACGAAATATAAAACAATAGTAAATATTGTCATAAAAAAGCAATGTATTAAAATATAATAGTCTGCCGCTAATAAATTATGGTTCTGAATACGAAAGAAACTTAATAGTATTTACATAACATTAAGGTATAGGCCTATCCCAGCTGATCGCTTCAGTCATGTACAGTAGCTTTAACAACATTATTTATTCAATTCTTGAAATCAAACAGTTTAAAAAGAAAGGTGTAAACATTACAAAATGTATTTCCGCAGCGGTTTTATCGCCATTCAGGAAAGGAAAATAATCACTTTTTAAAGACTTTTGAGAATCTTCGTAGAGTAGACTACAATGTAAAAACTTAATGGAAATCTCACAAAACATGTGTTCTGATAAATTTCTTTAATAATTTAAAACACGAAACATTGTTATAAAATAATGGTTCAGTATCGTTCCTGTTACGACATTCTGCATAACAATTAAAAACATTTAGGCTGCTTTTTATTTTAACGTTCTTAAGAACACACAGATTCTGTCAGTGATAAACGTCTAAACGATAGGTAAGAAAGTAGCATTTGACAGCTTAACATTAGCTTTTTCCAAACCCTATGCTACGAAAGTACAATGGTCAAAAATTATTGAAGGGTAGTTTTTAATGTTAGTTTAGGCGAGAGGAGTTAATAGAAAATGCTAGAACGAAAAAATGTAACGAACAAGTGAACAAACGATGAAGTAGAGAAGGAAGGTGCCCACATTATCTGATCAGCCGTGTTTCTGTTCTGTTCTCTCCCATCTTTCGGTACCCCCTCTTTTCGGACATAACCTATTTAGTTCGCACCTCTCTTCTCTCTTTCTGTTTCTTCCTTTTCTTCTCTCTTTCTTTTTCTTCCTCCATTTCGATAACAGTACACGCTTTATATGTGAAAACGTTGTGTTGCTTTGGTTTTTGTATTTTTACTTAATTGAAAATACGTGCACGTTGTAACAGTAATACATAACCTTTATAATAATTGTTGTTAATATTGCTAGTTATGTATCATAATGAATATATATATATATATATATATATATATATATATATATATATATATATATATATATAGAGAGAGAGAGAGAGAGAGAGAGAGAGAGAGAGAGAGAGAGAAATAAATTGTTACATATACAAATACATTACGTTTTATTTTCAAAATTAAATAAGATAAAATATAACTCCTTCCTATGTTATAATTATATGTAGTAATAATAAAAATAATAGCGAAATTATTAGATTTGTAAAACTTTTTTAACTTGCTTATGAATGTACAGCATTTAATCCAAAGACAAAGTTTTCATAACATTTAAATGTAAATTTACAGAAATCTTAAATAATTTAACATGTATTAAAAGTTGAACGTTTGAAGTTTTATTTATAGGGAATATAGTAGCATTTAGATGTTATTATGTATAACCACAGTGTGCAGAGTGAGCTATTCTTACAAAAACTCGCGCTCCGATATTATTTAATTATGTCCATATTTAAAATGAGCATAACAGTATGTTTTTAAAATGTTGCATTGAGTCTCCTACTATAATCGCCTCACACCTCTGACTAAAAATGTGATTTCGTAACTTAAAAACATTTTTGTTTAATTGAAAAATTTTATAATTTTTCCTTGAATTTTTGTGACGCTAAATTATTTATGATTACACATATATATATATATATATATATATATATATATATATATATATATATATATATATATAAAAGCAGGAATGAGGATCTGTACGGCTTCACGTTCTGAGCTAGATGCGCAGTAACTAGCCTAACTTCATTCCATTTTTTCCTGGCATTTTTGCCTTAAGTCATTGGAATACTATTGAATACGCAGAATCGACGTAAGACGCGGAAAAGCAACGGTATTAACTAGATTCGAACTTACGTGTATCAGCGGACTGCAAACTATCTTATCGAGTGAGTTCGAGCTATCACACTATCGCTGATTACAATTCTGACATGTACTAAAGTTCTATCCTACTTACATCAGTTTATTTTAACGTGATGTTAAGTCAATTGACTTCATTGGTCTGACACAAAGTAAAACGTAAAATGAGAATAATACTTCCTTCATAAAAGCATATGTACCTGAACCATAAGATATTAGACATAATTTTCCTGTGAGAATTTTCTAAAAATATTGTAGGTGTAGCTAAAGGTCTGGTTTATAAGGCAACGTTCAATATTGTCTGGGAAATGTGACGTTATGCCCTCAACACATTATAACTTAATTATGGTACATAATATCAATATATTCTTGTCTAGTTGTTAAACATTTATGTGAAAGATTTATTTTAAAATGGATTTACTCATGTATTATAACTAAAGAAGAATATTTTAAGAACTAGAATACTGTGATTAGGCCTGCTGATTTATTATTTGACTAGTCATTTTTTTTTTTTTTAAATATATGTTTTGGAAAAAATATCAACGATGATTAATGTAAAATTATCTCTGATAAAAGTCAACAGGCACTAATTAGTCTATTTATCTATCACCATAATTCACTAATTTTACAAAACTCAAGTTTAATCTTAATGTTTCTAACACATAAATTTGTAGTTTTAAACCTTGTTATATAAGTTTTAACATTTTCTTAACTTGAACCAGTAATATGTTAATTTAAGCTAAATGGTTTCTTCCTTTTACATTCCTTGTTAAAGAAAACTGCCTTGTAAAAGGGCCGAAAGGTAATTTACTAACCCTGTACAGTGTAAGGTAGATTTTTCAAGGTATTTAAGGCCTTCCCTGCCTGCCTTTATTAGAGGCTGCGGCTGCCCATAAACTTTAGCGGTGTCAGGGATAGGTTCTCTTTTTATTACCAAAACATTGTTAAAGTGGATATTACCTTGTGTTTATGTCACCGTTTGAAACCATAAAACAGCAATTCCATTATTTATAACAAACTTTTTATAAAAATTCGTAAATTGTTTTTGTTTGCACTATATAATTGACAAACATTTATACTTAAAAACTTATAATTCATTAAATAAACTATTTCCTAAGATGTTTGACTTTACATAGGCATGTGATTGGTGCATCGGCAATCAAAGTATAACTGGGCTACTACTGTAATCTGATATCCTAAGAATATATCAATGTCGCGATGTAATTGAGACATAAATAATCACGGCTGCCGCTTTGTTGCTAACGTGATGGAAACGGATTTCAAAAATTAACAATATTGAGCAAATATTAACCACTTGAACATTTCAATACGCTTAACTCAAAATTGCAAAAAAAAATTGATTTTTATAACAATAAAGATATATCAGCATAACGGCTTCGCCAGCGATTAAAAATTAAAATTTTAGTTCGGGATGACATTAAAAAAACTTTTTTACACCTACACAATTTGTATGAATTAAGTAATTAGGACCTCCTTGTAAACAATATCTATAGTTTCCTCTCCTGTTTATAAATTATTGTAGTTTTGTTAATAGGCATCACGTGACTGTTCTCTCAGACGGTAAATCGTGACCATAAAATTTAAAATGAAGTTTCTAGGCCGCATAAAGGAATAAATAAGGGCAGAGTTAATTGTTTCAACTTCCAACAGCTCAACTATTTTCACTAGACACCTACACATACTAGAAAAAAACAACAGTTGCAACTTTTGCAGTTGATACTGCTGTGATGACTGGTGACACTGAATATAAACGTACTAGAATGATTATGAGAGTGAGCGATCGCTGCTGGTGGCATCTTGCGGCAAAGTATTCAACTACAGTTAAACAGATAACAGTACTGTCTATTTTCTCAAACATCCTTGCAAACCTGTACTTAGTTGTAGATACAATAAAACATGAATATGTTAACCATTTTGACTCTCTTTTTAAATTATCTAATTTTAGTCATCTAGAAATCAAGGGAAACTTTCACGTCAACATTCACCTTCAAATACCTCAAGGTTCGAGAGATATATTTTGGTTTTCTGAATATCAACCCCTATTCTAGTCTGCTTTAGTGGTTTTCAAAAAATATTTTCTTCCTGTTTCTATACTGAGTATTTCTAATTACGCTGTTTTGTTTATTAAGAAACTTAAGAAACGTAGCTCTTTAATGAACGTTTATTAAAAATGTATTCACACATTAAACGTCAAATGGAAGAACTTGGTTTACGTCTCACACAATTTTGCTACCGTGTTAGAGGCCCAACATGAAAGCAACTAACTTAAAAATAGTTACATTTTTTTTCTAACGTCCGACTATTATGCACACTTGGGCTCAGTGGTTAGCGTGGTTGAGAGGTCTAAGGCGGTTAAAAAAATACTTACAAAAGGTCCATGAACCCTCAATGTCCAGAAAATTACTACAATTCTTCTGCATCAAAACATTATCGGACATTAGACATTCATTGGTCTGTTGTATTAATAAATTGGATAATCCACAGAAATAATGTGTTGATTGGGAAACTGCTTTTTCAAGGTCGGAAACTTCAGGTAAAAAAGGCATTGGTTGGTAAAAAAAGGCATTGTTTACTTAAATCTGAACTTGTAGCAAAATACTTTATTAAATTTACCACGAACTAAAGATATTTATTTTTAAAAATTACCTAAAATAGATTTACTCATAAGTTTGGTTATGAATGTTGTATTTGTATTTCTTGTACAATTAATTACTGAACATTTTTCGTAAACATGAAATACTTCTTAAAATTTTAATAATGTTTACTTACTTGGATAATGGTACAGCATTTTTTTATTTAACTAAATTTAAATAAAAAGTTTGTTTGTTTTTTTAACAATTAAATTAAATTTATTAAAAAATAACATGCACATAAAATGGTAACATTTTACTGACGACAAATTTAAATATAGGCGGCAGTGTCTTCAAATCTTGTTCTGTAAATATTCGCATCTGCGCTTATATTTGCGCCAAAATACTCGTGTAGGCCTAATAATAAAACTAACAGTTATAATCTGTGCATTTCATCATGGCGTTACGGAATGCCATGCATTACACAAGGTTAATAAATGCTTTGCCCACTGACATATCAATCTGTGTGACTTAATTATATCTTGTCTTGTTTGTCCAGACAACAATACATCTCCTGAACAAAATGTCTGACATTTACACCGAGAAATTATTGGCAAGAATTCAAAATAAAACAAACATTGGTTGCACAAGTCTTTTTATATTATATTTGATCTTACAAATTCTTCATTACAATTTATCGATCGTGAAATAACACATTATTGATTTCGATAAAAGTTATTCTTTATCTTATCATTTCAGAATCATAAATGTTCATTGTTCCTAAATGAATTAACAGATTGCAAGTACCTACAAAATATAGCAACATATGACCACCGACAAATGTGTTTCTATGAACAGGATGATGTGTCCTTTTGATTTATTTCATATTTTGAACATAGATTTGAATTAAGAGTTTTCATAAATTGCAAATTTGTAAAATTAGGTGATTTATATTATTTTTCCGTTTCTTATTTGTTCTAATTCTACAAAATTTTAGTTCTAATTGTGGTACAACTGCAAATTTAAACGCCTTTCATCTAACCAACTGAAGGTTTTTCTGTTTTTCTTTATATCTGAATTTAAAATAGTAGCCAAATAACAGTGTCCTAGTTCATTTAAGAACATGTCTATTGCAACAAATATTTACAAGTAAAATCGAACCCAGTAAAATAGAATACAAATATTATATTAACCAGCCTATAGAATATTTTACTAGTTGTATAGAATATATAGAATTTTAGGCTACAAATATTTATTAAAATTCACTTTTTAAATTATGTAGCAAAGCACGTGCATGCTTTGCACGTTACTTGTAAGACTACAATTAATTGTTACACAACTGTTTTGAATTTGAAAAGCACGTGTTATTTCCGTTATGTAACATTTTATAAAGTTTTTTTTCGTAAATAAAACGAGCGTTTTTATTGAAGTTCATTAAACCAGACATCTATAAATTTCCATAAATTGCTGTTGCCTAATCTAATTGGTCTCTATTAAGTAGCTTTATCTTAAGTTAGTGTGTATTTAAAAAGTTAAATTAGACAATAACATTTACCAATCTAAAAATTATAATAATATTCTACTCGTGCTGAAAATAAAGTAAAGTTAATAGTAATAACCCGTTTTGAGATATTGATATTGAAAAATTATTATTTCAAAAAAGCAAAATGTTTGCTGAAACATATTTTTTTAAAATACTTAGGGAAACAATTTCGAAAATAAACAATATAATATAAAAGTAGTACTTCACAAAAGTAGTTTATATGTTACAAAAGTACATGTTTAAATATATATGTCTTGTTATTTACATTAGGAGACTTGTGAGTTATCGGTTATTACCAACATTTTTTTAATAAAACTGGATGTAACAATATTTTACATACACTTGTACAAGAGATTTTTTATTTGTTACATCCACTGTATATTTAAGATCAACCGAATAAATTGTAATTGTGCTTTTAATATTTTTATGTTATGAAAAATCAAACATTTTACTCTCAAAAAACTATTTTCTCTTTGATATAATACCACATTTAATACATTATGATATATTTAAAAAATATTTTTGACGACACATATTTTTATTATTTTTTTTAGCAAGCACTATATTTTCAAGTTTTGTATTCGTACCAAATTTTAGAATAACATTTTATAATTCCCCTAATTATATTTTAGAACTTTTACAAGCACTATCGACAGACAGACGGACTAGCAGTCAGAAATTGCAGACTAAATTTTTCTTTCTTTTCCTTAACGTTTATAAGTTATCCAGTTAGACTTATAATAATGATGAAGGTTTAAAAGGCAAGGTAAAAGCTTACTGTAGTAACTCCTGTCTAGAACCTCTTACCTTAAAATGCGCAAGATCGGACTAAGCCGACTGTCCTCGGACACGCAAGGAGTGTTGGAATGACTCACAATATGTATTTTATATTTTCTGAGAAACAATTTTGAGCCATAATTATAATAAAAATGGTTAGATAGTAGGGCCTTCAATAATATTTCCTTCACTCTCTGATAAAAACATTTTAGTGGCTTGATGTTAAGGGTCTTGATGTTGAGAGGTCACAAGGATATTCCCAAAATGAAACAAAATGCATTAGTAACACATTTATTTTCATTTTATATATATCTTAAAAATATATAATAAATTCCTTAAACCTAACCCTAAAAAGACATAAGACCTTACATTAAGGAACATACTCATTATTACACTTCAAAACACTAAAGACTTAAAAAGCATTAGAAATAAGACCAATATTAATGCGGCATACATTTTTAAAAACTAGCTTCTTAAATCGTTTCTCTGTGTTCAATACACAGATATTATTCTCTGTGACAGTTACAGACAAGAAACTTCTTTCGCCTTAATAAGTTACAAGTTGAACAAAATAACACACTCGGAATATTCTCGCGTCCTCCAAAGATCATCTTGATTCTGGGGGAGATTAAAGTCAAACAAATACGAAATCCAAAATCAATTTAAATGTCCAAAATTCTGGATACCTTACATAGCAACCATTCAGATCAGTTCAGTAACTTAAAAGGTCATTTATTTTTAATATGGTGTATCCTTCATTTCAGAAAAGACTTACAGAAAAGCTATACAGTTCAACGCGACAATTAATTATACAATTTGTTAACAATGAATTGTAATTGGAAAATAAGCTTGGACTACTAAGTGAGTCCCGATTCTGATCTACAGAAAACATTTTTAGGAGGGAGCTGCAGACTAGCTGCACCTATTGAGAGGATTTAGACGTTCCTAGCGGGATCAGAGTCTTAACACACACTTACGACTTTAACACGTTACACTCACACTTACATTTAGGGAGGCGATAATAGCCTCTATGTGCTCTTCGCCTTAAAATAACAAAAAAAACACACATTTTGAGGAATTGTTAAAAAGCATTCATATCACTAATCACTGTGAATATTGATATTTTTCACTGATCACTAAATGTGATCAATATTTCAAAAAGACTTATTGAGTTGTAATTTCGAATAGCGGCTTCCTTAATGGTGTAGATGTCCAATAAGATTGTTTTTAAAGACTTCATCATGATTTAAAATGACTTTTTTTAGACCATTAAAATCTCGGATCTTTGTGCTATTTGCCTGTCTGTATGTTTGTTACGTTAAGACAATTTTGTGGGCTGTCCACCGCGAAACATCTTTACAGTTTTCATACGACTCTCATATGCCTATTTGAAACAATAGCGTGCACTAGTTTATTTAAAAGCAGGATATTGTTACGGGCTCTATATTACAAGCTTTAAACTTACCACCGTTAAAGTTGAAACAAAAAATATTTAAGGCAACTTCCTAATTGATCAAATGTACGAGTAATTTTTATTCCCAGAAAATACCGTAGCGAAACACGGATACACTACTAGGGTGTGTAGGGTGTGAGCGTTCACAATGTTAGTCCGACTTTATTTACACTTGATAATAGCTTTTAAAATTTTGTTATGCAGCAAAAATTGATTGCTTCCATCAAGTCATCGAGATAGTTGCAAGTAGAATTACATTTTCATTACTAAGCCTTTATTTACTTATTTGATTTTGCTTCATTTGTGCTGACTTAAGCTTAAGGTAATGCAATTTTATAGTAATTGCTGAAGTGAAGTAAAAGAATATTGCACAAAAATGAACATTACATTTTCATTACTAAGCCTTTATTTACTTATTTGATTCTTGCTTCATTTGTGCTGACTTAAGCTTAAGGTAATACAATTTTACAGTAATTGCTGAAGTGACGTAAAAGAATATTGCACAAAAATGAACATTACATTTTCATTACTAAGCCTTTATTTACTTGTTTGATTTTTGCTTCATTTGTGCTAACTTAAGCTTAAGGTAATACAATTTTATAGTAATTGCTGAAGTGACGTAAAAGAATATTGCACAAAAATGAACATTACATTTTCATTACTAAGCCTTTATTTACTTGTTTGATTTTTGCTTTATTTGTGCTAACTTAAGCTTAAGGTAATACAATTTTATAGTAATTGCTGAAGTGAAGTAAAAGAATATTGCACAAAAATGAACATTACATTTTCATTACTAAGCCTTTATTTACTTATTCGATTCTTGCTTCATTTGTGCTAACTTAAGCTTAAGGTAATACAATTTTACAGTAATTGCTGAAGTGACGTAAAGAATATTGCACAAAATGAACATTACATTTTCATTACTAAGCCTTTATTTACTTGTTTGATTCTTGCTTCATTTGTGCTAACTTAAGCTTAAGGTAATACAATTTTATAGTAATTGCTGAAGTGACGTAAAAGAATATTGCACAAAAATGAACATTACATTTTCATTACTAAGCCTTTATTTACTTATTCGATTCTTGCTTCATTTGTGCTAACTTAAGCTTAAGGTAATACAATTTTACAGTAATTGCTGAAGTGACGTAAAAGAATATTGCACAAAAATGAACATTACATTTTCATTACTAAGCCTTTATTTACTTGTTTGATTCTTGCTTCATTTGTGCTAACTTAAGCTTAAGGTAATACAATTTTATAGTAATTGCTGAAGTGACGTAAAAGAATATTGCACAAAAATGAACATTACATTTTCATTACTAAGCCTTTATTTACTTGTTTGATTCTTGCTTCATTTGTGCTAACTTAAGCTTAAGGTAATACAATTTTATAGTAATTGCTGAAGTGACGTAAAAGAATATTGCACAAAAATGAACATTTTGATGTTCGAATATTTTTATGTTTGCAACAAAATACAAAAACGAAAAATTTATGATTTCACTATCGTAATCCGCGTTAAAATATTCATTAATTAAAACTTACATTTTCAATTATTACTAAAAATATGAAAACTAACTTTTACCACTATCAGAATTATTTTCAAAAAAATATGAAATTTTAAAAATATGAATTTAAACAGATTTCAACAATGACTAAATTTCAGAAAAGTGTAAGTGAAAATATTTATGTAAAAAACTGCAGTCAGTGTTTGTTTTTGTATCTTGTTATTTTTGGATATTAGTTTCCATTGCGTACAGCGATACTTCTAAGATTTGTAATTACTTTCACATTAACTGTAAGAACTCAATTTTGTTAGAATTAACTGTGACAAAGAACTTGGTAAGTGTTCTCCTTTACAGTAAAGGTTCCTAGCTGAGGAACACGCATATTTAGATTCAAGCGAGTAGACAATATCCAAGCAAAGAGCCAAGGATAGAAAATGAAAGAAATGTAAACAAAGAAGTACAAGGGATAAACACTGAGAGAATAATAGATAAAGCCTTGTATAGCGCAAGCAAGAAGTGTTGACAGCTTGGAAGTAAACCAGAAATTTGAAAGCAATGTTGGAGTTAGGAAACTAACTTGAAAATTTGTTGACCTGCAATACGACTGGAGTGTTAGTTTTATTATCTTGATTGTATAAGTATCAGTATGCAGATCCCCTGAGTCCAAAAAGTGATTTTAATTGGTTCTGTCTTCAACTGTGCATCTATCTATCTGTGCTTGTGTGTGTGTTTGTGTACAACCTCTAGTTTACCTGAACGACCGATTCCTCATGTACATCTGGTTTGATGAAATAACGAATTATTTTTAATTTTTCAAAAAAAATTTTTTTTATATAAAACCATAATTTATAATACACAAGCAAGCAAAACATATGGATAATAAAATATAAAAAATCCTGTTTGAACAAATTTATAGTAAAAAAATCAAAAATCTACAAAGTTTCTCAGTATAGATTAATAAGATTTTGATAAAATTTTGTTCTTACAATTAGACTCGTAACCCAAGTCAGTGCAGCAAATTTGATAATAAGAGTAAATTAAAAAAAAAAATAAATAAACCCAAACAGCTGTGTTTTTTTAATAATTCTTATAGTTTGAAAAAATATTATTCTAAAAGTACCTTAATGTATATCTTTCAAACCGAAAACATTTAAAATGTGATAAAATAATACAGATAGGCATACAGATAAAATAAAATAGTAAAAATACAACTTTTTGGAAAATAATGCAAGATTAAAATAGAAAATGATTCAAATTATATTTTATTGTTGAAATAGAGTAAGCACTGGGTTTTAATTATTACTGTACTTTCTCAATTAAATAGAAAATTTTTTTGAAAATAGTAAAAAATGTTCCAAATATATGACCGAAATTAAATTTATTTTTAAATTAGATTTTGTTATAATTTGGTAATATATACTAAAAAAAATTGCAACTTAAACCAGTATACTAAATGAATAAAAGAATGTAAAGTTTAAAAGAAAATTTTTAAAAAACACACAAAAGCTTCTTTTTTTAAGTTTTCAAGTTGTTAAGAGTTGATTCATACTCTCTAGTAACGTGTTTATAGAGGCGAATAACGCCCAAATAATGGCAAATGTAAGTAAGATTAAACATTAATAATAACCATTAACAAGTTATTCATCACTAAGTAACAATTTTAACAGAATGCTTAGGTTTGTTGACAAATGCAAAATATAATAAATAAATTATGTAACCGCTTTGCTTCTTAACCAAGCCACTGATATAGACTTATTAGTAGTATGTTTGGTATTTAGTTGCAATGCGTCACATATCCCTGTCGAAGAGAAAACCTTCACTACAGTTATTTAATGTGTTATTTCCATTTAAAAGTACACACTTAACAAATAAAACTCTAAATTAACCAGTAACTTCCTGAACATTATCTTGTGTTGATAATCTTGTAGGTTATAAACAACTTACGGTAAGATAATATCTGCAGATCTCGTGTGCGTGCATGCGCGTTGCTTATCTAATATCTCAGACGTGAAACATTTGTTCAGGAATAAACACATCTGACATTCATGTATGTGGTGTAATTAAACAACTCACGTGATCATTTAGTAACGTACGTAAAATATGCATCGCATTGGCAGCACTGATCATTTTACAGGTCATGGTTCAGTTAATCTTCCTTCCATCACTTAGGATAGCTTACACTTTTAAAATAAATGTATTGACGTTTGTTTAATCTTCGCATGCTTTCGCTGAAAAGCATTAAATCAATAAATACATAATGAATGTTTTTATTTCAGATGAAAAATTTAAATTTTGAATGTTTTAGCCAAAAATCAATACTAAAAAGCCTGATTTTCATATTATTTACTAAAATTTTCATGTAAAGAAAATAATCATGTGTATAGATGTAAATTTAAATACAAATTAGCTTAAATAAATAAACATTTCAAAGTATAAAAACTTATAGAAAGGTCATTTTTAAATAACGAAAATTTCGAAAGTTTTATATTTGCTCCTCTTATTTCTACTGGTTTGTTTATATATTACGGTTCAGCTTCCTTAAGTCCGGCCATCCTTTAACTGCATATTCAGGACAAATCTGTCAAATGTTTCGTTGCGTTTATAATGGGAACGAATTTATCACATACGTATGTATAATTAGTTCTTGTATGCATATTGTAAATAGAGAAAAACAATATTCACATCTGTATATATATATCCAGTTCTGCATAGACACCAGTCGGAGTTTGTATAAATGGATTTTGTTTCATAAATAAATTGACCAATTGACATTGGCAATTCAACTTTAGAACAGCCATCACGGTAAGAGCCAGATCGATCCTGACCTCTACATCATGTTTTAAAAAATCGCTGCATAAATGATTGGCATTTAAAAATATTTAATTCTATTAAAAATATGAAAATGAAGCTAACGGCGTTGTGCATCTGTCTACAACCTTACAGATCGAACCTGTCGTACAAATTAAAACGAACTGTAAGGTATTATACTACATAGTGTTAATTAATTAGACATACAACCGGTTTCTAGGACATTTAATTAATGATCCAATGGTAAATGCTAGATTAACATGATAGGTAATTAAATTTTGCATTCTGTTTCTAGAAAATATTTAATCGAAGATTATCTAATCTCTCATTAACTTTAAAGGAAGGTTAATTGCAGAAAAACATGTGATTAACGTATTATGTAGTTTTAGGTTATGTTGATTGTTTATTATTTTGTTTCCATAGTTACATTATTATATTTTACATTTTGTACTGTAGGATATTAAAGTTTTTAAGAAAAGCTGCACTCTCCTAGCAGTGAGATACTTTGAAATTAGACTTAAAGTCACACCTTATTTACTGAGCCGGAATATAATTATAAATTATTCATTCGAAAAATAATTATATGAAATTAAAAGTTATAATACTTAAATAACCCAATTACTTCTGTTAATCTTCATCTAAACTACTATTATAATAATTTTGTATACTCATGAATTCGTTGCAAATAAAGTTTACAATACGTTTATAGGTTATATTCTTACTACCAATAAATAACTTGGGAGAAAATGCGTGAACACTAAAACATAATGAATAAATTTAAAAGTAAAAAAAATTGTATACAATATAAACATTAACAAAATTTGAAAATGTTAACAATGGTGTCAATTTTGTAAAATGGAATAGCCTAGTAACAATTATTAAACTACAATTAAAATATTTAATTGACCGATATTGACAATTAAATTAGTAAGAATTTAATAGTCGATTAACAGTTAATGTTTGTTCTTGAAATTGAAATTGATGATTTAATAGATTAAGTTTAATGATAGGTTAAATACGTTAATGACTGTTTTAGGAACCAGCAATAATGTTTGGAAAATCTCTGTTCTTCAACTGGATCACACACAATATTTAGGTTTATCTAAAATAAATTTATTTGCAGATTTAGTAATACTTTAAACAAAGTTTTTCTATCTGCCAGACCTTGGTGTAACTTTTAAATTTAATTTTATTCACAGTAGTTTTAATTTAGTAAAACATAAAACTAATTTACAATTGTAAATTATCTTTATTTTGTATTAAACAGAAATACAATTATAACTAGTTAAAAATAACTATCATATCAGTCCTTGTATTAGTAATTTTAGAAGTATTTTGAGCCTATTCATAAACCCTCACTAGTAAAATTAAGTAGTATCATAATACTTGTATAGTTATCACTATTACTAATCTAAATACTTTCAGAAACAGGGCCGTAATATGAAAAATAATAAGACTTTTATTTTATCACCGAATATTTTTAATTAACGTTCGCTTCGTAACATAGAATGAGCTAATACTATAGAAATTATAATCGATGTACCTATTCATTAATATTATGCCACAGAAAACATATTAAGCTAATAGACGGTGCAAATAAAATTGACTGTCCATGGTGGTCGGCTGTATTAGAGTTTAGATCTGGGACTACACCAAAAGCTCCTTTAACGTTAAGTCGCAAAGAACTGTACAAATATAAATAATACCTTGCCACGTCTTCTACAACTGTAACATATTGTATGCACAGAGAAAAGGTATTACTTGTAAGTCTCCCCGAAAACGTTGTTTCCCTCAATAACCTTACAATATGAAATGAATGAATTTTGTTTTCTTTTTTAATTAATTTTACAATTTGCTTAAAAGTACAAGTATTACATTGTACTATATTTAAGAATAACTAACGTTTTTTATACAAAAAAAAAATATTATTTTTACCTATTATTGGTAGAATGGAAACAAACATACTCATCTCAAGGTTTAGGGACGCGTAACCTGTGTAGGTCGTTACGCGATATTTTATAAAATAGCTAAGGTTTTACCTGTGAGATTATTCTAAAGCATTATATATAGGTATACAAAGTCAATATTAAGAAAAAAAGTCCATTACAAAAACAAAGAAAAAGACAGTATTAGTTCAACTTAGCAAAATGTATTAACAATGATTTAACATTACCTACTCTAATAAAAAATTATTTATTATTTCCTAAACTTATTTTTTAAATTTACTAAATTTTATAGTGCAAATTTTATTGTAGCTGAAGTGATAAATTTGAATAATTTTTATAAAATGTCACACTAAGCTTAGGCAAAAAAACGTTTCGTTCTCTACGAGTTTGCCTTTTTTCAATATTAATTTAATTTTACGATCAATATCCATTCCTCTTGAAGAATTCTCTTAAAATGTTATGCGAGTATATAGACTTCTAAGTTTTGGAATTTTTGCAGTTTTCAAAAGTTATTCCTTATGTTCTAATCTGTTTCTGTTTAAAATTCTTTTAATAAAACGTTTCTGTATAAATGGTTTTACACACATAAGTACACAATCCCATATTATAGTTATAAATCTGTTTTAGGTATCTACTTTAATTGTTCAATATGATAAGAAACACGTATCCGGAACTCCTTATCTGTGTGCGTATAGCTGAGGGAGAAGTGTTATGTGGTCTGCAGTTTTGAAAGTTTTCATCGCGTTGACAGGTCCTGCACAATACTTTCCATCATTCACACCGTCGTGGTACTCCATGAAACACAGCAGTGCATCATTTGTGCATCACATCTAAAACCAAATCGGTTTTCACTTTAAAATAATTTTTATTTAAAAATTTACAAAACTTAATTACTTTCTCAATAATTTTAGAAAAATTTATGACAGAGAAATACGATAATTTCTTGGATTGTGTTTGATGTATTTTTTAAATATCCTTATTATAACAACCGATTTCTTTAAATTACCCATTGTAAACTAATTTATCCGAAATATTCTCTCAATATTTTTAATCGTAACTTAAGTGGTGTGGTCATAACCAGGCGCTTTTCTGCTTTTGTAATCTAATTATTGATAACATTATTCGCATACAGAGACAAACAAAGAGTCCCTAACAGTTTCTTTTCTAAAATTTTAAAAAAATATTGTGAAGCAATACAGATTAAATAAATACAATACATTTTTCAAAATTTTACTGGAACCACAATTATATTAATAGTCCGTATACCAACAGTCCTTATATCCTTATCAATAGAAACAATACGACAAAATTTCAATGATATTGAATCACACACACACACACACACACACACACACACACACACACACACACACACACACACACACACACACGCACGCACGCACGCACACACACACACACACACACACACACACACACACACACACACACACACACACACACACACACACACACACACACACACACACACACACACACACACACATATATATATATATATATATATATATATATATATATATAAATAATATTCTTTGTGGTAACTAAGCTAACAATGGATAGATATACAATGGATTGATATAACAATGGATAGATAACAACAGATGTTGCTATGGTTACTTCAAATTTTTGTAGGAATCTTTAAGTTGAAGCCTAAACAAATATTTTATGATAATATTAATTACTGTGTTCAGTATAATGATCTGCCTTCCCTAGCTTCTTCAATTCTACTTTCGTTGACACGTTTCGGAGAAACTCCATCTTCAAAAACTATATATATACTCAAGATACATATAACATATCTATATGAATATAGTTTTTGAAGGTGGAGGTTCTCCGAAACGTGTCAACGAAAGTAGAATTGGCGAAGCTAGGGAAGGCAGATATATACTGAACACAGTGATAATAATCCTAGCAGAAAAGAAGAAGAATATAAAAAGAATAATATTAATTACTAATATTTTGTTGCAAAACGTCCTCTATTGAAATTGTAATTAATGTGAGATAAATTAAATAAATGGACCAAAAATATTAAACATACCTCCTCATAACCAATCAATTGGTATGTTCAAGAGGGATGAAATAAAGCTTCTAAGCACACTAACAAAACATTTGTATCTGTCTGTTTAGTCAGTCTGCATCAAACCAAAACAAACCTCGACGGTGATAATATTCTTTTATTTACTCCCAAAACGTGTTTTTTTAGATTTAGTTTGTTGATTTGCATCAAGAATCTTTATGAATCTATATGGATGAAATTTGTGCATAATACTAGTGTTGCATCTCAACGTGTTAAGTAGCCTCGTTCTTGTATCTTAAGGACTACCGTTGAATAAAATTTGATTAAAATCGATAAATGTTTAGGTATTTTTAAGAAAATATGAATACTTTCCAGGAACACTTTTTTGACACAAGAAATATGAAAAAAAAAAAAACATGAAACAAAAAACCTCAAAATTTGTGTAAATCTATGTAAATTAAAAACTCAAATGGACAAGCTTTTATGGACAATGACTATACTTTTTAATCATATTTTGTATAGTAAAATTAAAAAAAAGGTTACAAAGTTTTTAATTTTTTTATAAATAATATAATAGGAGATTCTTTTCATTTTTGTACTAAGTTTATAAAACGATACAACCATCAAACTTTTTAAGAAAAGTGTAGGTAAAATTGTAATAACGTCATGTAATCCAATTCTCCTTCAGTTAAATCGTATAAAATCAATTACAGAATGCTACTGCTGTTGATATAAGACGGGAGACACTAAGAAAGCTGGCAAATATCAGAGATTAGAGACGAAAGAAAGGGATGGAGGGAAGGGGTGTAGGTTACAATAACTTTCTATAGAATCGCTTTAATTAAAACTAGACGTGACGGCTCTGAAGAGATTGGGGAATTCGCTGAATACTTTCTATAGATAGAGCCACCTTCCATACAGATGAGCACACCCTCCCCAACACTAATTTTATTACTTTGTCAGAGGGGTAAAAATTCGTATCGAGGAATTTCATTTAATTTATTATTATAGATACGGCTCTAAGTTGTTACTTTCACCATAACTGCAGTTTAGGTTTTTCGTGTTAAATATTGCAATAAGATTAATTATCCTTTCGAAGTACAAAATGGACCACAACAATAACATCTATTCGAAAATTCTGTGAGCTGTAAATAAAATTCATTTTGTTGGAAAACTTCATTCTAAATAAATAAATGAGCTCTATTGTTTTAAAAGATAAGCTGTTTGCTACATAGTTAATAAACACTTTTAATGTTCTGCTAGTCACAAACACTTATGCGCCTATTCGACGGTTTAATAGGCGTCCCACGAACATCATGAAACGCAATCCGTAGTTAATTCTACGGGCATTGGTTACTTCGATTTTCCTTATTAATATCAAACCGTAAATGTATTTTTTAATTTTTTAAAATTTTAAAATTAAATATTTTGTTTTTAATTTGAGACATCTGCAAGGATTTGGACTAGTCAACGTTATGCATTTCTCCTGAGTAGACAAGAAAATGGATGCTTTGTCTTTCTATTACACAACTTGGATCGATTTATTTATCTTAGTAATAAAATAATACATTACTTAATCAATTTCATTACATTTTGAAAAAACTTTATTTAGCTCTTTTCATTTATTTATATTTTTACATAGTAACCCTTTTCCCCAGTGGGAAAACTCTCTTTTAATTCGTCAGCATTTAAATAATAGAGCAGTTCCAAAGCTGATTGAAAATCTTGTTTGCTCTGCTCATATTTAGTACTAACTATTTTCACAATTCATAACTTCACTGTTTTTTCAATTTATTCAGTACACTATTATTGGTAAATTATTAAAGTTCTAAAAAAATTATACGAGTAAAATAAAAATTTACAAACTGGATATCTATAATTCTATAATTGGAGAAAAGATTTTAGAAATTAGGCTTCTTACGCTTCCCAATAATAAATAAATAATTACTAATAGGGCCTACTAATAAGGTCTTGCAGATTTGTCAGTGAACGAGGTGAACAGAAGTCATTATTATAAAAACAATTAAATACTCGTGCGGCCACTAAAAGCTCCAAGTTAGGACTGCTTAGGGCGTGTGCATAAAGGAAAATCAGGCGCCGAGAAACAGAAAAAATTTTACCACACAGCTGTCACGGTGACGTGATGGATAGGTATTTCAAAGAACTAACAACATAAACAATATCACGTAACTAATATTTCGATAGGTGAAAAACTCAAACTTTGCACACAAACTGATTTTGGTGATACGCAGCTTTGTTGATACCTTGCCTAAACACAATCTGCTCATCCGTTTCAGTATGTAGCAGTCATTCCAAATTTTAAAACAATTAAGACATTTTCAATAAAGTTTGTTTGAACATTTAAAATGTTAGCTGATGTAGATTTAACTCTGATTACGATAAAAACGTTAACATATGTTTTAAGATTTTTAATTGAAATTTGCTAAAACGAATAAACAGATATTTCTGCGTAAGGAACTTTCCAAAATCATTATCGCAATCAATTTGTTCGCAAATATTCAAATCGAACTATATTGTAAAAGCAAAAGTATAAACAAACACAAACTCATTTCTGGTCCCGGTTAATAGGACTTCCTATGATGCATATTTTTTCAGTTGAAATGTCTTAATAAAATAATTATAAAATAACATTTACTTTGTTATTAGAATGATCCTTCGTTCACCGAGAGACTAGTTTAGCAAATAGTTTGCAATCCAACGCCGTAAATTAAATTATTCAAGCTCGGATCAAAGGAAAGTTTCGGAAAACAAGACGATTACATTCAGTTGACAATAATGTCTTTAGTTAGATTTCGATGGTCAAGTAAGTTCTTTAGGCAATATTCTACTAGAGAGCAATACTTACAAGTACTCTTCTACAATAATGTAAGTACTGTGTGATAATCTTGAAAGTTAGTCTTTTTATAATAAATTTAAAAAATAATATTTGATAATGCCCTTATGTAAGGAACAAACAGGGTGTTTTGTTCAGTTCCTCATGTATTCTAATTTAAGTTATTCAAGCCAAAAAGTACTTTAAGCTGGCCAATGATTGCAGCAAACAAGCATTTGAAGCAACAAAAACTCCATAGTTTCTAAAATTTAATTAGTTTTTTAAGCCAAAAGGAATTATCGATAATTGATAAGCCAAACAAGCTAAACTTATTCTTGTTGAAGTTTTTTAAATTACGTCTTTTTTAATTTATGTCTTTAAGGTTACAATTTATGATATTCAAAAATGTGTGGCATCATATGTGTGGCATATTCAAAAATGCCTTTCATACACAAAAGGCATCACAAAAACACGCAAAAGAGCACAAAGTTATATACTTATAACACAAATATTAGTATATTTTAATATTACAAAAACAAAATCACAAACGAAAACTTACCTTTCTTCTAAAAAATACTTCTTTACTTTTTTTATATATACATATATATATTAAAAATTTTATGTATTTTTTTATTTATTATTTATTACTTGTATTTAAATTTAACTTGGTCCAAAAACCTTACTTTTACTAAATTATTTTTGTTTGATGGATTGGACCGATCATTCTCATTTGTTTACCTCAGTAATGTTCTATTCATATTCATGATGTTATTCATTATTTAGTACAATGATGTTTCTAATATGCATATTTTGTGCTTACTTCAACATCATGTCTACATTTTCGATGTTAATTACTTTCCATCTGTATTTCCAATACATCCATTATACTGCTCATACTTACTGTAAATATATTTGACAAATCCGAAACTTAATTAAGAGGAAAAACATACCTATTTATTTTTTCAGACGTTTTTACGGCGAAAGTTTAGGCCTAAGTCAAGTATAACGTGTGAGTGTTGGGCTTAATCGTGAGATAATTGTGATTATTACCACGTTAATTTAAGGCGACCATGGTTATAATGTATGATATTCAAAAAAATGTGGTTTTTTTCTGAAATTTGAAACGATCGGCTTCTTAAAAAAGATTTATAAATGATTCCACTTCACCAGAAAAGTTGAAGAGAGAACGCCAGTACTCAAATGGGCGAATGAAGGTTGAGGAGACAATGGACTACAGCGATTGAACCTACAGGAACCTTTGAATACAGAGTGCGGACAAACCGTGTATGGTCTGCAAAAGTTAAAAGAAGTAAGTAAAGTAAATACTCTTATTTTAGAGCGAAAATCTTTATCGGTTACAATTAGGCAAGTTTAGCGTCTAAACTTCATAGTTTCATATTGTTTTGATTTACGGCGTAGGTGCTAGGAATACAATATGACATACTCCACGCACTGACCAAAGTAGGTTGGTAGGGCCTATATATTTACGAATTTGTAAAAAATAATGTTATCAAACAAATTTTAAATTTTTAAATTCTATTTGAATTAAGCAACAGAAGTATTCTAAATTTTGTTTACTATAGTATTATAATAATAGGCTAGACTATTAAATTTGAAAAAAAACTTCGATTGTTGTCCGTTTAGAATGAAGAATCATCAGCAATTTATTTGATTTTTTCGTTACAATTTATAATTATTGTAACTAGAATTAAGAAAACTTCTGATAAAATAAAAAGTAAAATATAAAAGTTTCGAATTAGTTTAATTGTACATTACGAAATACATTTTTAGTTTATAATATTAAAATCAACTGAAGAATAAGACGCATTAGTTCCATACAGTATCCTGAATACAGTATTTGCAGTGTAAGCGTAAAGAAGTGTATTCCTGTAGGGACTTGTTCGCATTAGAGTAGGTGAATCACGTGACTTGGAGAGTAACAAAGTAGCTGACTATTGACTTGTCTAAACAATGTTATCTCTTCGTGGATCAATGATGACTCCTCTGAAATATTATTCTCTTCTACAATGTGCAACACATGCAAAGGCACAAATATGTACAAAACAAATCACACGGGTAAACAATGTTTTGCTTAAATGATCTTGAAAAAAGAAATGTTAGATTTGACATGTAAAAAACAAACATTTTCTTCTCTCCAGATTTGGGTTTTGGGAAAGAGAGGAAAATTCCCCCCGTAGTCCTTCCAGTGGCTGCTATGGCTGCTACATTGTCTAAACAAGAAAAAATTGTTTAAAATAATTATATAAATCATAAATTGAAATAGTACCCTTGAATGATTGTTTAAAAATTTGATAATATTATTAAACTAAATTTTATAATTTTTAAGATATAAAACTCTATAAAGTTAAACCTTTAGGGCACTTTTTCTTTTTAAGTGAAGTAGGTTGGGTCATAAAACGTAAAGTACAAGTTTTCTTTGCCAAAATTTCAATTCTTAGATTTTGAGTTAAACTATGACTGCAAAATTAAAAAAAAAGATAAAGAAAAAATAAACCGCAAAATCAGTACACATTGATGAACTTTGTTTTACAATATGTTACAAAACACTGTACAACTATTCAATTGGAAGACTCAAAAAAGCGCACACGCATGCAAATTCTCGTTGCACTGGTAGGGTTACAGCCGTGAAGGTAGACGACAGACTGAAAAAAAGTCCTGCCTACTTCAGAATGTTTATCTACCCGTGGTTTCGGCACATCAGATTAGGTCCTGACTGCTCCCCTGACATCCTTGTTGGATAATGTGTATAGTACTGCAGATTGTATAGTACTGTATACTATTACAGATTCTAAAGTAATTCAGATTGTATAGTAATATATAGTACTTCTGATTGTATAGTACTATTTAGTACTACAGATTGTTTGGTATTGTTTAGTGCTACAGATTGTTTAGTACTGTTTAGTACTACAGATTGTATAGTATTGTATTTTACTACAGATTGTATAATTCTGTAAAGTACTACAGATTGTATAGTACCACATTGTTTAGTACTGTTGCTGCTACAGATTGTATGGTACTGTAAAGTACTACAGATTTTATAGTAATGCACAGTACTAAAGGTTGTATAGTAATGAAAAGTACTGCAGATTATGTAGTACTGCATAGTACTAAAGATTGTATAGAACTGTAAAGTACTGTACAGTACTGCATAGAACTACAGATTTATAGTACTGTAAAGTACTACAGAGTGTATCGTACCTACTGTTTAGTACCACAGATTGTACAGTACTGTAAAGTACTACAGATTTCATAGTACTACAGATTGTATAGTACTGTATATTACTACAGATACTAGTCTTCCATTAAATTTGCTTGTACAAAGGGCACTCTCTCTGGAAGTGGCTAAAGGTCTCCAGCTCGTCACTCAACACAATACGAGTCATCAAACTTACCTATTGTTCACTTGATTTCTGGTAAGTGAATTTTCTGTTCTATCCAGTGACCAATCTTTTCATCTCCCTATAGTCTAAACAAGCATTACAGGGTTCTAAATATAGTCTGGTGCTTTTGGAAACCATTCTTTAAGTAGGATTCTGATTGTCACCACCGAAGTATCTGGTAATCTGGGCTGTCTCTTCTTTCACCTAATCTTCTTTCACATTGTCAATTATGCAGAACATTTACAAACAGCAAGACCTTTATTCTATTACATGCAAAATGCTTCAAAGTTACCTGACTGACTGAACAGATAAATAAAGTGCACTTCCTGCACTTCCTCCATTTTAAGTTTTACAAACTGGTACACTGCACGGTAGTACAGATCTGAAGTTAAAAAACTGGGCATGCTTACTTAGATAATATGAACTTTCAATGTTTTTGTCTGACACGTGATGTCCTAAGTGTTTTGCAAGTTTTTCCCAAGAATCATACGTTTTCTTTATAATAACGCCATCTTGAAACGGCATGACGATGCAATTAGTCATAAGTAAACTAACACTTTAACAATAAGTGGGCTCAGCTATCAACATTGTAGATAGAGTAGATTCATTTGAATATAAATTAAAATTACAAAAGTGTAACGGTATTGCAAACTTTAATACGAATGGTGCGCAAATCTGCATGATGTCGAAACAATGCATTAACTTTGTTACGCCGCTAAGCAATTACTGCAGCCTACACTTTGTACCCAACAGCCAATACAAGCACGATAATAAACTGGTATGATTGCGTTTGTACCCTGATAAAAATGTGTGATTGTAAAACATGTTAAACGTGAGTCACAATGGAATTAATTGTCAGTTTTTATGTTTGTTTCTATAACATTGCTGATATGTTACATAACAATTCGAGAATAAATAAGCTGAATTCGTTTAACTTCCCGGTAACAGACTTGAAACGTAGCACACTAAGAATGGAAATCTGTTACCAAAGTTGAACTATCTAAATTTCAGTCCCAACTGAATGACGATTCGTACATGCAAAAAGGTTTCGATTTAAAAAAAAATCAAAGATAAACAATACTTGAACTTACTAATACAAACGGTACAAAAATATTACACAATCTTCAATTGAATCTGCAATCGGGAAAATCGGCTAAATTTCTTAAAACCAGTTACAGACTTTTCTCAAATTTGTATAATATGTAAATCAACATACTAAAAGAAATTTATGGTTCAATAGTAAATATGAAAAATGTTGGTCAAGGTTGATTTTATTTCCAACACGAAATATACATTTCTTTTATTTAAAATTGTTCATAATTTAGGCCTAGATGAATATTGTTTTAGTAGATTTTGAGCCAGAGGAAAATGTTTTAAGAAAATTCTATTTTCGGTAACGTGTAGGTGTTTCTTTTTGTATAAAATGCGCTTTAAAAAACCAATCTATATTGACGAAATTAAACATACTCCATAGACATGATCGAACCACACCTACATGCGATTTGTTTATCTAAAAAAAGCTGGTCAAATTACTTATTCTCTAGTGATGTGCACAGACTCTCAGAGTGACAGACATGTCCAAAACCTTGAAGAGACCTAAAGACTTGTAGGCTAGACTATATCCATTAAAATATCAAAATAAAATTGGTTCTTGAAACAGGAACGTTCCATACACGTTCGTATAATGAGAAAATAAAATGCTTATAATTATGTGATCATTGTTGTTTAAATTAGAAACATATCTATCGCTGGTCAATTATTATTCTAAATTTCCACATGAACAATGTGTCCCCTTTTATATAATACAGTTAAAAACAAACATTTACATCAGAAAACATTTTTGCTACCGCTCACTATTTTTAGGTATACCTTTTTTTGAAAATTAAAATGTGTTCAATCAAATAAAAAGAGTTTTATTTCAAACAAAATTTCCTCGTTTTACGTTTTCCCAACCTATCGTTTAACAGTTACAGAACCTATAACGGTATTTAAAAAAATATTTAAATTGCATTTTCTGTAACAAACATGAAATACAGTACATATTTTCCACTAATTAAATACTTATTTGTAAGCAAATTTTGTTGTAAATGTAAACGTTATTTTATTACAACACTGTTTTTCCAGCGTGGGTTGCACTAATTTATTATTTGCTTATTTCTCTCTAATCCGTGTAACAGTATTTCATAAAATCCAATATTATAATTTACCCATAAACAAACTGTAAGTGCTACTGTACTACTGTATTTGATTCACTTTACCACTTTCAAAATACGGTACTTTGTTAAACATCGGCCGACTCTCGGCAACTTCCGGACAACTTCGTGCGCATGGAGTGCGATTGTTGACTGGAACCTCTCCGTGCAGTGACAAACAGAACCAGTTGACTGCGCGCTGGCTGGGTAGGAAGAGCTGTTTGGTTAGAGTTTGAACGTGTTCGGGCATGAACTCCAGTTCCAAGACGTCAGATACTTGTGCATTTTGTGACAGTGATGTGTAAATGATGTGAAACATGTCTTTGTTATTTCGGATATGTGTCAGCTTTATCTTGGCGAGTAGTTCTATAAGCAGTATACGTGTATTTGGAGGAGGACCTGTAGCACATGGTGATTGTAAGTGTGAATTTTAATGTAATACAATACATAAATGTATTATTTTAACGTATTTTACAACAGTTAATACTACAAGAATTAATTGTAAAATAGCTGCTTCAATATTGAAAGTACAGATTGATTAAAAAGTTTGGTTATGTTCATAATTACTTTAATTTAACATACATGACTAACAGAAGAAACTAAAATAATCTTAATTAAACTGTTCCTTGATAATTATTAAACTGTTAATGTTATTATAGTCATGTTTTTCTTTTATTTACCGTATTGGACTTTTATAATTGTTAATTTCAACCTAAGAATTGTAAATTCTTTTTTTTGTCAATACTGAGTTTCGCTGTATTTTGCTTTTAAAAATCGTTACAAGTATACCTGAAAATATTTTTTATATATAATTTACTGTATTTTTTAAACTACCAATTTACTTCATAGACAATAGTGTGATATGTAAATCATATGAACAGAATTCTTGATGCTTACTCAAAAACACCAACAACCTTTACAAAATTCTAGATATTTCAGGTAAACAAATAAATAAATAATAAAAACGGTGTACTGGTACATTTGTAAGCTGGTAATTCAGGATCCTTAGATGCGGAATTCCTAAACAGTAGGTTAGATGGAAAATTTTAATGCGACAGTTTTGAGTAGTCTTCGAATGTACATTTTTGCCGAATTTCGTTTCCATCGGAACTGTTAGAGCGGTCGCCATAGACAAACCCAGACCCAAACAATCAAACTAGCTCCGATCCTGAGTAACACCTTTTGAGGGGGTGATCGTTAAAAATATATGTGTTTGTGTGTTAGGATTGTAACTGTCACATTTTTGTCAGATTTGATTAAAATTTACATAAAAATGAATGATTAGATGTTAATAAACTTTTTACTGTAGTTGATATGCGACCTTAGGCTACTGATTTAGTTACGTATTTTGCATTGTTAAATTATTTTTCATCCACAAAACTAATCCGAAAAGTGTAGTTTTTTTATTATCCGTATGCAATGTTTACAAATTTGTTAAATGATTTTAAATTATAATTTTGTTAATTAGAATTAATGGTGAAAAAAATGTAGATTGTTTAATGATAATAATCCTTTTTAATTTATTATAATCCTACATTGGTTTTATTAAAGGTTTTTAAAAGAACAAATTTGTAATTTGTAAGGTACTTCAGATTGTATAGTAATATATAGTAAATACCAGGCCAAAAAATTGTAGGTCTGTGGTATTTCAAATAAATAATAGTAAGCAAATATTTTCTTTTGATGCGAGATAAGTAAACTATATGAACGTTGATTATAAATTAAATTAATAAATGTGATCTCAGAGTGATTCATCCCAAAAATGTATAGTTTAATGATACCCTAAATTAATGCCTGTACTCCCGCATACTCATACAACAAAAACTGATCGCTTTATAATTTGTTCCGTTATCTAAGTACACATTTTTATCAATAATATAAAATTAAATTAATATACCATATCAATATATAAGTTATAGAATACTTTGGTAGCCTAGTTAATAATATTTTAAATATTAAAGTTACTTATTTAGACGTATGTAAACTAATTTCCTGCTGTCATTGTAGCCTTCGTGTACGTTATATTACAAATTTTGTTGCATGTTAGTTTTTAGTGTATCAGCACAGTAAATGTCTTGTAATAAACTTTATATTTAAATATTTCCATAATGGAGTGTTCAAGAATGTCTACGGAAAAGGTATTGTACTGTTAGTAGTAACCAGTACTTTTAAAATGGAAGCTCACAAATACTTAAACTTATTTAGCAGCTCGCCTCTAAAAAATCGTTTAAACAAAAGGTACAAGGCATTGTGTTTACATCACCTAACTAGCACCGCTACTGTGTAGGCTTCCTACTTCTATCTGTTGGGTGGCCTACTTCGTTTACTGAACCTGATTTGTACACCGAAGATTTTAAATTTAATATTTTACATAATTTTATTTCGCTGTCTCGAAAATCACTGAGCCTACTTTAATAATATATTGTAATCGCTGTAAAAGATGCTAGAGTTGAATGGGTTTATCACCATTTAAAACAAAAAAACCCAAAACCAACACAATTAAATTATTTTTTCGCAAATGAAATTTATAGTTTCATTAAGCATGCTCTGACTTGCGAACGTACGTCATCATTAAAACAAAATCCAAAATTATATCCCAACAATGCCAAATTTTAACTTGTTATTAAATTGTTATTATTATTATTTTAGCTATTGTCAGAAAAATCAGTGATCGTAAAAGCGTAAGTGAATGCAATCACACGGTTCACTCCCCCCCCCCCGGGCGGCGGAGGAGGAAATGTAAATTAGGATAAAATGATAAATGGTTGCGGAATCAGCTGTTAGGCCACGGGTCATCTGACTCTGATGAGGTGTGTAACATCTGCAGGCCTATTACTTGACACTCGCTGTCACTGGATGGGCTGGACGACAGTGAGAGAGTGACAGATAGACGTTGGTTTTTGTTGTTCTTACAATAATAGTTGTGTGTCCGGAATATAAAATATGTATGGATTGTTCAGTCAACAATGTTATGTTGTTAAAAGTGTCATCGACTGATTTGTAGAATATGGTACAGACAACTCAGAATATAGCATAGAGCGTTCTTCAAGATAGGTTATCTTCTGAACACAGATAGGTACTAAAAATATAGATTTTAAAGATTCTTTTAATATTTTAAAGATTTCACAGATAAATGCGTTATTTGTACAATATAATATCAATTAACGTATAACATTTACTAAAGAATGTGCTTGTGTTTGTTAAAATTTTACTTTTTTAAATCAACAAGCTGTTAATCAACCAACAAGTAACATTTTGCATGTTCCCTATGGGCTGTTAAATTGAGCGAAAATATTAGTTTTCCCTTACTTATCCATTAATAACAAACGATTGGTTAATTTAAGAATTAACAAACAAATAATAACTATTAATATGGGATAGTGTAAGTATATTGTTTTGATGATGTTCTAGAGGTATACTGGAACTAGAATTAATTTGTTCGTTCAAAATAGCTCTGCTCGTTGTATCACTGGATTTAAAATTTTCGCTTGGTTTTTATCAAGTGAAGTAATGACTTTCTTAACTCTACACTTTCTCACTAGAGTTTAAATGTCGATACGCAATTCATTTGGTATTTAAAAACCTAATATTAAACAAATAATAGCCTACATAAATAGCCTATTATAAATTCTACTATAAACTACCCTGTTTCTTCGGTGTCATCACAAAAAATACTTTGAAATCTTGCGAGTACAAAAGTTACATAAAACTTTATCCCAAAAGTTAAATATTGTTAAAAAATTCTTCTTATATAAAAAATAAATATAATTTCATGTATCACGTTTATAATTTTTTTTTAATGACGCCACAAGTAGGTTTATTAAACCTAACACCAATTTAACTAAATCTTACCTACACCTTATAGGGCCATTAATACAATAAAATATAGAAATAGTCGTAAAACTAGAACTTGCTATATGCTAGTTCGTAAAACTTTACCATTTTGGAGCGTTTTGTACCATCACCCCATATCATTTGACAATTTAAGTTAAAATGTATGTGAGGCTATTAATAGCCTACCTTAAACTAAAAATTCTGTAATAAGAAAAAAAACATTTCAAATATTTACGGAGATACACGCATTGCTAAAAAGAACATTTTTGGCCTTTTTTATTTTCAATTCCAACCAACCGAAAGTGAAGTGGAAGTATGATAATCTATATTTTATAATAATTGAATATCTAGAAGAGGGATGATAGGCTTTTTACAGGCCGACAGTGGCTGACGGAAAAACGAACAAAACACTAAATATATTCACTGACAACAATTTGTTTTGTTTAGTTTTAGAAACGCTCTCTAAGCTTCATTGAATAATAAATGTATTTCAGTTTCTAAAAACTAATAAA
This sequence comes from Callitettix versicolor, assembly GCA_022606455.1. Classification (NCBI taxonomy): domain Eukaryota; kingdom Metazoa; phylum Arthropoda; class Insecta; order Hemiptera; family Cercopidae; genus Callitettix; species Callitettix versicolor. The sequence continues at coordinate 59,453,322 of CM040183.1, forward strand.
AATAATTTATGTTGTAAAAATACTTTTTAAAAATTATATTAACGTCTTTAGTATGTATACCTGCTTATCTTTAGGCTGATTTCCTTTTGGCTATTGATATCAATTTTGTTTAGGTTGATTTTACTTTGGCTATTAATATCAATTTTGTTTTGGATAATTTTGTTTTGGCTATTAATATCAATTTTGTTTTGGATAATTTTCTTTTGGCTATTAATATCAATTTTGTTTGTGATGATTTTTTTGAATATTAATATCATCTTTGTTTAGGCTGATTTTCTTTTGGATTTAATATCAGTTTTGTTTAGGCTGATTTGTGTTTTGATATTAATAACATTTTTTAATTTTTTTTATCATTATTATTATTTTTAGCTTATTTCGGGGAGTAATATTTGCCCGCTGAAGTTGGCGTGGGTATAGTAAGCCTATAAGTGCACTATTAGTCTACAAAATATGTTGGGTTTTTGTAAATACAGTAGTCAAATTGTAAATTTTTTTAGGCTATAAACAATACATAATAATATTTCTGTAACTTTGGTACAGACTACTCAATGTAGCTTTAAACTAAATCCTTCTTGTAAAAAAAACACATTCATATCATGAATAAGCGTAGTTGATAGTTTTATTAATGTGTAGTCGGTTTTTTTTATAGCCTCGTCACACGACACAGATAGCCTCAAACACGACACATCTGGTTTACATTAACATGTGGCTTTATTCTTATCAATGAAGAGTTTATTCTAGGTTCTAACAAAATAAACATCCTTGTTTCATGTGTTACTGTATAAATACAAATGTTTGTTTTAGAAAATGCTGAAGATTCTACTGTAGTGACAGTGTAATTTGTGTTTGAAGTACGGCAAAGAAATTTTTTAGCTAAAAATATTATTTTTTCTATTGATATTTTAGTTGTTTGGAAGTTTACCCAAGTACGGTATTTTTACATATACTTATACATACATACATACATATACATGTATGTATTTAGAATATCTAACGATCTTATACATCTATAATATTAGGTAGATCTATTGAGAAAGTGCGAGAGAATAAATTGATATTTTTATATGAATTTGCAGACTGTAGTTTATTAGGTATTTTATGGCCTGACGTTTGTACATTCCTTGGTTTAAAAAAAAATGTCATCAATTTTAAATTGATCGTTTCAAAATTATTTCAAGTACTGAAGTTAAATATCTAGACGTAGAAATTAATTTTGGATTTATAATTTCAAACTGTTCCGGTGTTAATGTTAATGAAAACAATAAATAACACTGGTCAGACAAAAAACGTTTTTCTTCTGTTGAACGTCCATACCGGCATAGACTAATGAGGACAGGGGATCAGCGTTAATAAAAGAAAAGCAAAGGGAGTAACTGCGGCTAGAACTAAGAACCTTAAAGTGCGCAGTTCAGAGACGCAGCAGACCACATCGACTAACGAGTTCCCCAGAAAAAATTTTTATTTTTTGTAAAAAATATCTATTTTATGAAAGTGACGTATTCAGTTCTTTATAAATAATGTATGGCATTTAAAAGTAGTGTTATACAGGCTAATAGATTTATTCTTAGTTCTTTATATTTTCTAAAGTTATCAATAAACACAAATTGTTTTTAGGATTACAATTTCTTGTGGGGTACGTGTACAACTTCTTTTTATTCTTTCTTTATCCATACATTCTGTCTTTCTTGCCGTTTGTTCTTTTGAAACCAACAGTTCTATTAACTGCTTCTTTAATCCATAAGTACTGTTTTTTTATGGCCTCTTCATAACATAGCATCTTTTTTGCAAATTTATTTTCATTCTCTTTATTTGCCAGTATTTCACATTGATTTTTAATGAAGCGTCAAGATCAGGTTTTTTCACCTCACCTGTCATCTCCATTAGTTTAACTAACACAAAGACGTTAAAAAACATTAAAACTTCTCTCAATAATTGTTAGTTAGTGGTCTTTTTCAAATTAAATTGAACTATTCAGAAATTATGTGTGTAATCCTTTTTTAGAGAATTTTTCATCCGAATAAGTAAGCGCCGACCCTGACCTGAAAAACTGTAAGATAAATATCTTAATATATAGACTTCATAGCAGTTCAAGGTTCCTTTTTTTTAAAAAAATGCACAAATTTTCGCGTAATAAGAACTTTATTTGTGTTATGTCATATTGTTACTTTTTATAAATTCACTTTCCCAATGTCTGCGAATCAGCTGTTTAGTTCAATTTTCGTTTGTAATCTAATAGTATTAATAATAATAATAATACGTTGCTTCTTATTAATAGTTTCTTTAAGGCGAAAAGCACATTGAGGCTATTATTGCCTCCCTAAATGTAAATGTGAGTGTAAAGTGTTAAAGTCGTAAGTGTAGTGTTGTAAGTGTAAGTGTGTGTTAGACTCGGGTACCGCGAGGGACGTCTAAATCCTTTCAATAAGTACAGCTAGTCTACACCCCCTGCGGGGATTAATAGTAATAATAATACAGTAAGTTGCCTCAGTTTTGATATACATTCTTTTGTAGTTCAAATGTAAACAAAAATCCAGCAGTCAAAACTTTGTCTTGGGAAATAATCCTCAGTTACTGAAAGATCTATTATTCGATTTTTCTTAAAAATTGAATTAAAAATGATTTGTGAACACAGACTTATTATTTCCATTTAATAACTCAGTTTACTAAACATAACAATTCAGTATATCTGGAATCGCATAAATTAATCAAATGAAATTAATTCAATAAAAGATCCAGGTTTTAACATAACTAATTGCTCTGGATTTCCAGCTGACATTCCCTCAATTTGCATACATTTACTTTCAGCAGAATTTTTGCCTAGCGGAGTAGAGCTCAAGACGTAAAATAATCCCGGCTTAACAATGTAGCCGTAGCCAGATTAGCTTACTGTGCCTGGCTGCTTGGCTGGAGTGAGAGTATTAGAGAGCAGGTGTGCTCATATCGATATTGATGTGACAGCCCTTTCCTAGCGGCACTTCCACGAACTAATAAAGCATCTGAAAAGTTATGCAAGATATTGAGAGTAGCGTTTAAGGGAGAACCGGAAATATTTTGAAAATTCAATCATGGATGTAATATAAAATTTGAAAATATTCATACATTTTGAAGCTGTTGGGAATTGTTGACTATAATCGTCTATATTGAAATACATTTCCTAATTATTTATGTAACTTACGAGTTCATTGAGTGTGTTTAGTTTGGTCATATTTCCCATCTCTCTCATGGGTTTAAAACTACGTGGCGGACTAAGCATTCATAACGGAATATTAAGTGCAGAGAAGTTGTAATGCGATTCCCCGCTCAGCTCAGCTCAGTTTCTCTTTCAGTGGCCGTACTTAACATTACAAACAATAAATTCAGTTTTCAATGCACTCAACGCAACTCTGCTAAGTATTTAGTGGCCGCCCGGCCCAAGTCAAAAGTTTTTTCCACCACATAATGAAATATGTTTTAAACAACAAATACCCAAATAAATACCTTAAAATCCAAGAACAGAAAATAGAAATTGTAAAAGAGTTCAAATATCTTGGTGAATGGATTAGTTGGAATGCAGATGAAGGCAAGACAATGGAATCCAGGAAAAACAAACTTGAATTGGCCTTCCAATTGACGAAAGAAACATACAATAAGAAATTCCTTTCATGGGGGTCCAAAATTAAACATTATAAAACAGTGATCAAGCCGGAAGCACTATACGCAGCAGAAACATTAACCATGAATCGCATAGGCCAGATAAAAAAGCTTGAAATAACGGAAAGGAAAATCTTAAGAAAAATTATAGGAACAAAATTTCAGGATAACTAGTATATATAAGAAATGAAGCTCTCTATAAGAAAATTGAAAAACTATCAGATACTATGAGAAAAAGGAGAATAAATTTTTACGGCCATCTTCTTAGAATGAACTCCAATAGATTGACGAAACAGGTGTTTGATTTTTTCCATAATCGTAAAACAAAACCGAACTGGTTTAAAAAAATTGAAAAAGACCTAATAGAATTAAAAATTACAGAAAATTCACTGCTTGACCAAACTGCTAAGATAAGTACCAAGGACGAAAGAATAAGATTCCAAGATAAAACCAAAATAAGACCTAAACCTATCATTTAGGAAGAGGAGAGGAAAAGAAGATCAGAAAGAATGAAGAGCTACTGGGAACAAAGAAAATTACAGCGCGCAAGAAATGATTGATTCAGCGTACCCCAAAGAGGGTGAAACGAAAAGAAGAAGAAATATGTTTTTTGTATCCGTACTTTCTTATTGTGTTAAAAATAGTTACGCGTATACTATAAATTAGGTTTTAATATTGGAGCGGACAGACAGACAGACTCACGAAAATATAACATTGGTGTGCTTCTTAAAAATTTAATAAAGTAAGAAGTATCAGTAAATAAATTTGTACTCAAGTTAATCACAGTATAACGTTCTTATTTACATAACTTCCGTTATAATTTCATTAATTAATTATAAATTACGATGTGTAGTACTCAAGTTAATCACAGTATAACGTTCTTATTTACATAACTTCCGTTATAATTTCATTAATTTATTATAAATTACGATGTGTAGTTATTTAGTTTATTTCATTAAATTGTTATTGCGCTATAAAATTGTATTATTGGTTTTGGCTGTTTCAATATAACACAACATTAGATACTAATTAATGGAAGGTTTAAATGTACTTACATTATAGAAAAAGTGTTTATCAAGTCTTTTTTTCATATATTTTATTACCTCGTGCAACAATGGTAATATCTGTTTTATTTAATACATTTAGATAATAATATAATTTTAATTTTTTTAAATTAGCTGACATAGTTTACAGCAAAGTTAAATCATTGTTGACACTTTTGATTTTACTGTTTATTTTGTTTGCATTTTGCATTGTGTACACCGCAAGTGAAAATGTTGTTAACACTTGAAGCTCGATTTTTTAAACTAATAAAGTGTTTAGTTAATAAAGTAGTGGTGATTACTCTGTATTCTCCTTTGCAGTTAATTTTTTTTAATTTTAAGTAGAAACAATTTTAAGCAACTACTGCAATTCTCTACTTAACGTTTAAACATTAAAATGAATGAAAGTTTCGTCTTTCAGATCGATTAATCAGTTTTGATTACTAACAAAATATTAACATGAGAATACAATTTGTAACAATACCATTAATCCAAATTAAATATTAGGCCTTTTAAGGTGTATTTCAATTTTGTGCTGTACCAGTAAAGTTGTTATCCCCGGCAACAAACAGTTCCCGAGAGATGTTAGACTATCCCAGCCAATCTTTGTTTCATCTCTTCTCACCTCTATAGTTTCCAAAGAGTGATAACTCCAGGTTATAGCAGTCAAGTTTATTCCACGCGGAATATTTTAACCCTTTTCTCCAAACAATTCAGCACTTCTGCATAAACAACAAATAAATATAAATTCAACAAACCGTACATTGAGAAACAACAGTCAACAAAACGAAATTTGTTTTTAGGATCAATTTTACACCAGAAAGACAATTATTTTCGAGCGTATGTCTGTCGTTAATGCCTATTTTTTCTTTTAACTGACTATCGGTTTATATCGGAAAAGCATGAAACTTTGTTCTTTTAAGTAGTAAGCCCTTAATATTAATATAGCCTATAGGCTGTAATCAAGTTTTCATTTTTGTGTGGCTGTGAATTAAATATGTCTTGTTTGGTACCAAATTAACAGGGCCTTATTACCGATTACGAAAATGTGTTTGAATTTCAGAAAATTTATATATAATGCCACTAGAGCGCTATAAAGGTGGGAAATTGTAGTTTGTTTTTAGAAATTCTAGTAAATGGCTAAAAGCTTGTCCTTCTGTTTTGTGTAATTCATACAAATTTGACAGATTTTTTAAGTATATTTTTAACATTTCACGTATTTTAAGAATTAGTTACGATTATTTGAGAAGTAAAAACATACACTTAATTTGCTCTTGAAAAGAAATATTAAAACTTATTATTGAGGTTTATAATTAAAATGATTTTTACAAATAAGCTTACTGTACATCAAAAAACAACCAGTTTTAGTACAAACATTGAAGTGTAGCATGCGTGTACGTTGAGTAATCTCTATTAATATTGTACAACTTGCATCTCAATTTTAATAAGAGCCCTAAATATTGCAATAAACAATACAAAAACTTCTCGCAATGCATTGGTGTTAGTTTCGCAAAAAATCCCGACGGAAAGCTGTCAAATACACACACACACACACACACACGCACGCACGCACGCACGCACGCGCGCGCGCGCGTGTGTGTGTGTGTGTGTGTGTGTGTGTGTGTGTGTGTGCGCGCGCGCTTATGCGTGTGTGTACGTTCCCGAATTTCTCAAATCCGACTCATAATTCAAGCAGATTTAACATCTACAGTTAGGCCTACATAATATGCAAAATTATATCAAAATCCACCCACTTGCTTCACGTGAACATCGAAGTCACGTTTTGTGGCCTCTGCGAGTTGGGGTTTCAGCTTTCCATTATAAACAGTGTATATATATATATATATATATATATATATATATATATATATATATAGATAGATAGATAGATAGATAGATAGATAGATAGATCGCACAAGTCAGAATAGAACTACATGACGCAGGAATAGACTCAACAGACGTTGAAGACAGAAACACATACAGGAGAAAGATGCTCGGTTGGAAGGTCCCAGAGAATGAAATCCCAAAGAGAGCAGGGGTAAAATGGACGGAGGAACGGAAGAGGATCCATGGGGACAGGATGAGGGAGGTGTGGAGGATTAGAAGGAACAAGACATGAGTCGGAGTGCTTTGCGTGATCCAACAGGGTCTATGAGCAAATAATAATAATAATAATAATAATAATAATAATAGGGCCTATATGTGTGTGTGTGTGTGTGTGTGTGTGTGTGTGTGTGTGTGTGTGTGTGTGTGTGTGTGTGTGTGTGTGTGTGTGTGTGTGTGTGTGTGTGTGTGTGTGTGTGTGTGTGTGTGTGTGTGTGTGTGTGTGTGTGTGTGTGTGTGTGTGTGTGTGTGTGTCCTCAAATGTTTATTCTTCCGTTTTTCTGTACTTATTTTTTTCTAAAAAAAAATTAATCAATAACCGTTTGCACTGTACAAATGAAATATGTTAGTTTGTCTAGTAACACACAGAGTGCAGCACAGCAAATGATAGTTTAATCAAGAAACAAGCAAAAATTTTCAGATGTTGTTATCATACGTGGTTGTCTAGATTCCGAGTTTCTGAGGGTTTGAATTTCCTTTCTCCCTGAGCCGTTGATGAGTTGTCGCAAAAGTTGTGTAAGCAGGTAATACAGGATTTGGGAAATGACTGTGATTCAGTCGCCTAGCTTCCAAACTATTGCATTGTGCAAATAAGGTTATGTACAATGGTGAAATAAAACTTTCTAATAAATTAACACAACGCAATATAAATGAAGGAAATATATTAAAATGTGTTTCTTGATTAATTGCTTTAGTTCAAAATTACAGCTGTTATACTATTTTTTTTAATATAACATCAAATGTAGACTGTTACTTTGGTACATAATCATTTGTTTTAAAACTGGCAAAATATCACTTTGTAGTGAGCCTGCACTAACGTTTTAGTATTTGAATAAAACATCATTATGTTTGATAACGCTTTTCCGTCCCAAGTAATATTCGTTTACTTTGAAATAAACACTGTTATATTTGTAACAAAAAACACAAAAACGTTTTTCATAATATTTTCAAAAAATTGTTAACGGTTACTATTTTAAAAATAGTGTAAATACTTTTTTTCAGCCCTTTTCCCTAATATTTTCTTGCCAACTTGAAAACAAATGTATTTTTTTAAACCCGAATTGGGTTTTCGATTTTTTTTTAAACACGAAGTATATAATCTATATGTATATCAGCATTATGTCACGTTCACATTCAGAGAGTGTGTATCTTTTTTAAAAATACTTAAACGTGAATTTACGTTTTTTGACATTAAGAAAATTATTTTGAATAACATATGTTGTAATACTAAAAAGTTTTTTTAACGAAGTAGTTATTTTTATGCTAGTATCGTAAATAACATGTGAAATTTACTTCCTCATCTTCTCATTTATTTATGAAAATCAACACCAAGAAAACAAACGGTTTGTTGAAAGTAGAGATAAAAGCGCTGAGCGGTAAGCCCTACGAAGTTTTGAAGTCACGCGGAACGAGTCGTTCACCTCTACTGGACAGTCCCACCCCCAACCCTTAATGTAAAAGCACTTCCTTGATAAGAGATATTCGTGTTGATGTTACATTTACAACTTTAGTTAAAACCAATGCTTACAGAAATAATGCGTTTTTATAGTAACCTGATTATTATTTTCATGTTTGAAGAATGTGTTTTTGACTATATTTGTCCTTTCGTATTACTATATTTGTCCTTCCGTAGTACTATATTTAGCCTTTCATAGCATAGGACTATTTTGCTTTTTGTAGTATATTTAGAAAATTATTAATCTCAGTAGAAGTATATTTTGATTGTGTATATAATATTTTTAAACGAAAAAAGAGACAGTGATAAGTGATTTCCTTTGATTAGTGTTGTAGAGGGTTATTCGATAATGCCTGATAAGTAGGAGGACACTGGTTCGATCCCGGGAAATTTGGGGTTAATTACCTTGTCAGTAGATCACTTGAAGATTTAAACGTATGTTAAAATATGTACAATAACGTTAGGCCTAATTTATTTTATGACCTAAATTAGACAATGTAAGCCTGTAAGTACTTAATATTTAAATTTTACTTTTTCTGTTATAAGTAAATAAACACAACACCAACTTAATATATATATATATATATATATATATATATATATATATATATATATATATAAAACACCAACATTTTTAGCCTTAATAACTTTTAAAAACTCTAAATAGCTTTGTAAAATTTAATCTAATTATTTTATATAAAGCATTTGTTTATGTAAAAAAGTTGTTGTCACGAATAGAAACTCTTTACATTTATTTGTTCGGCATTGCAATTTGTTCAAAAATTGAACATTATTATTATTATTTTTTTTTTTTTTTGTTAATCATTACGATATTTTTTTTCATATGTAGGCCTATTGCCATTAAAGTAAATAAACTACAGAAACACATACAGTTATTCCTTTAAATAATAATGCAACAAAATTTTAATCAGCAGTCGTCAAGAAAAGTAAAAATAACTACATGTAGGCTGTTTATAGTATTAATATTCAGTAGGCCGGTTTCATTTGTTATACGATTATCATATGTGTTTTTTAATCTTTTAAATATAGGTTAACAATACTGAAGATTTCTTTCTTTCTAAACGCTTTTAAATTTCCTATTTGGACTTATAAGTTTTTTGTTGGATTTACTGATTATGTCTAATTTTAATACGAATCAAAAGTAACGCCTCTCTCGAAGTGAACTTGTGTGTTTTTCAACTATTTACTTTTTCTACATAATTACACATTCTGTCGAATAGCAGCGTATAATTTTAGTGGCACGTGTTTACAAACCGTACGAAAATTTAAATTACTTTTTTACTGTGAAATCTTTAAAATTGTTTATTTGTATTTTATCGTCCTTTTTCCATCCAAATGTGAACATGTTAATGAAGGGAAAGGTGATTAAAATAAAACAACTGGCGAGTTTATGATTCATAAACACTGCAGAGGTATTGCTGTTGGCTTAAAAGCTGTTGCCATAAATGTAGATTACATTTAATATTCGCAAAGTGTTCCATAGCCTTGGTTAAAAATCAAATATTTTATTGAGCAATAAAACTTGTACCGTGACTAATTAAAGTGTAGATATTATTAATGATTCTTCATTAATTTGATTATTATTTTCAAGGGCATTGTGAGTTTTTGTGATAACTTCATATTATCGTGGCTCTATCGAAAGCAATAATGTTTACGGTGTGTCGCCACAATTTAAACACACTATGTGCACAGTTAAGAGCCAAAATTGACATTGTGTAGTATATTTTTGGGAATCGTAAAACACACTTTTTAACCAAATATCTCCCGATAACTACACATCAGTTTCTTAAATCGCATATAATACTGAACTACAATAATTTAGAACCCATCATTATCGCATACGAAAGCTAATGACAGCCTATAATATCTATTTCTTAATAAAATAAATATCTTTTCTTTTATTATGTAGTTCATTGTAGACCTTTTTGGTAATATTTGTTCTAGTTACATGTTTCGCGGCACACAGGCAGCATCATCAGGCTACTTAATTTATTACAAACACAGAAAAAAGTAGTTCTAAGGCTATATCATTCATAGATTTAAATTTATTAAAAACTCATTTAACTCAATGTGAACTGAATCAATACCCTCAGCTTGAGTTTAAATATGAAAAGATAATAAAATTAGGCAGGCATGTGTTCAAATTGTCACTTTTGTCTGTGCAATGCAGCCTACCTAGATCCGTGTCCCTCCCGACACCCTGACGTGGCGGATTGAATTACGTGAGTGCTTTGCAATATTCATGGCGTTAAACAATCGGTGAGGAACGTGCCGTAACTACAGCCTCTGGAAATGTTATTAGCAGCTATTGTGTGTCTGGCTTGTAGGCCTAGTGTTGCTTCTTGTGTTACAAGTAGCACTTTATTTGTCCTAATGTATTTGTAATTACGTTTATAAGAATCAAATACTTTCACTGAAATCAAACTTTAAAAAATTATTTATGGAACAATGAACAGTGTTTTTATTTTATTAAAATCAATTTAATTATTTACATCTTTGTTAAATATTTTATTTCGTTTGTCAAAAGGTATAATGTTACTGTGGTATAACGTTATTAAACGAAATATTTTTGTTTGCATTTCACACAGTTTGTTTTGTTTGTCTACCATCAATTCAAGTCCAAATTTGATTTTTTTATAAACACGTTACGAATGTATTGAGACCACTTACCAAGAAGTTGTGTACAGTATAATTTAGCGTGGCTTGGCCTTACTTTTAGTACAATTATTGTGACTAACTAAATTATACAAAATAATTCATTTGCTATTGTTATTTTTGCCTACTTCAGTTTTATTCTTTCTTGTAACTTTGAGAAAACTTGAAATCTTATATCTCGCAAGAAAAGGTTTTGCACTGAGTATCCATCATTTGATGTTTTATTTACTTTGTGTTGATTATTAAGAAACTATCATTAAATACTTTTATATTACTTTATAATATTATTGGGATAAAAAACAGGTTAATTTTAGATAAATGTTTGCAGTAACCGACAGATTGTAGTATATGCTGGAAAATAACTTAAAATTGTGAAAATAAGAATCAGACTATGATGGTATTTATTTATTTGTATATTTCTTCTTATAAATATAACACTTCGTAATTATATTTATATTCTTTGCAATAAATTTCAACGTTTTTGTATTTGTAAACAAATATTTCAAACTGCTAATCGAATTTATACAATGATCTAATCGATTGGTGCAAATAAAACAGGCTGTGACCTATTAAGAAAGTAAAGATGGCGTTTATCCTTGCTGAACAAAAACAAACACTCAACCCTAACTACGAGACTTGCGGTGCCTTTTCAAGTTCAGAAATAGACCTAACCCTTGCTTAGTATTTCCGTACGTCAGCTTCAGGGTTTACACGCCACAATCTGCGATCACTCGTCTGCCTAGCAAACGGTTTTGTTGTTTATTCGCGGCCAATGTTCCCGACACTTCGCCCGTCCAAACGTTACAAATACAGTGTTGGTGAAAGTTTGGCCCACTACAGTTTTTTTTAATTGTCGCGATGCGGATCAAAAGTCAACCTCTGCAACGTGATTTACCGCGCTCAGGAAGACTTCTTGGAAATGATGCATTACAATACTAACAGCGTCTGGCGTGTTGCTGTTCCTACGGTCTTCGTACACCCACTCTGCATTGTACTGGGCCATGTGGTCGAAACACGATCGTATAAATCTAAGAAGTGAAATATTTCGTGAGGCTGGACACGACTAACTTAAGTAGGACACTTGATCCTTGCCCAGAGATAATTTTATAACTGAATTGTGCGTCTACCTACTTCAAAACAATAAACATATGTTTTTGAATTTTTTTTCTTTTTAATTAAATCGGTGACTACAATGTTGTAATATGTAAGGTAATTTTAAGATCTACAACGATGTATAGAGCGCAACATTGGTTCATACAGAGGAAGTAGCCTCATTGGAAAGTTGAGGCTTCTACAATATTAGTTGCTTCATAAAAATCTAGGTTGGGTATTTGAATTTAGTCCGAGCTACACGCAACATTCTTGGAACCTGTATTCTACATTTGAAGGTAATAAAGTATATTCTAATATTGCAGGTTTCATAATTACATAGTATGACTATATTTTTTTCAAAAACCGTTTGCTAAGAATAACTTAGTTTCTTAAGTCTTGTAGGTAGGCTCGGACAATGCTAGATAAGCTAGGACGAACCGTGCCAGTCGCACGCCCCTTATCTGGTTATCTGTGTTTGTTTACTCTCAAGTTATATGGAAGGGACTGTAGTAAAAGATGTGCGATGGAAAATGAGTTCAAACGCCGAACTAAAAGTTGTGTTCATCTAGTTTGTGTGGTAAAATAAATAACAGAAACAGATAAAGATCAGTCACATTTTCTGCATCGGATTAACCATAAGAGAACTTTAGAAAATATGAAGTTTGAGACGTTGGAAGGAACTTCAGAAGTCCGATGGATTTCTGAGGAGTAATCATATTAAACTGACTGGTACAGACAAACGGTAAGGCCGGGTGTCCACCAAATGCGAAAGAGATTTGCGCTGAGTGGAGCGGACTACGCATTCAAAACCTAACCTGCTGTTTTTAATGTAAATGCGACCACTGAGCGAAACCAAGCGGCGTCGCATGGCTCCGCTTAGCCTTCAGTGGTCGCGCTTACATTAAAAACAATAGGTTAGGTTTTGAATGCGTAATCCGCTCCACCCGCATTTGGTGGCCAGCTGGCCTAATGGAAGTTGTGTCATTATTAATAAATATGTAGTAACCTATCTTGTTACAGCTCAAAGTATCCGAATTTATAGTTATCATATAAAAGCCTAATACTTCTAAATGTGTATTGCTTCAATATTAGTGCTAGAACATTATAAAAATTGACGTGTTAAGCTCAACATTGAAACATAGAGTACCGTAACCTTTTTGATAAATTTAAAACTCTTTTAGGTGACGTGATTGATTTGTTGAAACATTAAAGGCGATTTAAAATTTAAATAAATGGGCGGAATAATGAACTAAGAGACCGTTAAGTTACAGAATCAAAACTAGACAGTGTTTGGGTGTCCAATCGTTCCATTGCCCTTCGCTCGTGTATTCGGTCGTCTTGAGATGAAGTAATAAGGTTTCGCTTTTGTCAGCCAAGTCTACTGTGACCAATTCAACCCCATTCCACTTTCAATTGCCACGCGGCCTTATATAAGCTTCATTCCATTAAGGCCACTGTACTCTGGCACTCCGCAACTCCGGAGTTGTACTATTGGGAGAGTACAATTTAGGAGGAAGTACGAAAGCGAAATATACTCATGTTTTTGAAATCACAATTTGTATTACATGTGAGAAATTCTACTTGTTTAATTTTCTTTACTGAAATGTTTTTTTTTAATTTTTAAAGTTTTTAGTTTTTCAGATTAATTGTTACATTCATTACTGTATTTGTTGTTTTTTATTGCTGAATTGACGTTAATCGTGTTTAAAAATTTGAAATGATAAGCATGTTTCTGACAACGGTAGTATTTCAACATGCTGTGTTTATATTACAGCTGATGTTTGAACTGCCAGAGCGACATCGACAGATCAACAAAAACAGTCAGTTACAGTAAACAAGATAAGCATGACTGATCGGTGATGGTGACTTCACCAAAGCGCTATCTTTTGTCTATCGCAGTTATCAGCATGTATTTGAAGAATTTTATCTTGTCGGCACATGCCTTTGATCTTTTTATTTTAAATAGGTGACGGGAAACAATTTGATAATTCTTTACACTGTGTAGAATTATGAAGGCAACCCTTATAACGTCACAAAATAATTATTACTTTTTTTTATTTCAGTCGAGAAATGTCTGTTAAATCCAAATTTAGTTTAGACCTTTGTTAGTTATCTTATCATAAAAAATATGTTTATAAATAAAAAAAATATTTCCCTGCAGTTTCTATTGTTGTAATTAGGGTCTTCACTAATTCGAAATAGTGCCTAGTGACATGGGTTTATTTAATTAAATGCGAATAATTGTAAAAATGAAAAGAAATGTAGAAAAGTAAATTTTACAAAAGGTAGAAAAAAGTAAAACTGAATCAAAGTCATCAGTTCTTACATAATTGTTCACAGTAATTAATGCTTGGTTAAAAAGCTTTGATTATTCACTCTTTCAATTACGGTTTGTTTTTTCTTCTAATGTCTAACAAACATTTAAACGATCGCGATATCTTTAAGTAAAAATGGTGTTAAGCTTCTTCAGTCGGTTGTATTTGTTACCTTTACCGCTTTGTTTGATATAGTTTTGACGGGTTCGATAACGAGAAATAATGTAATAAAAAATACCTTCGCCTATAAATAAAGCAGAATGGCAATATTTTGTTATAACTACTTAGTGAATATCATTTAAAACAACAACGGTTTTTGAATTTTGTAAATATTCGTGATCCATAAATTATTTATTTACTTTAAATACTGAAGAACTGAATAATGTGGGCAGATGCCGTGTAGTGCAACCATTTTGACAGATGGCAGCACTTGTTACATGCGGGGTATACAAGCAAGAGTCGAGCTCTAACGTGACTCACATAGATCAATTACTGAATCCCTGAGCACTGAATGCATGTGGTAAGACAACTTGCCCCTGTGGGGAAATAAACTGTGGTTATTGTGAAAGCAGTTAATACAGAGTGTTCGGATATCAAAAACTGTTCTCAAAACGCATAAGATGAAATTACGTAATTAATTACAAATTGTTACATAATATAGGCCTACTCTAAATCAATTGCATTCACAACAATCAGTGACAATGTAAACCTATATTTGTAACAACTCAAACCATAACATTTTGAAATATACGTATTTTTGTGCTGAAAGGCTTGTGTAGAATTTTAAAATAGGAAGTAGGTCCTAATCTTTAACTTTGCTTAACAAACACGTATTGTAGCTTTAAAAAAACAGTTCTGTGTAACTTTAAAAAAGTCATAAAATATTCAAGGGAGGTAATCATGTGACAGGCTCCTATAGTAATGGTTTATTGTCAAATTTGTATGTATGCGGCGGTAACCGACATAGTAAATACGTTTTTCAAAAAGTAACTTTAAATCTTATCGAGTAACTGTATTTTTTACTTATTTATTTTATTTGAAGACTCTATTAGCTGTCGTATTGATAACTACAATACGGTTTTAGTCGATATATTGTATATTGTATATTGCTTTTAAACAAAATGGTGTTAACCGAAGCAAAACATTCGGCAAAGGTTCTTACTTAACGCTTCAATAAATCAACCTAATATAATATTTTAAGGAAGCCATCGTTCACTCCTGCCTGCATCCGGTCCGTTCCAGCGTGTAAACTTAATTAGATCTAGTCTTACTTTGAGATAATTCCTATTTTACACTGCCCATTCATTTGTACATTTATTTTTGTCTTTTAAACTAGTTCGTTTGCTTTTGTAGAAACAAGCTCTTTTTCAAGTCGTTTAAATTATCTTGGAAACCGGGAAACTGAAAGAAGTTTTGTCGATCATCTTTTTCATAAACTTTTCATTTCCGTTGAAGACTCAGTGAACGCCTCATCGCGTACCATCATGTTTCCATTTAGGATTTGTCAAAGACATATTTCTTTTCTTTGTTGAGTAGATCTTCTGAAAACTCTTAAAGAGGCAATAATAGTTATATTTTATGTTCAACATGGCTTGTCAGACTGCAGACAATTTTTTTTTTAATATTTTGAAACTTCTGACAAATGTCAGATTTAGTTCTAAGTTTTCACTGATTAATTGTGGTTGTTTGTAAATATAACAAATGAAAATATTTCTCTCTATACTGTTTCAGTGGCATATACAAATTCTTATGCTCCAAACTTTCAATCACTTGATTTTTTAAATTAGAGAGGGAGGGGCGTATAATTTATCATTGATCTCGAGCTGCATGTCAGGCGTATTCTAAACTGTATGAAAATTAAAAGTACAAACTTGTAATCAGAAATTTGTTACATTTTATACACACAGTAAACACAACATGTTTTACATTATATGCTTTTTCACTTCTAAAATTACAGTAAAATTTTATTTTGTAACCTCTACGTATTCCTTATGTTTGCTATCCAACAATTTACGGATATTTTTTTTTTAATTTCAACTTAATTTTAAAAGCTAGAAATGCATCACCTACAGACAGACAGGCTCAAACGAAAACATAAGTACCTGTTACATAAATACGAAATCCAAAAATATAGTCTATTGGTCTTTGTGGTATGTCTACAAATATAAACAATTCATTAAATGTTGTATTTGCTAATTTCCATTGGAAAATGAGCTATTTTTTCAAGGCATTTTTTTTTGAGGTTAACGTTCGGCTATTGTGTACAGTTGGGCTAATGCAGACGATGGGATGATTTATAGCGTATGAAAATGCCAAGCCCTGGCCGGGAATCGAACCCGGGTCCTCGGGGTGAAAGCCCAGTACGCTATCAACTAGGACACCGAGGCGGCTACTCGGTGTTCAGTATGGTTCACGGCATATAAACACTGCAGTGTTTATGAAGACAAGACCCACAACATATTCCTTTACGAATGAAAAATTGTGAATTATATTAAGAACCAGTATTACATCCGTTTGCTAGAACTGTTTGACAGATGCGCTCCCCAAATCCTATTTGTTATTTTCAAAGCTTCTTCTCACTGCAAGTCTGAAGCTGAAGTTAATACTTCAATCGTTCGTCTCTTTTTACTTGTATGACGTAAATTGTTCCTGAGCTTATACGGTGTTGACGTCAAACAACAACGGGGTAAATTGACTTCTTGTAAAAGTCCTGTTTAGACGGAACAGTTCCAAAAATTAATAATATCTCGCCCTTAACTGAAGATCAAAACGGTGACTAAATAACAACTTCATTTTAAATATTCAAAAGCGTTTGAGAAATATTTTATGTTTGTTTTGCTTTAAATGAACAAAATTAAATCTTATAAATACCACAATAAGTGAGCTGACTTTCGCTTTGAATATATCTTTTAAGTGTAAGAAAATGTAATTGAAAAACTACCTGTAAGAATTATTTAACCAGGATGCTTCAAGAAGTCCATCGCTCTATGATTACAAAACTTGGCAAACACCTTGTCTTTGGTACGAAGATGGAATCTTTGATGTAGTGAAGTGAGGGTTGGAACCGCCCCGTCATCGCCACTTACAAGGGGTCTTTCACTTCCGCCCCATACACGTTCAACAGGCTTTCCTGTTTACCCCTACATTTATAAAACTGTCTGCCCCTGTACACCAATCATTGTTGTACTTTAGTCAAGTTGCATTTAGTCTTTGAAGTTCAAACATAATAGCCTAGAACATTTAATTTAGTTCGGCAATAGAATTATATTTCCTTATCTTCAGAAAAGAGGCACCATCTTGGCTGTGTATTAGTTGCGATTCGATTAGTGGTAACCTTGGTTCGACTCTTGTTCTTTTAACGTTTAATTTGTATTGTTTCTTGTTTTTAATCTTGAGGATTTATAAGACGATAAATACAAACAAAAAGTAATTCAATAAATTTATAAAATGATAAGGTACAAAGTTATTTGCACGCACACAAAAGCACAGATAAACACAGTTTTGAATTTGATTGAAAAAACAAGACCGATAAACAAGTTTAGGATTTCCAGTAGTGCTTCTAGAACGAATTTGTAATAGGTATTTTCTAATAATGCAACTTTTTGTTAAACAGTGTAGTGCACAATCTCTAATAATATCATTGCACATAACTTCATTTGGCTTTGAATCAGCTGTTAAATATTAGTAGGCCTAAACCAAAATGTAATCATCTATTCAGTTTGCCATGATACTATCAGTATAGAACCTTGAGTAGTTTAGAACCTTGTCTACTTTGTAGCTACCAAAGTGATTGCCAATTGTCCATTCTTTTCTTCTTCTTCGCAAGTGCCATGTACATTTTAATAAACCCATTTGTCCGCAGCTCACACTGGCGCCTAGTTCGCCGTTTGACTACAAATCAAGTCAGACCTGTTGTTCTTGCAAGTCCTTACTCAGTCAAGATTTCTTATTTTTCACTTACACGAACAATCCATTGGTGTTCTGCATGCTGATTTAGATAAAGTAAAGTGTATTAAGTTTGTTACGCTTGTATCTCGTCTCTAATGACCATTACAATTTACATCGGCAAACCATCTGGAAGCAAGGATATTAAAACATCGTCCTTTTATTAGATCCCGTAAGTAGAGCCAACACATACATTTGCACAGATGATTGGTAACACCTTCTACAGCAGCTAGAAAAATTGTTTCTAAATCTTAATAATTTTGTTGTGTTCGCGCTAGAATCTTAAAAGTGTAGCTGTGACAGACATTTTAATTTTCTAGATTTTCTATAAAGTAGAGCAGAAAGAGAGTCTAATAGTTAAAAAAATATAGCATAAAATGTGCCTTGTATGGGGTGTAAAAGACCTATAGGCTTTTTTTATTACCAGTATGTAATGAAAATATGTGGTGATAAGTTACAAATGTGTGAATTTTTACAGGAATGCCACCGGGACTATTGACAATTTAGGCATTAGGACTTCCGTACTTTTTTTCTAAAAAAGGATATGTAGCTTTTATCAAATAACTTTTTTTTACTTTCTAATTATACGATCTAGGCCTAATGGAAGACCTATTCAGAACATATTATGGTTATGAACAAAAACTATTATTTAAGATTTCCAGAGAAGTATCAAATGACTAATTAAAAAAAATCTTAATTTAAGGATATTTGTACATCTGCGTGTCTGTGCACAACACACTGGAAACTAAACTAATTGAAATATTTAAATAAAATTTTCCATACGGGTACATTTTGGCCACGTCTCTGGACCATTTTTATTTTTAAGAATTTTTTTGTTTTCAGACCCATTTTGGTCAGTAAAAAAAACCGTTAAAAAACCAGATTTTCTCAAAGTCAAAGTTTATAACTATAGATAAAATTTAATAACATTTTGCTCAAATGTTTACATAAATACCAAAGTGCAGCAAAGATATCCTCTTCAGAATCTGTTGAAGATTTTCTATATAAAACACACAAAAAAATCAAACTAATTTCTTAAAATAGGTTTCTCGAACTTTGCTACATTATTTTGTTAATATACTGAAAATGCATAACAAATGTCAGTAGCCTGTACCGAATTTAAACTACCAATAAACGAAGAGATGTTTGTTTTTAATACTTACTGTTTTACGAGAAGATTAAATATCTTGGTTAAACTGGTTTCACAATTAATTCATACTGTTTTGGTAATATAAACCATTATATTTTTCAGTTTTCAGCCATTAAAATTTGTAGAAGTGCCATACATTCCGCTAGAATTCCTGTAACATTATAGACCCTAAATTTTATAGGTCCTAAACAAATTTTTGAGAAATTAGGCATATTTTTTAGAGTTTTTATGTAATCTTTAAACCGGATACTTTGGAGAACTGATTATCCTAAACGTGACAAAGTTTGTGAAGTGTTTTTGCACAGGTTATTGTATATTGTATAGTAGCCTATCTCAAGTATGTCATGTTTTTTCAAACATTGCGATATATGTATGTACGTAATAGCAACAAAACAAAATGGTATGCATGTCTCAAATTGTTGCAGCTTTACTGGTTTTAAAGTTCCATAATTCGATAGAACATTTCAAGGGCTACACAAATATACCTTGACAAATTTCTGTCTAACATTCACAGTTATTGATTTATTTTTGGTTTAAAATTGGGTCCGCCATTTTGAAGCGGATCAGTAAAAAGTTAGTTTTTTTTCCAGTTATATCTCTATTAGGCATTTTAATGCTATATTTGAAGTTTATTGATCGAACAAGAGAAATAAATATTCTTTTTAAAAACAAAATGGCTGCTAGTGGGAAAATAAAACGTTTCCAGACATATGTTTATATGACCTTGTACAAAATTGTCTTATCGGATACCATAATCAATATTTATTTAAAAAAATAATACAACTGCAAGTTTTGTCGAAAAAAGTTATAATTGTTACAACCGCTGCAAGAGATTGTCTCTGTTAGCGCACTTCACAAGCGTATAAACGGTATAAGTAGTATAAATATGCTTAGAGACGTTAAACGTAATTATGACTTCAGCCCACGCTTGATGTTTTTACATAACACTGTTTTAATTTTAAGAGGAAAATTAAGCTGTCCTCTAATTATCTTTAAACGACATTTATTATTTTCCACAGAAAAAGTTGAAGTAACGAAGTCACGGCTTCTTTCATCTGTCTAGAGTCTAGACTTAGTTAACAGACCGCATGAAACATCTAAAAATATACCTTCTTTACATAGTCCATCAAAAGCAAATGAAATTCGACGGAACCTGAAAAGAATTAATTACCGTGTGCCTTGAGAAACGGGCCGCATATTTAAGCTGTTGTTATGCATACAGATTTAATTTGTTTGAACACTTATTACGTTGAAATACGAGGGAATATAAAGTTGGTTATATTGGTTCATATTGTATACTTGCCTTATTCCACCAGTTAATTGTTGGCTATTTGGGTTTTTTCAGCTCGCAGCTCTTATAACTTAGTTCTTTGTAGACTAAATATGTCTTATGCTAGAGGTGGGTAAGAAAACACCAAACTGTTAAAAAAAACTGTTTTTCTATGTACGAAAAACAAACTACTTCTCCAAACGGAAACAAGCAGTTTGATTTGAACTGGATCGTGATTTGTTAAACAAGGAACAGCTGTTTGGACTTCCTCAGCACCAACGTTCTATTCGAACGTTGCATCAAGCGCTAAAACTTTTTTCCTGCTATTTTCCTGCTAATTTCTTTTCTTTAACCTGCTAATGCTTTTTCCCTTTATTTCAAAGTTTCTTGTTGCAACATAGTGAAGTAAGAACTGTTTGGGCGTTGTCAACGTTTATCTCCATTTTGTTGCGAGTTATTTGAAAGTTTTAAATGTAAAATTTGTTGTTCAAACATTTTTTAAACTGTAAAATCAGCCATAATTGTGTTTTATATTAGTTTTTCTCCGTAGTTTATTTTATGTTTAGAAATTTAAAAATATTTAGTGGACAATTTTGAAAATTTTCTTTTATTTTTTTTATGTTTTTAGAATTAAGTGCATAGTTTTTAATTATTTATTGGATGTGTGGACTTTTTAAAATTCACAATATCAACTCTTGTATAATTTTAGGTTATTTTAGAACTTTTTCTAAACTAATTTTATTTATACGTATTTTTTATATTTACTATCAATCATCAATATTTTTAATTAACTAAAAATATTCTAAATTGTTTGCATTTAAATTGTTTGCAATAAATATGCAAAGGCTATTTAATTTTTAAGTAAAAAAAAGAATGCTTCTATTATATGCAAAGGTTATTTAATTTTTAAGTAAAAAAAAGAATGCTTCTATTAGAAATTCATTGCATTTTGTAAATATAAAATTGCATACATATATATTAGGTTTTGAGAATTTAATTTAATTATTACTACACTTATAAGGATTATTTTTTTCTAATTGCTTTACACCCAAAAATATTTAAGGACATGGTGGTAATGGGAATGAAAAAGTAGTCTTAGAAAACTGAACGTTTGTGCTTATGTTTTAGCTGCTAATACAACTTTGAGTTTCAGTTTTCTAAACCTGTTTTTTCCAACTGTTTTTTAAAACAGTTTTTTTTTCAACAAACTGTTCGTTGATATTTTGTAAAAATAGCAGAAATGCCCATCCCTATCTTATGCAAGCATTTGTAGTAAAAATGTTTGGTTTATTTTAGCACAAAAGCATTTTTTCACAAACTTAAATACACTATAGAGAAACTAAAGTATGTAAGAAATATCAAAAACTTCATGTAATTGAATTCTGCAAGGAAATGTATTCTCGTTATATCCTCTTAAGTTTGCATTACTGTATTTAAACGGCTTCAAAGTAAACATAAAATACTTAAAAACCTTGTAGGTCGCTATTCTCCAAAAACATATGATCTATCGACAAAACCACGAAAAACGGAAATATTACTATCGGAAACATAATATTATCAGTATCAGAAGTACAGATTTTGCTAAAATTTTGGTTACGTAGATAGGCCTACAGTATTTAGATTTTGCATGTAAATTTGCGTACCAAATTCGAAATAAAAGAATTTTTGCCCATAATCGCATAACCATAACAAAGATTATTTTCAAATCACTCCAAAAATGTAAACAGTAAGGAATGAAAATAGATGTTGTTATGTTTGATATTGATAAAAATTTGAAGGAAATGTTACTTTGATAGTAGGTAACGTGTTATTATAATGTTGTATAACCTTAGAATAAATATAATTGACGCAAAGTATAATTATAAATTAAATTTAGTTAGGCCTACAATTATTGGAACAGAAGGAATAAATCATGTGACACTGAGGTAATGGAGAAAATATTAATTTTTTCCTTCCATTGGAAATATAAATTTACTTTTAATGTACGTACACTCGTGATTTCCTTTTCTTAACGTTATCAAGATTTACATAGCGGGAGAGTGTAAGAAAGCGACAAGAGTAAATACGACCCTACCGGGAGAGCAAAGTAATAATGCCCACCATTATCAATTACTTCTTTCTCATTGCATTCAGTGCTTCGAGCAGACGCGTAAAATTAAATAACATAGGCCTTTTCTGTAATAACGTAATTTAACACTTCGAAAACCTTGCTTGATTCCCCATTCTTCTGTTCAATAGTCTAAGCATTTCTTTGTGGAAAAATGTATTTAAAAGAATAATAGGACTGGGAACGAAATTATTTGGTTGCGCACTGAAGTACACGTAAATTAATTTAGTAGAGTGTAATAGAAAGAAAACAATATTTTGTTATTTTAGCCGTGGATTTCTGAACGAATCGTTACACAGTATTGTAATTACTCAAGGTTAAATTTAAAAGCAATATTTTGAGAGACTGGTTAGCTGTAGCAAGATAGTTGAACACTTATTTTAAGTTATTGGACTCGTTGGTGATGAAAACTATATTTTTCTTAATTAAGCTCTTTAAAATGGAAAGAGGGAAGCTGCAAAGGGTGAACATTTTTATAAGAAATTAATGGTAATGATCAGCTGTGTTCAGTATCAGTATTTTGTATAATAGCTGTGTTTATAATATTTATTCGTTATTTTATTTACTGTATTTGTTTATTTACATATTTTCGGTGGTTAGAGTTGGCAAATATTTTCAGTTTTTGATTTGTTTTTTCTTAAATGTTAAATCTTTAGTGGCTGTTGCCCTAACAAGCCACTAGTATAAATAATAAGGAGAAGGTACCTCTCATAAACAGTATTTTATACTGTACTTAACCTAACCTAACTCAGAATGTACGAGTAATTATAATTTGCTATATGCAAATAAAAATTTTGTCCCTGGAAATTTATCGTTTTTGTACAATTCAGTATTACCTAACACCATCCTTGCTGCTAACATAAGTAAAACTTCAGCAACATTTGAATACTGCATTTGCTTTATTCTGAAATTATATCAGTTCCTTACTTTCTAATCTGGATCTTTAGAACAAAATATTCTTCACAGTTTGCCTAGCCACACGACTGGATTGTGAATCGTGTTCAGGCAGTTTATTTGTTCACCAGTCGTGTGTCGTGTATTATCCATCCAAGTGCCCTACCTTCACATCAAACCACCATCACATTAACCCGGATGTGCTTCCTGGAACTTCATTATTACTTTACTTCATCGAATTTGTCTGTAAGCTGATGGAAAACGTTGTGTATTATTCTTACATCAATACTTTTTAATCAACAATAAAACACTTTTAATATGTATTCACGTAGAATCTTTCAAAAAGAAATGACTTATCTGTACTTATTTAAAAATGAAGAATGTGGTGTATATTTTCTTAAAGCAAGCATTGTTTTTCTTTTATGTATTTGTGTTGTATCATTTTCTTACTAATTTTCAGGGATGTTTAATAAATTATCATACATTAACTACTCACTGTACGCGTATGATAGGGAAAAGATAATGAATGACAGGATACTATTGTTCATCAACATGAACTTTAATATTTCTCTTCATTTGTTAAAATATCTTTACAAGAACGTTATTAAAGTATAAATTTGAGTTTTATCGTTATAATTTTCATTAAATTTTTTAAAAATTATTAGCTACTAAACAGGTTCTGAGTCGATCATTTTTTGTGTCTATTGACATACAATAACTTGTATTAGTAAATTTCCAAAATGTTGCGCATGTCACTGTATTAATTTTGTTTTTTTTACCATGAGACATATCTTTCTAAATCTTTTGAAGAAAACATTAAGGTTATAGTTGTTATTGTTCAATTAATGTAAGTCAATAATTCTACTTGTTCTATCATTAATCTATTTTATGGATTCACTCTGTTTGATATCCTTATTTAAAGGTATTCAAAATTATTTTTCTACCTAAAGACATTTAAATTAATTGACGACGGCTCGCGTCTATCCGGTGGCTTTAAATAATGCATGGCTATTGGTAGAATTGGATTGGATTGGGGAAACGATTAGGTCTATCACTAATAATGGTTGAAAGTGGATGGACGCTAGCGTGTTTGAATTATTTAAGTGATTGGCGCTTCGATCAATATCACCTGGCATTTTGCTTGAAGTAGTCAGCCTGTGCTTTGTGGGAGTTTGATTCGAGCTTGTGGAAATCATTTTTGTATAGATGTCGCTAGTGTTCAATGCTTTTTTATAAAAACATTCCAAAACAACTCTACCATTCATAAACAAGTTTGCCTAAATATCGGGGGTAATTAGAACACTAATATAGTTTCACATAATCTTATAAAACTGTATTAGTGTTGTAATTTTCCTGGATATCATGAAGTTTCTCACCAAATACCGACTGTGTGCTTAATAAAGGCTTTTACCTACTTAATGTAAACCAACTAACTTATACTGTAACATAGCTAGTTTTTAACAACATACCTAAAACTTATTAGCCTAAACCTATCAGCTTTTCAATAAAATCTGATCTTTACGACTTAATATAAAACAACTGATCTTTTACTATAATTATCAATACAAAGTTGTGCACTCGCATCACGCGAAGTGTAAAATCCAACATCACGACCAGCCCCAAAGTATGGTACATTTTTAACAAAATAATAAATGCTGCGTAGAGATTACGCGCCTTTGAAGTGAATACTTGTTACGCAGGTATCGGGATCGACTTTAAATAAGGTTGGTGACTTGTAGTTGCCCCTTGTTTGACTTTTAGTTGCCCCTTGTTTGACTTTTAGTTGCTCCTTGTTTGACTTGTAGTTTCCCCTTGTTTGACTTGTAGTTGCCCCTTGTTCGACTAGTAGTTGCCCCTTGTTTGACTTGTAGTTTCCCCTTGTTTGGCTTGTAGTTTCCCCTTGTTTGACTGGTAGTTGCCCCTTGTTTGACTTTTAGTTGCCCCTTGTTTGACTAGTAGTTTCCCCTTGTTTGACTTGTAGTTTCCCCTTGTTTGACTTGTAGTTACCCCTTGTTTGACTAGTAGTTGCCCCTTGTTTGACTTGTAGTTTCCCCTTGTTTGGCTTGTAGTTTCCCCTTGTTTGACTGGTAGTTGCCCCTTGTTTGACTAGTAGTTTCCACTTGTTTGACTTGTAGTTTCCCCTTGTTTGGCTTGTAGTTTCCCCTTGTTTGACTGGTAGTTGCCCCTTGTTTGACTTTTAGTTGCCCCTTGTTTGACTAGTAGTTTCCCCTTGTTTGACTTGTAGTTTCCCCTTGTTTGACTTGTAGTTACCCCTTGTTTGACTAGTAGTTGCCCCTTGTTTGACTTGTAGTTTCCCCTTGTTTGACTTGTAGTTGCCCCTTGTTTGACAATTTTTCGTTACATTACTCTCAATTCGATTACACTCCATCACAAAATTTGAAGAATATAATTTCAATTGAGGCTATGTTTGTTGTTTTTGAAGTGATGTAGTGAAGCAACATCTGTTGTGCAAAATCAGCTGTTCAGAACATTAGTCTACCCACACGCCTTGTTAATATTCCGTAACCGTTTTTTCATTGCATATTAAACGTTATATTATTATATATTGTATAGTGATAACAGCTGTTTCCGGATCCTTTTATTATTCTCAGTCCGATTTCACTACAGTCCGAGCGTAAAGAAGAAATTACTTCAAAAAATTCATGCAGATGGTAACGAAACACTTTTGGACATATATTTAAACAAATTATTATTATGTTTTATCATTTTTCGAAAGTAGGACAAATATTTTTTTAATAATCTTATGAACTATAACCATTTGATTCAATTATTTGTTGTATTATCAACGGTTTTTAATTTAAATATTTAATATACATCGCTTGGCTTATCTGAATTCAATATTTAACAACAAATATAGACGAACAATTTGTTATCACATTAAAAGTTGAAGATAAATGCGTCAAGAAAAGAAAGTAAATACAGAAGGCTGCATTTGTTAATTTACCGAAGTACTCTGTTACGCTACCCACCTCTGCAACGGACACGATCAGCTGATTCACTTGTGAAAGTTGCGGAAGATTAATGAACTTGAACCAACATGAATACACTTTACGATTTATTTGTTTGTTTTAAAACTGACTTTATTAACGACTTCTTTATTTATTACTTCGCAAATGTTTCAATCGATAACTCAGGTCCAATCGTTCCAAAATACTTGCATTATAGAACTCGGTGATTCTGTTTATAAATTGCCGTTGGTTGCAAATATTATCGCACTATAACGGGACCTATGAGTTGCAATAATTTCTGAATAATTTAAAAGTAAAATGTCAGTTAAAGAAAGTACAAGCGAGTAATAAATAAACGAGCCAATATTAATGGCCGCGACTTGTGACAGCGTTCTTTGCAGCCAGCGTGTAAATAGTAATAAATTATTTTCATTTTTTTGTTTGTCTGTGTTTGGATCGTAATTTACAGCCGGACTGCTTGTAACGCGAAGTATTATGTATGCCGAAACGTGTGCGTTTCATAAATGCATATATTCATACGTTGGCCTGCATTCTCTTTAATAATCCAAATTTATTATTAAAGTAATAGCCTAACTTACTTTTGTATTATTGTGTACAAAGGTCAATGAACAAAGAAATTGGACATTAATATAAAGAAATTGCTTAATTTATGTAAAAGCTTGAAAAGTTGAAAATGCTTTCTTTTTGAACATCAAGGATCCTTATGTTTCCGTATGAGTATCTGTTGGAACGCATCTATACGTGAGTTGACAAAATAAGGGAACTTGGCACTTTTATTTGTTAAGTGTCCAGCCCAAATATAGACCAGGAAAAATTTAACAGTTTTAAAACATTACGAAATAAAAACAGTAATTTTTCCCTCAAGTATGTCGTATATTGTGTTAAATTACAGAAGACATATTACTGATTCCGACTATATATTTGCAAAAAAAAGTATTTTTTTTATTTAAAAAAACAATATGGCGGCGTCAGAATACGTAAAATTTGACAAATTATCTTTCTAATTTAAAAAAATCAAATAAAATGGAATGTACACAAAATTGAGGAACAGTACTGAATAACTTAAATGTTTTTGAATTGTTTTAAGAAAATACATCTAATTTGACCCACAATTTGTGGTCAAAGGAAAACACAATTTGTAGTCTTTATAAATATGCCTTAAGATCTTTGTTTTGGCAATGTACGTATGTAAAAACAAAATGAATAAAAGACTCTTTTTCCAAAAATATAATTCTTGGGATAATGGTAATCGTCTTCATACCTTGACTGCCTTGCATATATAATAACTATAACCTGGTCTGTTAGTCTATTGGTTACAGCTCTTACATGATAAGTGAGAGTTCTCAGCTTCTGTCCTGCTAATCAGGTGTTTAGTGAAAAACAAATTAATTACCATTACACGCAGAAACTCCATAAAACGTATATCCGCTTGACATGAATAATTAATTTTGAAGTTCTTATTCTATATTTCAGTTTTCTTTATCATTAAGACAGCAATAAAAACTAACAGTCAGGTCCAATAAGCAAAAACAAACATGTGTATTACTGCCAGTCCTTTATGGATGTATTGAGACTGAGCGATAGCAATGAGAAGACAATTCCTCATGTATCGAGTGTTACATGTTGCCGACCTGATGCAGGACCGCAGGAGCAGCTGAAAACATTGGTCCTGGAAGGTAGCCAGCATGGTCGGTTGTCATGCGGGTGTTTAGTACCACCGACACCGGAAGCCGTCAGTCACACACAATGGCGAGGCCGTGTACTAGGCCTATGCAGTAGCAGAAGTGACACAGTTGCATTATTAATGAACAGTGATTTAGTTTCAATAAACTAAAAGTGTTTGTTGAACCATCTGTGATACTCTCTTGTTTTAACCACGTGTTGTACTATAATAATGTTATAACACTTACAAAGGATGTATCAGAATAATATTTGGCACTTAGCTTATTTTGTTAGTTTTGTCTCGCTTTTGGAGGTGTATTTTTGTTAATTAAATATAAACAAAATAAATTCTTGAAGAAAATACACGTATTTATATATTTGATACAATTACGAATTTCCTTCTGTTGTTACCTACTGCATTATCCTGCATAATAAAGTGTAATCAAGTTTTTAATAAAGTTGTTCAACGTCTCTTTACTTTCGCAATATAAAGAAATAATATTAATATTTTACCTTTATTTCTGCTTTGTTATTGCTTAGTTTTATTTTTGTTTCTTTTCATAATATCATACAATGTAGTAACATTATTCTATAAACAATTATCTAAAAGTAAATGACTTTAAAACTATGAATAATTTGTTTTAGTTATTTGTGTTCTTTAATTTTATTTTTTGAATACAATATAAAATGAAATGATGATTTGTGTAATAAAATTTAATATTAACTTGAGTTTAGTGAAATCTATTCGAAAAAAATCAGTAGGCCTATTTAACATTATGTTGTAATGTTGTTCAACCTATTTTAGTTGTATGTAAAAAATATTGTTATTGAAAGTGATTTTTTTAGTTTTTAATTTGTCTCTTCCTAAAACTAATAAAAACGTGTCGAATTTTCAGTAAAGTGTTATATTTCTTATTCATTGTATCATATTCTGCAGTATGCTACGATTTTGTTATATGTGCAAATATCTTAGTTTAATAAATTATTATTAATGTGTTCTTTTAAGTTTAAAATAATTTAGGATTTATATTATTTCAGAAATATCAATATCTAAATTGTTTCTCGATCTTTTTAATCTTATACAAACTAAAAGATATTAATAGACGTATGTATTAGGCTTGTAATATGATCCTCGTATTAATTGAAAATCTATTCAATTAATTAATTGACTTAATTAATTTAATTAATTAATTACGCGTAATTTAATTAATTAATTAATTAATTGAAAATCTATTCAGAGATTCTTAAATTACCTGACTTTATAAAGAATTCAATAATTATTATTGTCAGGGTTAATTATGGTTTTTTCACGTGTGTTTAAATACTAATTTATGCAGATTTTACAGCTGATTACTATGACGAAATTTGATTTGCAACACAGTGTAAGATACAAAAAGTACACGTGTGGAACTCTGGGAGTTATCTACAGAAGCCAACCTTTTGTTAATGATATCTTTGCTAAATATATAATTAGTTTGAGATATGTTTAAAAATACGTTGTTTTGTTTAAATAAAGAAATACGTGAACCTAGCTTAGATATTATTTACTTTAGTTATAGTAAAAGATCAGGTGTTTTATATTAAATCGTAAAGATCAGGTGATTTCATTGACATCTGATAGGCTATAATAAATTTCAGGTTATGTTGTTAAACCTAGCAATATTAACAATTATTATAAACGTTTATATTAATTTCGAATGTAATGTTAAATTAATGCAGCGCTCACGTGTTCTTCATAAACTAAGGAAAAATATCGAACACAACGTTTTCATATAATACTTAGTTTCTGTAAAAGAATATCTAATATATAAAATGTTTGTATTTTCATCGCAGTAAATACATTCACCACAGTAAACATATTTATTAATTAACATAAAATCTTAACAACAGCATGCATTATTATAATATCATACAAAACATATTCTTTGGCATTGTATATAGTTAAAGGAATGCAAATATTTTAAAACTTCTTTATAAACTATAAACTATGTTAGATATCCTTCCATCTGGAGGCAATATTACTAATGTTAATGGATAACTAACTTATTCAAAAGTAAGTCTAATTACACAATGTAAATGTCACTAATATTGTTACTACTAATTAAAACTGGAGCAATAAAACATTGTAACATGTTTATTAAAACATATAAAATCACTGGTAATAATAAGTTGGACCGTCGTTTTAAATTGACTATACGATGTACACTGTTGTAAGAAGGTACAAGTTGTAGTAAGAAGTGATCTTGGTGAAAATTTCAAATCTCTAGCTATAATAGTCTCGGCTGTACGTTGATTATTAAAGTTTGACTGGGTAAGTGGTTTAATGGGTAAAATCCTTTCTTAGTGTACACATAAACGATAATACGGAGGTTCACCACAAATTTCAAATCTGTAGCTTTTATAGTTTGGCTGTGCGTTGATTATGAATCAGGACATCTTAACATATAAAATAAGAAGTCCTGACTGATTGACTGATTCATAATGAATGCAGAGCCAAAACTATTTTAACTATCGATTTGAAATTTTCAGGGTACATTTATGTTACCGTATAGACGTGCACTAAGAAAAGATTTTGCAAAAATTTGATTTTAACACCATTAAACTACTTACCCAAACCAAATTTAATAATGAACGTACAGCCAAAAAACTATAATAACTAGAGACTTGAAATTTTCAGGGTACCTTCTTACAACAATGTCAAGGTGCTCTAAGAAAACATTGTGTAAAAATTTGATTTTAACGCCATTAAACTACTTACCCAGTCCAACTTTAATAATTAACGTATAGCCGAGACTATAATTTTTTGAAGCTGAGATTTGAAGTTTTCAGGGTTATCACCACATGTAGGGGTGCACTGAAAAACGATTTTTCAGTATTCAACCCCTAAAGAGGTAGAAATGAGGTACAACAATTTTATTGAAAAAATATGTTTTTCGTCTGACCTTCTTAAAACGTAACTTACTCACTCTTAAATATAAGTAATGAAATATATTTTTCACCATTTCCCAAAACTCATCCCCTAAAAACATTGAAAGAGGGTAGAAAATGTAAACAATATTTTTATATTCAATTTTGCATTGAAAAAATATTTGTATTGTATCGTATATTCTAGAAATATGCTGTGAAACACATATTTCAACATTTTTCCAAATCCATTCCTTAAAATAATAAAAATGTAAAAAGAGGTATAATGGGAGAAAAGAGTGTTTTCTTCTTCTTCTACGTTTCACCCACTTTGGGGGACGATTGATCAATCAATGTTCAGTGTGTCGTGCTTTCCTGTCCGCCCAGTATTTCTTCATCCTTTCAGATCTTGCCGTCCTCTCTGCCTCAGAAATCCTATATGGTATTTTGGTCTTGACCCTGTCCCTGTTAAAGAGCCCCTGCCTAGGGTTACTAGGTGAAAACTGGCCAACGGTCTCAATGGCGGAAGAGGAGAAGAGTCTCCCAACGGCAGAGAGGGCGGAGGAGCTACCCAAAATCCCTAAGGCGTCTGTACCCAGATTGGGCGGCCTTGGGTCAGCGTCTGTACCCCAGGTTAGGGGCGGCTGGAAGGAACCTCCAGGGCTAACAACCTTGGTTGTAAATTGGTGACTCTAGTAGTTACCCCCAAATACATTAATATCAATCATGGGAAAGTGTGATGGAAAGAGTGTTTTCATTAGAGAAAATATTTTTTATTGGCTTTTCTTAAAAGTAAACAAAATATTCTAAAACACAAGTTATGATACACGTAATTCAGCATTCCCCCCCCCCGAATTTAATCACTAAAAAGACAAAAATATAAAAATGGTGTAAATGTTTGTATTGCAGAAAAAAATTTTTTATCAGATTTTCTTAAATTCGAATGGAACACATTTGAAGACAATAAAACAACTTATTCAGGTTATAATATTTATTCACATTCACTGTAAAATAATCACGAGTTTAGATGATCACGCTTTTATTAATATATTTTTTTATGTTTCTAAATTATTACATTACTGAAACAGTTTAAGTTTCGTGGGCGAAGCATTCGCGACGGGTAGTGCTAGTCTTTTATAAATATACTCGTAGCTCTGGTTAATTAGCAAAATCTTGCATACAGTTTGTAATTCGATAATAGTGTAACAATTCAATATATTACATTTAAATAATTTACTTCATGTTCCAATTACATATAATTATTTGTTATTTGAGTTTTTTCGTTTTTTCCTAAATCAATATGTTTAGCCTATTTCTCATTAACTTTCCAATATATTATTTTCTTAAATCTTAATAAAATAGCCTTCACTATAACTTAAATGTCAATAAATATATTTACATAAATAATATATAATAATATAATATATATTTATAATATATAATATATAAACATATATTTTTTTATTAATAATATATAAATAAATATATGAAATATAAATATTGCAAGAAACATCAATATAATTAACTGTATTTAGTTAACATTGTGATGTAATGCTATAATATTTTAACCAGTTTTACTTCGAATAATTAATGTTTTAAAATATATTGTCACTTATAAAGTCTCTTAAGTGTAACGGGTGGAATGTTGCATTTTACTAGGTTTTGAAAGTAGAAGACTTGTACCTCTATGTTTTATAAAAGAAATAGTTTTTAACATTGTTTTTAGCACAGCACCAATGTTCAAAGGTAAAAGCTCGTCTGTTGTGAGCTAAAATATTGGCACTACTTCTGCACTCGCCAATATTAGAGGAGGATGATGTCTTGGTATTGCAATCATGTGAAACCTCTTTAGATGATTGATGCTGTAAAACATGAGTTCAAGCCGTAACATTGACGTCTGCTTTCAAATAACCAACAATTTAAATTTTATAAGTTGAAAATGTTTTATACTGATATTAACATGCAGTTTAGCTACGGTTTAGTCTTTCTCAACAATCAATATTGTACAAATTTGTAAGTTTCAAACATCAATAAATCCAGTTAATTTGTAATTAAATTCTCAATAAAAAATCATTTAAGTTAAATGAAAAAATTCACATTTAATCAAACGACCAAATTTTGGACTCTAGTAAAGTCTTACACATAGATTTTATTTATATATTTGTATAATTTTAACTTATAACTCGATTTTATAATTTTCTAATAATTACCAATTTTATTTTTTTTATGTTTCAATATTTGTTATTGTAATCATATGTTTTTATAACAGAATGCGCGTCGGTATTTTGCATTTAAAATAAAATGTTTGAACGAGAAACAGCAACAATACATGTTCTTATAATCTGTCAATAGTTAACCACTGCCATCTAGAAGAGAGTAATTCGCTTGAAAATTTAAGTATAGCGTCTAACTGTTCAGTTTTAAAATTTATTATAAATGATGGTTAATCGTTTTTTTACCTTAAAAATAACGTACTCAAGTAATTAATGTTTTATAATACATTTAAAATAAATTATGCATAAAATACATGAATGCATTACATTTTTTTAGAAAATAAAATATGTCCAATAAATTTATAAGTCTGGAATCACCTGAACGTCCACAACTTCAGGTGAGTTCCCGGTGATGCGGGACATTTCATTAGGTAAGACGTAATCAAACTAGTGAAGTAACAGTTATTACTTCAACTCTTCACGGCTTCTTACGTGACTATTACAATATTTGTTTTTATTACAGGAAGATTTTAATTGCGAAGTGATTTATTATACTGACTATTAAAACTGAAAGTTTTTTTAAAAATGGGATCTGTTTCAACAAGAGTACAGGAAATATGTTTAAACATTATGAGTAACAATAAAAAGTAACTAGTAGTTCCAAGAACAGTAGACATTGCAGTATTTACTTATCAATTGTCTGGCCACTGCTCTGTAACAACGCTTTGATGCGCTCGTAACTTTTTCTACTAATTTAACCGTAACCCTAATATTTAGGGGAAATGTTAACGGATCACCTTAATGGAAATTTTATGCTCTTTCTCCATGAAACGGTCCAAATTATGGTAGGTCTTGCCGTTCAGCCAGTATTACACAAACAGCCAGCAACTACACTCGTCATCATTAAACCAGAGATTACAACCTTAAAACGAAAGTGAATAGGAAAAAATCTTACACACATATCGTTCGGGTTTTGCACAAAATACCACCGTACCAAATTTCAAAACAATCGGTCGATGCGTTTGGCCAAAACTGCGTAACAAACAAACACTCAAAGCTGAACGGTCGAGTTTAGTTAATATACTCGTATTGTCTAAATTTAAATTATATATTGTTACATATTTAGAGAACAAGGTAAACCGTCTACATTGCTTTTGGGAAAAAGAACACAAGAAGAACAAGTGTGTACATTAACTTTAGCAAGGTAATTAATGAGGATGTTGTAACGGAAGGAAGGAAGTTCGTTTGGCAAGATTAAATTAAACACGCTGCTCTGTTAGTCTTTACTTGGAATTATTATTTTCTCCCGCTTCAAAACAGATATTAAAAATCGAAGAAGTTTCCGTGAATACGCGTGTGCTTGGGCTAGGTAACAGTTAGCGATATTATGTTAGCATTGTTTTCATTTGATAATATTAGTTACATTTTTGAAAGAACATTTTTAGTCGATTGATTGCTTGGTTCAGTAAGACGTTCTTGTTTGCAGTAAAATTAATTTTTAAAGGAAATAGCGATAATTTTTCTAGTTCAATGCCAGTAAGTTTTATTACTTTGTTTAACGCTAGCGGTTAACTGTTTACAAAAAAGGCTAAAAGAACTTGAAATCGCAAAATAGTAGGTTGATTAGATCTATTGATTTGCGTTACTGTATTCGCAAATTGTTGTCCCACTTATAAGTGCAGTACAAAATAAAGTAATGTACGGAAAGCATTTAATTCGTATGATCTAAATAAATTTTATAAAATCACCTGATTTTATCCAAAAAACGCTTTATAGCTTGCAAAAAACGCTATGTAGATTGCAAATCTTGTTAAATTCTCTGAATCCGAGACAAACGCTATATCGTTTTTTGGAAATAAATTTGTCTTATAATGTTTGTGTGTTACCAAGCTTTCCAAATATAGTTTTAAGAAGGAAACTTCAGGATATTGTAATATCAACCCTTATTATAAAGTATGTAAAAATCATGCGTAAATTTATTAAGAACCCGTCCGCAAATTGAAATGTATTTATTTATTTTTTTAGTTCTAATCATAATAGTTCTGTCATAAACTGTATTAAAAATACAGGTGTTGTTTCTTTTTAAAACGTTTAATAATTTTAGATAAAAAAATCAAAT
This sequence comes from Callitettix versicolor, assembly GCA_022606455.1. Lineage (NCBI taxonomy): Eukaryota > Metazoa > Arthropoda > Insecta > Hemiptera > Cercopidae > Callitettix > Callitettix versicolor. Next base: position 59,488,891 of record CM040183.1, read on the forward strand.
ATTGTAGGATGGTAGATATAAAGTCAAATATATACGATCTTAATAATTCAGTTGTTACTGTGTAGATATTCGAAAAACCACGTTTGTATACCACGAGATTAGAAAAAAAATACGGCAGCCATTTTACGTGAGAGCAAGATATTCATTTTTAATTATCATACTTTTTGTTAAGTTATCGTGACCTTTTAAACGAAAGGTCGCTCTCTCGTTGGGGTTTAACTTTGTTAAATGTGATAGTTCCCCTCTTAACACCAAGTAAAATAACTTATTCGAAATTTTGTCGTAATACATCAGTCGTAATTAACTTTTATTGCAAAGAAAAAATTTGGCCTTTTGTAAATGTGTCCCTTGCCATTTTATTAAGGTAAATATGCAGAACGGAGTGTGCATTTTACTACTGTATTATGAAATGACTTTTAAACAGCAGTGAAATTATGTTTGCTTTCTGTAAAATATTGTAAAAAAATTGATTTTTTCTTGTATGTTTCAGGTAAGTATTTCTTCCGCAATTCTTGAGTCTACCTATGCTGAATGCACAAGTTAGGTGCAGTGATGAACATCATCTGCATATAGTTAAGTGTGTTTGTATTTTTATTGTTATATATTTTAAACCAGTGAGCCTAAAAGTCGTAAATACAACACTATAATGCCGGAACTACACTTTCTTGAGCAATATCCGAGAAGGGTTACACACTTGTACGTCACTCTTACATTTTGGACAATTTTTTTCTGCAATACAAACATTTACACCATTTTTATATTTTTGTCTTTTTAGTGGTTAAATTCGGGGGGGGGGAATGCTGAATTACGTGTATCATAACTTGTGTTTTAGAATATTTTGTTTACTTTTAAGAAAAGCCAATAAAAAATATTTTCTCTAATGAAAACACTCTTTTCTCCCATTATACCTCTTTTTACATTTTTATTATTTTAAGGAATGGATTTGGAAAAATGTTGAAATATGTGTTTCACAGCATATTTCTAGAATATACGATACAATACAAATATTTTTTCAATGCAAAAGTGTCCTTTCTAAAAAGATGAATTTTTACGAAAAGAAAAAATTTAAAAATCTAATATGACCAAAAAAAAACAAGCAGAACGCATTTTTAATTAATTAATTTATTATTAATTATTAATTATATTTTTTTACTGACGAAAAGCACACAAATTCTCGTCGTTGCTGCATAACTTAATAACTGTTTAAAACATCATATTTTTTTTAAGTGTTGCCCGTTCAGAAGGTGAAGTGAACGAGGCTTAAGGCTTTATAATTAATCAGGCCGTATATATATATATATATACAGTCTTTAAAAACATTTTAAATTTCCGCTTTACAGAATAAGTTATGTTATCTGACGTCGTACAGTAGGGTATAAAGAACAATGCTCGAAGCAGGGCGTGTCGCATAATCCTTCTGGTGCTTGATGGATGCCCTTGAGAGACTGCCAGGGTATTCATTCATTGTCCCATAGAAGAGTAGTGGCTCTGTGGGTAGGTCTCCAGGGGACAGATGACAGTTGACGTTGGTTGAACATAAACTTTGTTTTTTAAAAGCTAACTAAGAGCATAATGTAAAATATCAAATCATGGTATTTTACTGATGCACCAAGGTAACGTAATCGAATTTTCATACAGTAATAACGTTAAATTACACTAGGCAGTATATTTGTAAGTAGCAGTAAGACATTAGGCCTATAACGTACTACCACACATTGGGAGACAATTTCTGTAATAAAAAGTTAATTAATTATTGCAGAAATTATTAATCTTTACTGAAAAAGTATGGAAATATTTGAAGGTTTTATTAATAAAGTATTCAGTGTCACTAAACAGTTTTTTAATTAAAAATTGGTCCTCAAATTAAGTAATTGTAATTACAGTGAAAAAAATGAATAATTTACCTCAGGTTGGCTTTTTGATACTGCAAATGGGAACTAAGAAGATTATAGATATTGTTCAGTTTAACTTATTACAAAAAAGTTACAATTTTAAATTTCTAACAGCTAAATTGTTAGTTATATGCTAGTAATATTACAAAAGAGAACATGAATTCTGATCGCCGAAAAGTGCACTTTTTTGAAATCTGTGTAGCCTATGCAACAACGATCGGCTATGGTGTATAAGTGATATTTGAATAAAGTAGGGAAATGTGTAAAGAATGGATTTATTTTCTGTAATCCTTCTGCTCCTTTACAGTTTTAAAATTAAAGAAAACGTTTTACTGCCAGCATGTACATTTATTTCCATAGGCTATGTGGTATAACTTGCACCAATAGTTCCAAAAAACATAGTGGGAAGAATAGTTGGAATAAGATTGGAAATAAAGAAATACTGCAGCAGAAGTAGGCCACCAAAGCGGGCTTAATAAATCTTTCTTGAGACCATTACCAGCTAATGCTGCGACTAAATAAATATCGACATCGACTATTTTAACCAATTAAAGGAAGAAAATATATTACTACGCAGCCAAGCCAGGCCCCTGAGCAATTTGTACGACTTTGGGATCCTAAACGCCCATTAACCCTCGACCACAGTTCGTTAAAGTAATTATTTTACTGAAGATAATATTCAACCTTCAACATATTCAATACTGAGCAATACAAAGTCGTAAATGCATAGCACTTAAGTGATTAAGTTCAGGTATTATTTTATGTTAACTGCAGCTGGTAAAAAAAATGCTTTTTTTGTTTACAAATTATTTTTACCGAACAAAAGAATTAATTTTTTTGTCTATTCTACTTTGATTGAAAATTAAATTTTGTGTAAGACTAACACACTGTCTTTAAAAAAGTCATAATACCAAAATTGTTTTAGTCATTAAAAGTCTTTTCGAACTTATTTTCTAATTTTTACTTTCAAAATATAAGAATACTTGTATATATACGTAGTGCTCAAAAAGTAACACATTATGGAGGAATTTATGAGTAAGTTACAAAAACAGTTGAAAGTGGGCGCCATAATGCAATTCACATAAATGAATACGAAGGTATGCAAAAGTCCATCATCATGTGGTTGTAGAAGTTCCAAGAGAATGTGGCAGATTCACCAAAATAGTGGTCAACAAAAACTGCTAACACCCAGAAACGTTAGTTGAAGTGCAGCAAGCTGCATATGTTTCTAGTCCTTAAAAATCTGTATGACGCCTACTTCTCATTCTGGTATCTCCTTTGGTAATGTCTACACGGCATTACGCAAGTGTTTGAAGATGTGTCCAGAACGTGCATTGTTACCTGAAGGCGATGTAAAACGTGAAGCTTGCTGTCAGTGACTCATGTTCTCCGTAATGTCCGATGGAGAAGAGATCGGTGATTGGTTTTAGTCTGAGATGGTTTCATATTAGTGGATACGTAATTCGTAGAAATATCGCATTTTTGCTACCAACAAACCACATCAGCTACACGAGCGCACTCTGCACTCACAAAAGTTAGACATTTGATGTGAATGTCACGACATCGAATCTTCATAACATTTTTTATCACACAATAAACAGTAAAGGCTACTGTTTGCAGATGGTGCAACAGTCTGCTTATATACCATTCCTGCAGACCAGCTACAGTAGTCTACAAGTGGTTTCAGCAGAACAGTGTTACGGCTCATACAGCTAACAACACCATGACTTTCTTGGAACAATGTTTTCATGGACAAGTGATTTCAAAGTTGTTGCTGCCTCCTTGGTCCCTGATTTATCGCTACCTGACATTTTCTTGTGGATCCAACCAATCAGTACAGAACATATTCTCTTACTTGAATACTAGAGGATAATGAAAAGTAAATCTCTTACTTCTCCATAAGATTGTGTCACGTTTTGAACACTGTAGAGAGTGCTTTAACAGTGTACAAATCAATGTTGAGATTTTAATGCATGTATCCCTATTATAAATAAAATAGTTTTAAGCGCGAGCGCTCGTATGTGCGTGTGTGCGTGTATACATCGCTGAAGGACAAACGGACTAAACGTGTAATGTAGAAATGTATAGGTTGCTATGGAGCTATCGGAAAACTGATGATAGAGCCAGTTTATCATATTCGCTTTGTTTGAGCGTCACATTTTGCTCAAATTTTAGTCAGATGAGTTTAAGTGAGTGTACCAAACTTGAAATTAATCAGTTCATACTTCAGGAGTAGACAAAGTGAAAATAACATATAAACTCTAACAGCCAGCTTTGTTTTCTTTTTATTAACAGATTAAAATTGAGCTATAATTCGCCAGTTACAGCTATAAAATAACGATCTGCAGGTTTTTTTTTTTTTTTTTTAACGTCTATACTTTACGCAAATAGAACTAATGAGGACGAGGAGTCGGTTTTAACGGAAAGGTAAAACGGTAGTAAGGCAGTCTAGAAACTAAGACCTTAAGCTGCGCAAGTTCAGAGAGTTAACAGTCTGGCCAGTGCTTAACCACTACGGACTCGCATTCCTACTTATAATATTTTGTATTTAACTTTATTATGTTGGTATTTAATAAAGACAACGAGCATTGTTTAACTTTTCTACAATGAAACTGTAATTGTCACATGAAGTAATTATTATTGATTACAAAAGCTTTATTGTAGCATTCCCATCGATTTACTGGAACAATTTACGGGAGAATTGAATAACAATTTGGTAAACAATTTTAGCCAGAGTCGAGGTTGTCGATAACATCTCTCACGCACGCCATTTGTCCACCCCTATGGTGGTCTGGTGGTCGTTTCCACTGTCAAATTGTCGGAGGATTTTATTTCATTATTTACTACTTGGGCAGTAGGCTGTACTTCGCTACTGTGCATAGGCTTCATAAATCTCTCGGTCCATTTGCTTCATAGATTCTGACAAACAATAGTCTCAGTAGTCTACTGGACTCGTCCCCATACTGAATACCCTCCGCCTATTCATCCCTTTTACCTTTTAGACTAAAAAATCTCATAACTTATTTTTTGTGCTCAACAAATAGGATAAAATAAATTGTCGAGTTTCTGAATCTAGATTTATAGTTTCCTTTTTAAGAATTTACTATTTATTTAAATACAGTCAAAATATGTTCCTTAAGTTAATAAATATTAGAATTTCACATGTTGTTGGGCTGCATGAAGTACTTTAATTTAGTAAATTTTCTTAATAATTAATATTTTCTGTTCCTGCTGAACACCATATTTTTACAATATGCTCTTTACAATATTTTTAATTAATACATAATTGCAAAGATTACATTCTAAATTAGTATTGCTTGTAAGTACGTATATTAATTATAAAGTGTAGGTCGATATATTAATTTTGATGGTTCTGTTATCCTTTAAACTTTAAACCTGATAAGTATACAGTTACAAATAGCCTATGTTTTTTTCGAAATTAGTTAGTGAAAAAGAAAATGTGTAGTAGAACATTTATGTTACCAAGTATAGGCCTATCGGATGTAGTGTTGTGTAGTAGGAGGTGATTAAAAATATGTTGATTTAAAAAGAAATGGAAAAAAGTTGAATACTAAATGATCAGTAGTAAAAAAAAATATGCAGTGTAGGTTATTTTCGAAATTTTTCGTTATTTTTTTGCTAAAATGTTTTATTACATGCCCAGAAGTAATAATTTAAAATGTAAAAGTGCGGAAAGTATGGGAAGTGTTATAAAAATAGAAAATAAAGTGATTTGTATATCCTAAAAAAAAGTAGGTAACGTGTTTTTAATTGCTAAAATGACAAAAAAATTATTATTTTTTAAACATACTAAAGAACGTAATCGACACGGTTGTTGGGCGAAGGACGTATTTATTAAAACGGACGCCATTTTAACAATGTTTTTACTACCAAAAATTAACAAAGTAATACATGTTACGTCTTGCCTGTTTGAATGTGATAACGCGCATGAGTCGGTGTAGTAAATGATGACGCGCTCGAACTGCAAGTCGGTGTAGGAAATCTAGCATGTTCATGCAATGTAAACAGCAAGGACTTTAGAATATAGTTCCGTAAAAAAACCTTAAAATCGTAAAAAATCTTTTAAAAAATATTTTCCAGGTGAATATGTGTTAATTGGATAATAAGGTATGTAATCAAGAAATATTCAAAAATCACTGTTTGAAAAAAACGATCTACACCGCTTAAATACCGTAAAAATTATTCAAAATCGTTAATCTTTCAAGATTTTTTCAATATATCAATCTGAAGTGGATTACTTTTCAATTATACATTTTTAGTGGAAATTATTTTTCGAATATCGAAAAATAACGTAATTTTGACTTTTGAAGCAACGCAAACAAAACATTTAAATACCGCAGCAAACGGTTGTCGTAACATTCAAGGCTGTTGTATAGTCTTCATAAATAATATGCCCATAGATCTTAATATCTGGTGTCAGCACATTATTGGCGGTTTAAAATATTTGTGTAATACTTTATTAAATTAAACATAAATGCAACTACCAAACTGCGCAGTCATGCCGCTTCTTACTCCCCGGTACTTCCTGTAACCGTTACTTCTAATCTTGCATACTTTCCAATCAGTTAAGACCAGTATCTATTAATTCTTTGAAGACACCGCTCGGCTTTACTAATCACACAGTCTGTAACCTTTGATGAAATAACTCATGACGTCACCACAGACATCGTTTGTTAATGCACGAAACCGCTCCTATATATATAGACTAATCTTCGATAAGAAGCAATAATATTCATAATCTGTGTCTTTGAACTTTAAAGCGTGCACAAATATTTTAAGTCCGTCGATATCACGGTTTGCCTAATCAATCAAAACAAAATTATGTACCTGCTTCGTTTAAGATAAGGTTCAGCGCTATTCATACTCCATTTTGTCTCTGACGTAACATTTAAGTTTTACTGTCTTTCATACTTTTAAGCGACTTTTAACTTTCTGTACACAAAAGAAATAATTTTCTATGTAATAATATAAACAAAATAATAACATAAAAATTCGTCAGAATTGTTTCAATTTTCATTAATTCATTATCACTGCTGCAAGACATTGTTGCAATTATCACTTTCAAAATTACCTCAGTCTTACAATACCTTACATCTTGGATCTGATACTGAACGAAAATAACAACTTTTTCAATTTGGGAAGCCAAGTTATCTGTAAGGTAAATCTCGTTTAAGTAAACTTATCCAATAAAGTCAACACCCGCCATCTTGACTGTGCCGTATTCAAATCTGTTAACGTCCCCTCCTCATGCTTCGTTTTCCTGCCATGTGTAAACGATTAATTTTGCAGCGGCGATAACTCGATTCCAGATATAAAACGGCAACCGACAAATTAACAATTAAGGTCCTCGGATAGAGCTACTTTAGGGGAAAAGTGTTTTAGAGGAAATGGGAAGTGGAAATTGAAAAGCGACGCCCTCGCGTAGTGAATGTGCGACGGCTTATTTGGTGACGGGCGCGATCCTGCTCCTCGTTCTCTTGCACAGCCGAGTAAGACGTTAAATATAAGTCCGTTTCCTTCATGTTTGTTGCTTTCTGAAATTTATCGGATACCAGCAAGAAATTAATTATTTTAATAATATAAAATGCAATATTTGTTGTTTGTGAAATCTGATTTGATATCAGTTTTTGTGAACACAACAAATCTGCATGCGCGCGCACACGTTCACACGAACTGAACTACTATTTTAATTTTATACTAAAATCTTTAAACATACAAACAAAACATTTTTATCGCACTGCGCTTTCTTGAAATTAAATTTCGAAAAGTTAGAGTCAAAATGGGAAATTAAGAAATCTAAGAACCCAGATTTTTCAAAAATAGTCCTTCCGATTTTCCGATCTGTGTCTTGTAACATGGAGATTATTGGAAGCGTGTAACAAATTGGGAATTAAACAAAAAGGGAATTTAATAAACTACATAAATTAATCGGAAAATTTAAACAAAACTACAGAGCTTTTTGACTAATTTAAAAAACCCTGAGGAGTGAAAATATTATACATAATAAATTTAGTTTTTAATAATTAGTTAAGGTTTTGATAATATGTAGATGAGTAGGCATATAAGTTTATAAATTTAAAAACTTTTCAGTTCAGTAAAAACTGTATAATAATGAAATGAACGAAATATATATACAAAATATCGATATAACCTTATATCGATACCACTAAGGTTGTGTTGTTAACACTGGAAAACGTCACATGTGCTTCGCATTGTCATATTGTAGTGACAAATAATAGCCTACAGATCGATAAATTGTCAGTGCCAGGCTTCCAGAGCGAGTATAGTATTAACAAAGTAAATATTGCTTCAGAATGGAATCAGTTTACAATTTCCGCCGCTGATATTGTCACTTCTAAGCTCCATTTTCATTTGATAAAGACAGTACTTTTGTTGACGTCAAATAACAAGTAAACGATAAGCTAATAACCGCAATTAAAACAATATCATTCGCCCATTTTTAAAAGATGGGTAAAATTATATAATTGTATTGTTTTAAAATTTTCGTTTTCGCAAATTTCGTTTGTCTTTGATTCGAACTTGAAGAAAAAGACAGAATGAACTGGAAGGGATGACATTTTTCAAAGCATCATAACATGTTTTTAGTGTAATGGTCTTAAAAGTGGCTTGTAGTACAAAAACATCTGTAGTGATTTTGGTTTGGTTTATTTGGTTTTGGCATTGGTTTAAAACATTTGGTTTTAGTTATTTTATCTGTAAGTTGGGTGTATTGGCGCTACATCTTGTAGTTGCGTGACATTACTGTTCATCATCGATTCTAAACAAATCATGTTATTGTAGTAGTCATCTGTCTCTATTTATTTATTTAGCCGGCTCAGACGAAGTGATACCGACTAAAATATTACTGAAGCACAATTAATTAGTGTTGGCTAGAAAAGGGGGCTCGTAGTTGACAGATTTACAGCTTCAGTTCACCCTGAGGGTTGGAGAGGGTTGTTTCAACACTATAACTTATACAAAGTTCCCCAAAAGTATAATACTCATAATATAATAGACATTACCATGGTATTTGTGGTTAAATTACTTTTTAATTCTTACTAATATAGGCTAGGTTACTCCAGGATTAGTACCTGGTACTTAGGAGATGACATTAGAAGCACAATGTGTTTATTTAATTGCTCATCAGTCAGTGTTACTTGTACAATTATTCTTACTTATTACCAATACATCTTAAATAGTACAAAGATCAGTATCGTGTTAATAAATTAAAAATTAAATCATTATTTTTTATAAATTTTAAGTATTTATTGTGCAAGTAACCTGTTTTAATACAGGCCTAATCAAAAATATGTCATTGAAAAACACACAAACTGCTTCGCAGATACCGTGGTTAAGAATTAGGGCCTATTAAAAAAATGTGTTAAACTATTTCCTTATAAAAGAAAATGTCCTAGTTGTCAAGCGTAATAAACATTACTCTATTACGCAAAATATAATTGCTTCAATTATTTACAATTAATAATAATAGTTATGATAATTATTTGTAAGATTGAAAGAACTTAATTACTTAAAAAAACATTTATTACATTTTAAATAAATTAACTTAAACTCTGCAACCTTCAGGATTTTAATGTTAAAACATAAATTGTGAAACAACAATTAAGTTGGCAACAAATATGCCCTATACATTAGAAAGTACTTTCAAAAGAAGAGTTTTTTTTATAAAAAAAGTAATAAATTTGAACATTATAATTTGCGTAGGTTTTAACGTCGATTTTGATGTCGAAATCAGACTTTCAGTAAAATATAATAAACATGTTATGACTTTTTAACTGTTTAATAGTTGTCATTGTTCAGTAAATAGATTTTGGGTAACGAACTTGACTAAGCTACATGTTACACAATATATATATAAATCATTTTTGTGCTGTTTGATTTTCAAGTATCGAAATGTTCGTTTACGTGATGCTATTTAATATTGTTAGTTTTTGGAAACTCGCTTCCATCATACAGCTTGTTACTATTATTATATCACATTAGAGTGTGGTCTACATTAGAAGTGTTCGAGTTCGACCAACGGTTTAAAATAAATCGACTATTCAGTATTTTCATTTTATTGTTTAGCATTTAAAACAAAAATAATCAATCAAGTCAGTACATAACACCAAAATAACAGAATTAAAGCAAGAGTATGAATGGACTGGTAACAGAATATACAGAAAATTGTAGTCTGTATAGGGAATTTATTTAAACATGCGGCTCACAATTCCCCCAACTGCATGTACACATGTACTAATCCCGTATAATGTTGTGTCTCCCTTTATAATATTCCGGGTTCAGTACACCGCAACTTTAAATTCTAGCTGTTATGAAATGTTTGCTATTGTCGTGTACATGTACTGCAGGACATTACGCGGCTAAACAGTCTATCTAGCTAATGCAATGTGGACACAGTAGTTTGCTTTGGTTGCAATTTAGGCTACACTGTACTGTAGACTACGTTTTTAACACCGTAGCGCTTTCCATTATGTACACGGGGTTGTTAAAGCACCCATATTAACAATAAACGGTAATTGGATAATATTGAATTTTTATCCTGATTAGAGATCGAGTATTACCTTTATTTATTGCAAGAGTACGATAAAATGTGGTGATAGAAGAATAATTTATCGTTGCAATAATGGTTATTTAGTATATAAACATGTCTCAATGTATAAACCCACAATTATGTTTTAATTTATGTACAAAAACAGCTTTAAGACACCCCCTCATTTTTCTTTCTTTTCGTCACACATTTACGAGGTGTGTTCAGAAAGTAACGAGAATTTTAATTTTTTGAACAAAATATTAATTTATTCTTCTACATTGATGTCGCCTTCAAAATAGTCCCCATTGGAGATTATGCACTTGTGCCAGCGCTTCTTGCAATCCTCGAAACACTTCTCAAACTCTATCTTTGAGATAGCCTTTAGTTCTTTCAGCGATGCGCTTTTAATGTCATCTACGGCTGTAAAATGACAGTCCTTTAAGGTTCTCTTTATTTTTGGAAATGGGAAAAAATCACACGGAGCCATGTCTGAATTTGGAGGCTGGGGCATCGCTACAGTACTGTTTTTGGCCAAAAATTCACGAACAAGCAATGAAGTGTGAGCTGGTGCATTATCGTGGTGCAAAAGCCATGAACTATTTTTCCACAGATCTGGGCGTTTTTTTCGGATTGCTTCAAGCAAACGGCGTTGAACTTGTAGGTAGTACTCCTTATTGACCGTTTCACCTGGTGGCAGGAATTCATGATGCACTATGCCATTAATATCGAAGAACACAGGGAGCATAACCTTCACGTTCGACCGCACTTGTAGAGCCTTTTTCGGTCTTGGCGAGCCAGAATGCCTCCACTGGGATGATTGAGTCTTAGTTTCGACGTCATATCCGTAAACCCATGTTTCGTCACCTGTTATAATACGTTTCAGTAATTCTGCATCGTCGTTTACTTCATTTAGTGACTCCTGAGCAACTTCCTTTCGCCGCTGTTTTTGTTCAAAATTCAACAATTTTGGAACGAATTTTGCTGCCACGCGTTTCATACACAAAACATTGGAAACAATGTCATGACATGATCCAATCGATATACCAACATCATCAGCGACCTCTCTAATTGTGATTCGGCGATTGTTCATAACCATTTCTTTCATTTTTTCCACGTTTTCATCGGTTGTTGATCTGCTGGGGAGTCCAGGGCGTTCGTCATCTTCAACGTCTTCACGGCCTTCTTGGAAACGCTTATACCACTCGTAAACTCTTGCTTTACTCATAGCAGTAGCATAGGCCTTTGTTATTATTCCATTTTTTACGAAAAATTTGATACAAATTCTTTGATCCATTTCTTTTAACAAACGAAAATCGCCGAGCTCATAGAAACACGTCTAACCTTAGTGGCTGTCACAAAGTCAACAATGAAAACAGCTGAAAGTTTGAACATACTTCAAGGGCATGTATACCAACATAATAAAAAAATGTTTGACAATCGGACTCTCCAAGCCCGCGAAATTTAAAAATTCTCGTTACTTTCTGAACACACCTCGTAAATACCTCGTATAATGCAAACTGTTACTTCTATGTTTTTTCAGGTTTTGTTTCTATTACCACAATACAATTGTCAAATTGTATCATTTTCTTACTTAAAAATCTATCACACAGACTTTGAGATGGTCGTGCAGAATATTAGGGTTATTGAAGTATACGTTTGAACTACATGAATTAAGTAGTTAAAACTTCGTAATTATTTAACTACACTATGCAAATATCCACGTTGAACTTCAAAAACCAGAATATCTGCTGACTTTTGAAACTAGAAATGGGTTCTTTTCAGTTTCTCGTAGCCTACATCAACGTGTGTGGTTTGGCTGCCATAGCTCTAACAAGTTGTAAACGCATAACGCAGACCCTCATTTCAACTTTTGTTCTCCAATTTTCGCCTTTTAATGGCCGACAAGTGATTCCGCGATAACAATGTTATCGCATAGCCGTGAACAATTAGTGTGTGGATCACAGAAGAATCGCCTGAATACATTGAGTCATACGGAGGGGTTGAACTATTTGCTATTTGCATTCTGCTTCATAAGGGTGGCAACAAGTGCTGGGCTCCGAATTAAAACTCGATCTATCACTGGAGGGTGACAGCCCCCTCGTTGAGAGAGTGCACGCACGTACGCATGTAACTAACGGTTTCCAACCCACGCCCCGCTCCGCCTAGACAAGACTGAGGGAAATAGCAGTATTTACATAATTTCCTACTTCATTGACTTTGCACGCGATCTTGAGCAACGACGTTTTAATAAGAAAAAACTACCGAACTTGGGTGATAACGTTTAACACGATCTCGTAGTATTGTTCTGTGTTTAACTTACGTTATTGTTATGTAACTATAAAGTACTGCACAAGTAATTAATGTTCATTTAACTTGAACGTGCGCACGGAACTTAAAGGCTGGTGTAATATGAAACTACACCGATGTGATTCAAACTTGTTCTAGATGTGTTTTGACAAGACTGCGTAATTCATTCATTCATACTAACTGTAGCTTAAACTTACGATATAAAATTTATACTTTTATCAATCTAAACAACTGTATGCTTAAACTTATATTTATTTTACATGGTTTTTTAAATATTTTTTGTATTAATATTATTAACTACCGAATCCACAAGAATTTTGCATATCTGTTAACTGTTACGAACTTAGGTACGAATTTATGTAGGCTAATCCATAATTTATTTAGTGTTTCGAAGTAGTGTTCATTTATTTATTTAGTGTTCATTAGGGAAGTAGACCTACCTACGTTTATTGCTTAAGAGCTCTTGCATTTTTGCTCATGAAAACGCTTATTTCAGAAATTCTAACGGAAGTATTTTCGTAAAGTTTTTATTGCTTTCTTGGGTGATTTTGTAAAATATTTTAAGGCATAATTTCTTTTGACCATTACCATAATCAGTTTACTATAAGGTTGTATTTTGAAACAGTTTTTTCCGTTGATTTTTTTTTATTTATATATTTTTTTTTTTTTTTTTAACTTCCGACTATTGTGCACAGTTGGGCTAATGCAGACGATGGGACGATTTATAGCGTATGAAAATGCCAAATATATGAACGTTATTAATAACTATTACAAGTAAATAATAGAATAAATAAACTATGGAGGCCTAATACATATTTTGTTATTCCTGAAACGAAAATAACATTTCTTTAGCTAACATTGTATTCGAGTTAAAGAACAAGGTATCATCTTAGTATTAACTTTATGTTTAAATCTTAGTTTCTTGTATTAAACAAAATGTTTTTGATATTTATTTAATTTTAAACTATAAGACAGTTCTTTTTTTAAAAATTTACTTTCCAAAAATACTTCATTTTTTTGGACTATTACAGGAAAAACTGTAATAGTTTTTCCTACTTTCAATGAAATAAAATATTCTCCAAAGTTTCGAATTTTTCATTTACAGAATTGAGTAAAACGCATTTTAACTTTGTATTATTTATTATTTAAGTACTGAAGTTTCACAAAACCTGTACATTGTGTAGTTTAGTTGTTAATTTAACCACCAGGTTACTCCAGTGTAGTAGGTTTATGACTGTAGCCCTACAAAGCACTCACGCGCTCGCGTGCATCCTATCCTCGACATTTACGTCCTTTACCGTTTTATGACATTTTACCCAACCAAAACAGTAAAATATTAATTTATTTTTTATGTTTAGGCAATTTGCATTAGCACAATCAATACGGAATGTTTTATTTGTGTACTCGGCTAAAAAATATACTCCGAACATAAACTTTGATGGTAAAAAGTTCCAACTGCATTATAAATCTTGTACGATAATCTCGAACTTTAATCAAAGAAATACAGCGTCTGCAGTAAAAATATATTGTGTAGCTAATAAAATCATAACCCCTTACGTTTTCTTCAGTCAAAGGGTTGAAAAAAACGACAGCCCTTACGTTTTCACAATGGGGAAAGTCAACAAAGATATTTGTTTGGTTTTAAAATAATTGAATTAATGTTTCCACATCAAAAAACAAAAATAATACTTAAGAAAAACGTGGGAAATGAAACTGCTTAGCGAATTAATAAAAATAGTGTGTTTATTAGTGAATTTCTATTTTAAAACGAACTATTAGTGCAGCCTTCTAAGTAAGATCCAGCAGACCCGGGAACATGAACATGTCCGAGAGTTTTATGTTCAGCAATATTGGTTTTGACGATTTTATTTAAAGTTGATATAAAAATTGATTACGGCAACAGCTCGACAAGTTTTTTATGCTGTAAAACGAAACTGTTCGAAATTTTTAACAAAATCCTAACTTTTTTCTTAAGCTTTTTAAACTCTGATTTCACCATCTTTATTTAATAAACGTTAAAATTTACTTCAACTAGTATTTTAAATGTTCATATATGTTTAAAATATTTTATCACAATCAACATTCTGGAAGTTAATTCAAGGAAGGTATCAACCAATCGAAATCAACCTATGTAATATTTGCATTTAGACATGTTTATCCTGGCCAAACAGTTTCCACAACTGATCAAAATATGCTGAAGTTTAACTCTGTAAAATCTCTGGGAATGCATTTGGATAAATGTTTAACTTGGAATTCTACGCTAGTAAAACAAAATCAGAGCAAATTAAGCTAAAACTTTGTCAGTTGTATTGGCTGATTGGGAGAACATCTCAGTTAAATCTTTACAATAAAAGACTATTGTAAATAATCTGCCATTTAGACAAATTTGGACAACCTATCGTATGGTTGTCAAATTAGGGGATGTAGCAGGAAACCTAACAGTTTCATAATTTAGCGAGCACAGAAAATGATCATTCGAACAATTACCACTGCGAAGTGATATCAACGTAATCGTCATTTACATGCCGGCATAAATTAAAAATTTTATAGAAGATACAATCAAAACATTTGCCATGTTGCCTAAAAGAAGACTGTCCAGTAGTGCTCACATCATTGTGGAAGCCCATCCACTTCTCAAGATAAGTTACCCACAAGCGAATAAACACTTTAGAGTTATATAATTTAATGATTTAAGTTTTATATATCTTTAATGTTTTTATGTATACTTGTTCCGTTAACTTTCTTACATTGTCAATGTGTCGCTTGTTAGATTTAGGTTGAAGCTAAGCAGAAATTTAATTTCAATTATTTTGTTATTAGTGGTTATGTTCAGTCTACTATTATTTCAGCTGTCTTTTAAAATTATAATGTACAATAAAATGAACATAATAATAAAAAATGTGTTTAAAATACGAAAAACCCAGACGACTGTTCGTTGAATTTGAAGTATGAGTTCGGTTTTGCGACGAGAAGTACCTAAGGTCATGACTACGGCCCTACAAATGCTTTACTTAACAAGCCAGACATGAAATGACAAATAACACAACTATTTGCATTGTCAACGTTGTTAAAAACGCATCACGTTTACAAGGCGAACACGCAAAACCTAACAGAAACGCTGGGAATTAGCCCGCCGGTAATATACAAATACTTAGCCACCTCGGTGGCCTAGTTGATAGCGTACTAGGCTTTCACCCCGAGGACCCGGGTTCTATTCCCGGTCAGGGCTTGACAATAGTCGGACGTTAAACAATATATATATATAAATACTTCGTTATTAATTAATAATACCATCATGGGCTGACACAATGATGCAATCACATTGATTGAGGAAACTAAGTCTGCCATGTTTAAAACTGAATAGTGTGTAAGCATCGCCTAAAGTTCTTACAACTTGTATTTCGCTCAAAACCCCTGTTCGTAGTTATAGCAAACCCGAAGTTGCTTTCTGAAAATCCATTCGTAGTATTTGGTCTTATATTGTAATGAAGATAAGTAACTCACGTTATTGTACCAAACTTAAAATGTAAACATAACGGTTCCTTGATAAATCAGAAATACAAACCCTGAAATCGGCGTAGGTTTATTCGTTCGATTAACTCCCGCGAAATGTAAATATTTTTCTCCAAATTTGGTATATTGACTTCAGTTATGTATCTAATATTTTGGGCTATATTTTAGCAAAATTTTATCTGTCGCTAAAACCGATCTTGAGGAAATTCAACTGTTGTTCATTATAAAGTATTTTTTTTATCAAAAACGTCTTTGGAACTAAATGTTTATAAGGAAAACCGTTAAAGAAATTATCAAAAATTTCATTTATGTAAAACCCGCTTTTTTACTTTTGGGATCTAAAAAGAGATACTGTATATCTACGGATAGATAGTAGGCCTGCCTATACGCATTAGAATTTATCTTCACGACCTTTTTGTATAGGCTACAGTACTTAATATAATGAGAAAGTGAAATCTATAAATTATAAAAATAAAATCTCTATATCCAAGAAACAATATAAAAAATATACTTTTTTAATTTGTTTAAATCAATCTTCAACTAATGATCAATATCTGTGCTTTTAAAATAACCGGCAGCTCACTTGTGTGTTGAGACCTTTAATAAAGAAATTTGGTTTCTTTTTGTTATCATTTCATTTATTTAAATATTCTGTTATAATTTGGTATAACATAATTATACAGTTTCGTGTTGTAGTTTACAAAAATCTTATATTTGCCTGTCCCACGTCCGTTTTAGAAATTACAACAATATACGCCCTGATATTGTACAAACCTAAACTGTTTGATAATTTTTCCAGTTTAATCAGTACTTACTAAAGGCTATATATAAAAAAAATGTACGAAAATAAATGTTTTTTGTATGCACCAATTTACTCTGAAAATTAAGGTTATTATAAGTTCGAAAATGTATCTCCGATTTGTTTAAGGTGTAGAACAAACCATATTATAGTTAAATTTTCCTAAAAATAATTCCATTTAATTACAACTTAATACAAATAAAAAACAAAATTTTCAAAGTAGAGAATGTTTTTATAGTTTCGTATTTCTAAAGGATAATTTACAAAATCCAAATTGTGTTACTCGATCTAACAAGTTGTAATTTTTAACTACATTTGTTTACTGTGCTACGGTAGTTATTTAATTTCTTTATTATAGTTTAAACTACTTTTAATGTAAGTTATGTTACAGCAAGTGTTTTTCCTAAAATATCCTCGTGAGCAGTGTACTGTATTACACAACGATATAATAAAAGATCCCATGTTTCCTTAAGGGCTTAGCGTCACCCTCTCGAATAAGACCTGTCATATGCATGACAAAGTCGTTGCCGAGGCCCAAGGCTTGACTGATATTGTAGATTTGTGGTTGATAGAATTTGTTGAGCTCGCCGGATCTTGTGAGCAGTCTCTTATTGGGGTGGCGAGGCGCACCAGTCGGAATATTACAACCTATTTATATTCCCCCAGCGCCCAGTGGCGGCTCTGCCATATGACAGATATACATCAACACAGCCTTCCTTTCAGCTTGCAGACACAAGAAATTAGTCAACTTTTAAAACCGCTTTGACTTTCAGTTTACAATATCTCCTTTGCCTGCGTTACTTGGAGTAAAGTCGGTTTTCTTTCTTCCTGTAAGATTTCTAAATATTTCATGTTTCGTTTGCGTTGATGCACGTTCTTAATTAATTCTTTACGTTTTTCGTTAATTAACAAAATGCAAGTTGTCCTTGTGGAATAACCGTTTGTTAAAACAATTGCCAACTTTTAACTTTAATTTTGTTAATATTTTCCCTATGGTAAGAATTAAAAAAAATCAAATAACAAGATGGGTAGATATAAAAGTAAGCTAAAATTCAAACTTTACGTTTTCACGCCCTACCCTACCAATTGAGCAAAATAAGCGCTATAGCTCATTTTTTAAATATTTTATAATTTAATTATTATTTTTGCTTTTAAAAATATATAATGTAAAGGGAAAGTTTTCAAATCGATGTATGTATATTTAACAGTAAAAAATAAACACGAACAAAAAATGAACACATATACAAATTAATTGTTGTTTATTTGAATAAATATAAAAAATTTCGATTTTATTATGTAAAATTGTATTTTTCATATAATTGTTTTGAAAGCTATAGCGATAAATCATTTTTTTTATTTTAAAGAATATCCCTTCCATAAAATTTAAATACATTCCTTATGTACAATATCTGTTTGATCAATAAGTAAGTAATAAAGAACATAACGGTTTCACGAGGTCTTGAAAGGATTGTAAAAAATCGAGAGGACTGGTTTTTTACTGATATGAAGATTTCTTTTGACACCCTATCATTTTATTCACAGTATCGAGTAATTTGTAGATAGATAAGTATCTTTTAAATGCTATACAAGAACTGAATTGAGATAACTGTCGTTGTTAAAAACTGGATGAGAATCCTTCGTAGTCTATCGACAGGAGTGTAAACGTCCACTTTGATTATTTAATTATAATTTGAGCTTAAATCAAATAAAGATAATTTTGTAGATGACTAGGTGATTTTCGTCAGTGATTGAATGTCTTTTAATTTAAGATAGGTAAACTAAACCAGTCTATCAACTTATAAGGAACATCAGTATAATACAAACAAAATACTCGATTGTTAATTCGAAAAATAGGTCTCTGGATTTTTTTATGGTAGGATTACTAAACATCTCAGATAACTAATGCGAAGATATATTGATTGAGATTGTTACGATTCGGTGGTGCGGGAGAAAGCTTGTAGCTGGGAAAATAAAGTATTTACGAAGTGAATGCAGAGGAAGGAGGAATAGGGAGCCGATGAAAGAAGAGGAAAGAGAAAAAAAATGATTAAAACTGTTTGGACACATATTAGTTTTTTTTAATAATGTTGATGAATTATCAACGATATTTTAAAGGGCTATTTGAATGCACACCATCCAATTGCACGAAAGTGGCAGAAACAATCTACATACAGGCTGACGATTATGAATGGAAAAGTGGTTGAAAGTGCATAACATATTCTATTTTAAAGATTGAAATTTCTGTTGCATTATGCAGCGGAAGCCAATTTATTTGTCAGGTTGAACAATAAAAACGTTCAATAATAATCGGATAATATCAATATATAGACTATTATTTACATCCAACTTCCTGTGACGTGTGAATGAATGATCTACATTTGATTATTTCATGAATCACAATTCAATTAATTGGATGCGTTATAACCGCATTGCCCGTGACAATATTTCGTTTACATATTGTGTACGGTAATCTTAATCTAAACGTTACAAAAGTGAAGTGATCTAAAAACCGATCGCTGGAACATTTTTGCTGTCGAACTCCTTGAAAACGTCAATGTCTCGTGAAACGAACCATACCGAGCTCATCATGCGTGCTGTAAATATAACAGCTCCACTCTCCACTCACCACTCATGCTCCTCTAGCCCTTCATGCATAACCTTATAAAGTTGGGGTCATCGCCACTTTTCGCGAGCGGTGCAGTTATTTTTACTACTTATCTTACGGTTCGTAGAATCTGCAAGACTGATTGGGAGAATGACCTCTAGAAGCTTTACAACGTCAGTTCTGCGTACGTCAAAGAAAAAACGCTGATATAAGAAACCTACTCTTTGGTTTTATGTTCTTCTAATTAGAATTATAATTAAACAAATTCTTCAAGAATATTACATTCTTTTTTAAGCGATAAATAAAACATTCTTCTTACTGTGAGATCTTTTTCAAAATACATAATTATTTTTACACTTAAAAAACAACGTATTAACAAACGTTTTTACATATCATTTTTTTACTGATGTATTCGCCTGGACTGAAAGTTTATTGCAATTTTTTTACCAACAAACTATATTTTTAGTAATTCCACCTATTAGTAATACATCTAATTTAAAAACTATATAATTACTTTTCCAAAGTATTATATATTAGCATTTTTCCGTAATTACTTTGTGTTACTGTAAAGAAGAAACTGCCAGAAGTATACTTACTATTTTTATGTGTACAATTTCAGATTCAAGTAAAAGTAATAAAAAATACTAGTAGGAATAGCATTTACATTATAATCGTAACACGCAAATATCTTAATTGCTGACTGAATAAAAGTGAATTTCCGAAAAGTAACAATTGAAAATAACACAACATTTTAATAAGCGAAAATTTTGAATTTTACAAAATATATCACAAATTGATCAAAATTGATCTTAAAACATTTTGAAAAATCTGATTTTTCTGTCATAAGCAGCGTTAAAATTTACACAAAGTTACATTTTAAATTTTCAAATTACATTAAAAATTAGAAAATCAACCCTGAACGCTATTGAATTCAAGCAGTTTCAGAATTGTTAATGTCACTTTTAAACGCTTATTACGATGGTGAAATTTGAATGTTAAGAAAATTGTAATTTCTTTAAATATTTGAATGGTCACCATTTTGAAACTGTTTAATGAAGGATTTTGCGTCGATTGAAATTGTCCAAGCTACTGTGTTAACAAGTAGCTGTAAGTTTTTTTGCCAAGTTTGGAGTAAATCAGACCAAATCTTTGCGCTAAACACACACACACACACACACACACACACACACACACAATATTTTCACTTGCATACATCCCCGTGTGTAGCAATAATAATGTTTTTTTTACATCTCACGTCCAGCTGGCAAATACATCTGTAGCCTGTACAGGCTTTAATGTAAAGTGTACATTCTTGACCACATTCCTGCGCGGCCGAAGTCTGCAAGGAATAGAATAACAGTCCTGTAATGAAGACCTCTGTCGATTTGCTGGTCGCCTCTGTATTTCATTCTCATGTAAATAAAACAATTTAAGTAACCATATGCATTTCAAATCTCTTAATTTTATTCTATGGAAATTGAAAACCAATTAATGAGAAACAATATTACAAATTAGTTGCATCTATAGTATATTATCAATACGTTATTTTTATTAATCTAATATGGCCTAAATTACTGTA
This sequence comes from Callitettix versicolor, assembly GCA_022606455.1. NCBI lineage: Eukaryota > Metazoa > Arthropoda > Insecta > Hemiptera > Cercopidae > Callitettix > Callitettix versicolor. The sequence continues at coordinate 59,510,155 of CM040183.1, forward strand.
AGTATTGACTTACCGCTACCAAAAATAAACGTTGTCCTTTCCGTTATTCTGCGATTTTTGTTTTTGGATAATTCATTTCTGTTACTTAAAAAAAAAACACGAAAATGTTAAACAAAAATTTGAAAAACGTTACACAATATTATAACAGAATCATTATTACAATGTACAATAATTAAGTGTGAATTTAATATCATTGTTTCTTATAACTGTTATTGTATAGCCTATATCGTACTATGGTTTATATATGCCTGTGTGTTCAGTAATTGTAACGGAAAATAATATCCAAAATAAGGAATTTGTGAATGACTGGAAAAGAATTTGTGAATCCCAAATGACGCTTTTTAATAAAACAAAATGTGACAAAAATTTTAATAAACGACAGCACGTTACAGTTCAAGTCTTAAGGTGATAATAAAAACCACTCAAATTAGTTTCAACAGTAAAGCTAAAGTAGGCTACTGTAATAATACAATAATGCAATAATTACATCTTCTTATGGTACTTATCCGTTCCGGATGATTGCGATCAACGTGGCAATCAACATTATTGACTCTGACAAACCTGTTGTCAGTGAACACTATGTTCTCAAGTTTTTCAATCACGAAAAGCGTCGTTGCCTGGGACCTTTATTTCCCCTTACCTTTCCCGCCAGCATCATTAGTTCATCATTTATTTGTCCCATTATATTGCAGTTCCCTGGCTTTAATGGCTTTCACTATTTTTTTCATTCTTCACAGTTTGTTACGTGGTCTGTCAAAGAAATTCTCAAAATTCTCCTGTGAAGCCATATCTCAAATGATTCTGTGTTATACAGAAGACCGAAAACACGTAATATCTCGGTAGATTCATTTTAGTGTTGAGATGTAGATAGATCGTGGTTTATAAAGATTTATTCTATGCGAATGAAAACAGCTCTGCATTTGTCAATTCTACATTGAATTTCTACTGAATGAACCTACAAATCATTGACTGATGTATCTAGATAAGACATCAACATTACTCTTTTGATTATTTATGGTCAGGGGCTGATAAGGAATTGCATCCTTACTTGTAACCACAAATTTAGTATTTTTTCTTTTTAATAATGACATACATAATTTTATATTGACTTAGTGGTTAGGCTCTCTTGAGATTCTACGTCCTGATCAGTGTAACTTTCAGTTTTTTGTTTTTTTTTCTTAATTAGTACTCTAACCTAACTTACGTTTTGCTATGCAATTTTCAAAAACAAATGTGATTAAATTAATTAAAATATAATTATTACGTTTAAAACTAATCGAAAAGAAAAAGAATAAACTCTAACATCAATCAGTTTGTACTTTGTTTTTGCATCATTTTATGTGGAATGATGTGAAGTTACTTTCCAGATGTTATGCCAGATATATAGCTGAAGTCAGCTGATGACATAACAGCTGAGAGGAAACCACAGTTGCCAACCTCTTCTCCTTACCTGTTAAAAACATTAGCAACCGACAACTGCAACAAATGTGCGAATCACAATTCACAATGCTGAAAATAAATTAAAAAGGGCCTGAGCAAGTTAATTAGGTAGGATTCTTGCCTAGTAATAATAATATATTAAATATTACACATAACTTTATCTCATCCAGACAATATATATATATAAAACATATCATTCATCAAATACTCAAAGTTTATGAACAAATAACAAACACAGTTCTAGAGCTACCGAAAGTAGTGGAGGAATGAGCTACCACCAATCTGGTACAATTTCAGAATAATTTGTGAATAGGTTATGTTTGGTTAAATAGGGCCTCCATTTACCTGATCAGTTTCCGGTCTTTGTCTGAAACTCGCATAGGTCTACGCCTACAGTGAATTTGTTCTTAAACTTCGGCAATAAATATATGAAATACCATCATTTATATATTTTCTATTCACAAATTTCTTCATGTACAAAATGTTTGTGTTTAAGCATATATGTTTTATTTTTAACTCACGTATAAAATATGTTTTATTTTTTATTTAAACATTGATCATATTACATGTACACATAATTTACTTTCATTTTTTAACAACATTTTACAATTTAATTTCTGTTTTTTAACTTTAAAGCCAGTTAGAATTATATTTAAGTCTAGGTCTAGACATTTTACAGTTGGTTGTCTTAATTTCAGAATGATTTTTTCATTATTTAATTGACGCGGATCAAATTCGTCCGATAGTTTTAAAATTACCGTGTCTTTTACATCAGCAAATTTGGCGTAAGCGTTTTCTACTCTACCGTTTTTCTCTACAAGGCTACTGTATAACCGTATATATGCCACTGAACAGCTCTTAAAAAAATTAATTTGTTCCATAGGAACCCCACCCCATATTCGCTTACAGTTGACTTCTTTAATCATTAACATTGGCATCTTTACTTGACAATCAATTATTTAACGCTAAGGAAATAATAACACTGTAATTTTCCCTTATCTTCTGACTTACACACACACACACACACACACACACACACACACACACACACACACACACACACACACACACACACACACACACACACACACACACACACACACACACACACACACACACACACACACACACACACACACACACACACACACACACACACACACACACACACACACACACACACACATCTGTGTGGCTTGTTAACCTCATAAACCTAATATACACTTATTTCAGTATAAAAGTTTTAAATATTGAAACTTTTATACGCTATAAATCATCCCATCGTCTGCATTAGCCCAAGTGTGCACAATAGTCGGACGTTAAACACAAAAAAAAATTAAATATTTTTTTTTTTTTTTTTTTATTTATTTTTAATTATTACAACTAAGTTTTACACTTATCCAGCAATTTGTCTTTCACAATATTGTCACTGTGTTGGGAACACCATCCAGTGATGGAGTCCTATGATTGTGCAGGCACTCTTCATGTGGATTACACTAACATCCACTGATATCCAAGGGTCTTGTTCGCTTCAGGCGCCGCACGTCGTCTGCGTTATCCAGTAGACCAAGCATTTCTGAATTTTCATGTCTTTGCAATCTGTTCCTGTGCAAGATCGCATATCTCTGAATTTCCTCTGTGACAGAACTCATCCCAAGATCACGGTGAAGATCATCATTACGTACATTATCATCATCATCATGGTGCATTAGCCATATTCCGCAATGCTTTATTTTGGAACGTTTGAATCATTTTAACATTAGTTTTTTTAGAACAACCCCACAGCTGTATTCCATAGGTCCAAATTGGTTTTAATATTTGCTTATAAACTAGGAGTTTATTGTGAAGTTCTAAAGCAGATCTTCTACCAATCAGCCAATTCATTTTCCTGAATTTTATATTTAATTCTATAATTTTCTTTTTGACATGTTCTTTCCAATGAATCTTAGCATCAAGCGTCATTCCTAGGTATTTCGCTGTATTTTCCGAAGCTATTGAGTGACCATTTATTATAATATGTGTTGGGTTTATCTTTCTGTTAGTAAAATTTACATAGCTTGACTTAGATTCATTCAACTTTATTCTCCACTTATGCAACCAGATACTAACTCCATCAATAGCATTCTGAATTTTATGTTTTGTTTCTTCCCCACTATTCCCGACTGCCATAATTGCAGTGTCATCCGCAAATGTGGCAATGACTATCAGGGTCGTGAGGTATATCTCTTGTATACAACAGGTACAGAAGTGGTCCAAGAACACTTCCTAAATTAAATATTGAAGAGTATTTTTGGCATTAATAATGAACAGTGGCAAGTTTGGTTTTATCTAACAAGCTATTAAAAACATTCGGATATTATCAGTAACTAATCCACTTTAGGTATTTAACAACACTTACATTATGTAAAAATTTTAGTTTTGGAGTTCTACGTTTCGTTAACAAATAATAAAGTGTTTTCAGGGCACACTGACTGCAAATATCTGATGTGACTTAATGGATAGTAAACTGTTGCAGCGTAATTCCAACAGTTCACACGTTTTGATGGGTGTGCTTCGCGGTGTTTTGGGAATAGAGCACCACATAACACCTCCTGATTTCCTTTTGCATGGTTCAAAGAAAGATTCTGTTTATCGGAACAATATTCGAACTCTAAATTAACTTAAAAGCAACAACTGAATATGTTAATGAAGTAACTTGTTTAGGAAAACATTATGTATAGGCCTATACACACATGTAATTCACATTGTTATTGTTATGTATTTTATCTAAATATAATTTATTTACCACTAGCTCACGCTTTTACATGGGACCCAGTATTAAAGCCTTACGCCTAACTGACTTAATGGCTGTACTGTAAGCATAGCTCCACGTTGCAGTCAGCACAATAAAGTACACTGCATGACTAAGTACAACGATGGAGACCGAAATAGAATAATTAATAGCGAACCACAATCGTACAATATCTGTCCTATAACTTCATATTTACTGCAACCAGCAATTGTAGTTGTAAGCATAATGTGCGGTCTTCTGGTAAAACACAATACTGTGTATACGTTGGGCAAGGAATATATTCCTGTAAATTATGTATCCTCTTCACATAAACCAAGGAATTAAATTTAAAAATAAATTTGATTCAAGAATATGTTTTTCTTTATGCTTACTATATTTGTGCATGTAGTCACATGGTGTTAACACGTGACTGTAGTGAAATAACGTGGTCTTTCAACTTTTCTTAAAATTTACCTAACCTGTTATTTTGTACACAAATAATGACATGAAATGATCCATTAAAAATATATGTATTTTAATCTATATTAAATAAAACAGTCACGGCTCTCAGCTGTTCTGCTGACGTGATGGAACTTCCAAAACAGTAATTGCACTGAATAACATCAAGTAAATAAACATTTTGAGAGATTTCATCCTTTTAAAAATGACAGCTGTTCAGCGTTTTAGGTTGAATCATTTTCTTGCATTTCTTCAAAAACTGATTTTATCAGCGAATACACAACAACGATTTAAACACATTTGTAGGAACAAAGTAAATACACATCAAATACTCTACAGATGCTTAAATTTTAATCATGATATCAAAATTCACGTCTATAGATTTTGTTCGGTTATTCTGGAGTATTAAAAAGGAACTGTTGATAAGAAGTTTATAAATCTAACATCTTCTTTATTTCTTCCTCGTTTTAATAAAATCTGAAATGAAATTAAGTAATGTATTCGTAGTTTAACAAAATGATTTGAATTCAACAATTTTCTTAGTAATTAAAATCATAGACTGTATGAGTTATTAATATTGTACGTTTCTTATTAAATCTCGTAAAAATATACGAGATATACTTTGAGCATAAGTGAAAGTCTAAAGCAATATAAATTCAATTGAAAATTATAGCGCTTAAAAAAATTACAGGATTAATTACAGAAAACAGCAGAAATACATAAATAAATATTTTATGGACTAACACAACACGGTCTTTTTCACATTACATTAAGTTTCATAAGATATGGTTCAGAAAGCTAAATTAAGAACCGGTTTAGGTACTTAAAAATCGATTGGTCAATTTTTCTCAAATATTTATCAAATATGAAGATGTAGAACTTATGTTAATGAGCCAAATTTGAACTAAAAAATTCTTAATTCGAGAATAAATCGGAATAACAACTCAACGGCGTTCAGGGTTTATATTAATTTTTCGGAATTCTTCCAAATCGTAAATATCTTTTATTTAAAATTTATTATGACTATTGAATTATCTGACCACAATTTTAACAAGATCTAATGAACCAGTTTTGAAAACCTGATGGATGATATTCAGAATTGCTCCTGAACCAGTTTTTCGGGAGGTAGGCCTACATCGTGACTACTGAGGTACGATTTATATTGAGTACTGAAAAATTTATTGCATTTTAGTAAAATTTAAACAAAATTGTTGGAATCAATTATGAGAAACCCCGACTTTTAACTTTTTTTTTTTTAGAAAGAAATAGTCCTATGAGATACGAGCAAATTAGAACTAGTCTATAGACCAAATTGTATCAAATTCGGTCAATCAAATATCGTCCTATATAAATGTCCAAAAGATTTTTTGATAATGAAGGCGCCCGTAAATTATTTAGGTACTTTAACGTACAGGACTACGTTCGAACAAAATTTGTTCAAAATCGTAAGCTGAGTTTTTTACAAAATCTGACAGTTACGAGATTTTTTTCGAAAAATAACAACAAAACCAAAATTTTGAAAAATAATAATCAAAAATTGTCCCTGTATATGAAGAAATAAGACCAACAATCCAAATTTTGGTAGACACACACAAACGGACAACATCTAGGCAACCTGAAAATGGAAATATCCTTCTAAATCTCAAGATAGATTTTTTCGCTATAAACAAACTTGGCTACACTTCGCAAAAAGTCAGAAAATAAAGCCACTCTTTTTTTACTGAAAGAGCCTGAAAAAGTCCAACATAATTTCAAGATTGTTATGTACCTTAAAGAAGTAAAACCAGCAAAAAAACTGCCTTGTAAGCCTACCATGCGTGACATTAAAATAATATTTTGTCTTCACTGTCAGAAACAATCCAACGAAGCCTTATCTCTTTCATCGTGTTCAGTGATATTCTCTTGTCACCTCTTTGAGTGTACAATTAATCTGTTAACGTTGGAAAAGCCCTGACCGGCGTGACGTCCTCGTTAAGAATACAGAGTGTACAGGTGTGTAGTGTAGCCCAACACAAAGTGCATTATGTGGCGACAGGCCTGGGCACAATCACAACATTTGTATGCGAAGTCTGTCTGTCGACATTGGAAGTGACCGGCTAACGGGAAGTAACCTACGTTGGTGTGAAGTGTGAAGGCGAAGGACTTGGCGCTTTCCTACGTCCTGTTTATATTTGAGCCTACATAACATATCAACTTTTATTTTCTCATAAACTACAAGCTCAATATAATACAGCATTCTGTAGTTTTAAACGAGTTACATCATGTTTATTAATATTTTATAAGCTGTTTAAGTAAGACATATATTTTTGAAGTCAAATAAAAAAAATTAAGTAAAGTTTATTTGTCACTATATGAATTGTTGTAGGTTCTACATAGAAAATATATAAGTCTGTGCAGCTTACTGAAGACTAAGCGAATGATCCATTTTGTTTAAATCTTAATACAGTATATAAAAGAAGAAGTCCTGACTGACTGATTCATAATCAATGCAAGAGCCAAAACTATTTTAGCTAGCGACTTGAAATTTTGAGGGTACATGTATGTTACCATGTAGGCGTGCACTAAGAAAGGATTTTTCAAATATTTGATTTTAACGCTATTAAAATACTTACCCAGTCTTTAATAATCAATGTACATCCGAGACTATTATAGCTAGACACTAAACATATCAGGATACCTTCTTACACCAATTTGATTTTAACACCGTTAGACTACTCACCCAGTCCAACTTTAATAATCAACGTAAAGCTGAGAATATAATAGCTAAAGATTTGAAATTTTCAAGGTTACCACCACATATAGGGGTGCACTGAAAAACGATTTTCCAGTTCAACCCCTAAAGAGATAAAAATGGAGTACAACAATTTTTATTGGAAAAAATATGCGTCTGACCTTCTTAAAACGTTATATAGTCAGTCTTAAATATAAGTAGTGAAACATATTTTTCACCATTTCCCAAAACTCATCCCCTAAAGAGATTGAACGGGGTAGAAAATGTAAAAAAGGTTTATACAATTTTTCATTGAAACACATATTTCAACATTTTTCGGAATTCATCCCCTAAAAAAATTAAAATGTAAAAAAGAGGTATTGGAGAAAATATAGTGTTTGCATAGGAGAAAAAATATTTTTTTATCGGATTTTCTTAAAAAGTAAACAAAATATTCTAAAACACAAATTATGATACAGGTAATTCATCATTTCCCTCCGAATTCATCCCCTAAAGGGACAAACATATAAAAGCTGTATATGTTTGTATTGGAGGAAAATATTTTTTTATCAGATTTTCTTAAACTCGAATAGAACATGTTTGAAGGCAATAAAACAACATATAGAGGCTATAATATTTTTTCGTATTCCCTGCAAAATAATCATGAGTTTATACGATCATGCTTTTATTAATATATTTTGTTATGTTCCTAAATTATTACATTACTGAAATAGTTTAAGTTTCTTGGGCAAAGCCGCGGCGGGTAATGCTAGTTTTGGTATATAGGTAGTTTTCCAATATTTCGAGAAATATTTACTAATTCTAAAAAAAATCGTTTTCAAACCCTTTTTCCTCAAAAATATTTTTTTCTAAGAACAGATTTTCTCAAAGTAATTGTCTCTATCAATTTTGATAAAATGTAGCCTTTAAATGTTTTGGTAAACAGTGACCTATTGGCTTTATTCGTCTGCTTAAGTTTTCTGCTTAAACCTCTTTTAAATTATTTTATTTTATGAGAGCAAATGTATGTAGGCTAATGTTGATGCACAGTTTGTTTATTACTATAAATATCGCAATAAATTAAATAAATCCTAATTCAGCGACCTTCAAAATTATGTATCGTTATTTTGCTGTTATGAAAAAAAATACAAAATGACAAACGGAAGACTAAACACTTTCTGTTTCGTGTTTCTCTGGTACTGTTTTTATGTGTGCCTTCTTCCAAAAGGAAAAACTTCTAGAATACTGTATAAAAATCTGGCACCTAGAAAATCAACATGCATTTTCATGCAAGAACATGCAAATTCATATCTTTTTTTCAAATACAACTTTTACGTTAAGCTATAGAAATGACTTACAATAAACTTTAAGCGACATAAAACAGACAACAAGCGAGGAAAAGTTATAAAATCTGTTTCGTTGTTGCCATGTTTTATTTTTATGCTCGGCTTTATATTGGATCGGACTATTGGATTGCAGCCTCTGGGGGTCTCTTTAGTCATCTAATGGAGCACTTCAAGAGATTGTCCCGCTAAGCATTCACGCGTTCATTGCAACTTTACATTTCGTAGGCTATAAAGTGTTGGTCGATTAGTTTAGTAGAACAACAACTTACGTCTTTAAATTAAATGAGATTAGCCCAATTCCAAAACACTTAAAAAAACAATGCCTCGATAAATATTAAGCTATGAAATTTGGTTTAATCAGCTGAAATACTGACAAAAAACTCACAAATAAAGTTCCACTATAATTTAAGCCTGGAATTGATTAAGTAAGAAAGTAATCGATTTCTTAAGTGACTAAACAATTAAGGAGTGACCGTAGTTGTGTGTATTTATATTCCGTGTTACGTTAATGAAGAGTAACTTGAGTATACAAAGTAAAAACATTGTTTCAGCTTTAATGTACTGCACTCGTAGGCATGCAGTTTACGGTTCTAGCCACATAAATATGCACCTCTTATCTTTATCTTATCCCTGCTCGTAGTCCCATGTAAAACAGGACCAGCATTATACACGGAGAAAGCACGACTTATCCTCGCATGTTGCATTACTAATAGATCCTGCATCAGAGCTCAGTGCTCTTTTCCAGTTTATCATTTATGTAAATACAGTACGTGGAGTTTGTTTGTGATTTAATGAGTTGCATCCTTCTATAAATGTTACGAAATATCCTGACCCCGTTTAGAAATACTGCAGCCTACATTGTTTTCAAGTTACCTCCGACTACTTTCGTAACTGGCATTTAATTTTGCTCCGTTTGACATTTAATTTAAAATTAAAACGTAGAAATGTATGGAAAACGTGTGCTGAAACCAACATATCAAGAATTCATTGTTATATTCATAGCAGAGTTGTACGTCAAACTTGTTTGAATTAACTTTGTTTCATATCGTCTCTTCATATTTTGTTGCGCTAACACGTTAAAATGTTTACTCGGTAGTTCTTCATTATTCACATTAAATATTGTGTTTCAACGTTGGCAAATTATTAAACTCAAGTTTTAATGTTAATAAAATTATTAATTATTAATTATTTAATATTGCGCTCTATAGCTCTCATATTAAATTCGTGTAAAATAAATGAATTCAAAGTACAATATTCGTAGTTTCATTTAAAACATATTGTAATAATAAATTAAAAATAATAATGTAAATAATAATCTCTTTTTTATTTATTTCAGAACAATTTTGCAATTATTTATATTAACACATTGAGTTATTTTAATATAAATTAGTTTGTTTTCAATTTAGCCTCTAATTTCTGTGATTAGTCTTAAACCTCGAAAGAATGGTTCGAAATCCAGATATATTTACATTTACAGTTATAATCTCACATTTTATTTAAATATATGAAATTTCCAAACTTTAAATCTAATATTTTAAAATTTAAATTCTTACAGTTTATTAATTTGTTTATCGTTTAAAACTTTACAAAATTCTTTTATAAAATTAATTGTTTTGTTAATAATTTGACATGTATTTTATTTTTAAGTTAGGAAGTTCTATCGAAATGTTCTCTTCACGTAAACTCACAGTTAAAATATATGGGTTCATATTATCTTCTATTACAGCTCAGTTTATCTAAAGTTACCTTAAGTTTACTAATTACGAATATTCTTGAATTAAAATTCTGTTTTAAATGTAGCCGATTTATATTTCTTGTTAGGCTTCAATTTTATTCATTCAAATATTATATTTGTTGGTTTTAATACAATAAATATTGTTTTAGACTCTCTTATAGCCCTTGTTATTCGTTTTGTAGCCTTCTTCATATTCATGAAAATATATCGGCCTTCTGCGTTTCATTGCTGTTTACATAAATCACAATTTCAGTGGTCTGTCTATGGCCAACACGTAACTAATATAAACTATCAATTCTATTCATTAGTCAGCTGTTATAGTCACAATTTTGGCTATCCTAACTAAACTAGGCTATTACAGTTTTTGTATTTACCCTAACTCAGTGGTCTGTCTATGGCCTACACGTAACTAATATAAACTATCAATTCTATTCATTAGTCAGCTGTTATAGTCACAATTTTGGCTATCCTAACTAAACTAGGCTATTACAGTTTTTGTGTTTACCCTAACTCAGTGGTCGGCAAACTTGTCATCCAAAAGTGGCAGATATAAATAGGCCCTAATAGAAAATTGAAGTTTATTCAAAGAGCCATTTTTTAAACTTAAGCTTTGCTTTAGTAGAGATATTTTTATGGAAATAATTAGAATTAAAAGTACACTCTCGAGCTTGCCTTTGCTAAATATGTATTAGTTTAACTAGCGGTACATTAAATAAAACTTGGTACCATACTTATATAAAGATAGTATTTATTTTAAAATATAACAATTTAATATAAAAGATTTCCTTAAAAAAACTGCAAATACTCCACTAATGTTAAACAATATCCTTGCATTCCTTGGAAAGTAAGGGTGTCAGGTTTGTATATTGTCTCTAAATCGGTATAAAGACGCTCGAATTTTGAGCTCCACAATTCTTTATTTTTTAAATCCAGCAACTGCATTTCAAAGTTACCAATATAAATTATAAAAGGCGGAAAATTTATTTCTGTTACCGTGGAATTCAGAGGTTTTTTTAACAAAGACTAACGTCGCGTTGCTGTTTTAAAAGTCTTTGAACCTGATGAGAAAAGCTTCCTTCATATTTAACAGTGTTGTTCTGAAATAGCAAATGTTAATATTGGACTTATTTTCCCGACAATATTTCAATAGGCATTTAAAGTGTATTAGAGTTTCTCTTTCAAAATCTTCGGCAAAAGGCAACAATTTGTTTTCGAATGAAATTACTTCTTCTAACATCAAAAAAATGTCTGAAGGCTTGCGTTTCAAAAAGTTTATTCATCTCTTACAGAGCAAGTTAATAAATAATAATCCGTGCCTGCACTAAAGATTTCGTGGAAGAGACGCAGCCAAGGAGTCAAAGAGCCGCGGTTTGCCGACCACTGCCCTAACTACGTCATGTATTAAATATTTAAGTTTTTTAAACAATTCTGAAATATTAACCTATATCTTCCATTATTGTACATTTTAAACAAAATAAACGAACAACATTCTATAAGTGTAAGTAATAATATTTACGAGTTAGCCTTTAAATATAACTGCAACAACAATTACTATTTTATTCAAATTAATGTAATTACACAGTGCACAATACAGAAACAAGTGCAGTATTTCTAAACTACTCGAGTCGTTCATTTAGGTCTGCACTGTTTAACTAATAGAGCACGTAGCCTGCAAGACGATTCATGTGTACGTGATATCAGAGTATATTGAGTGGTGTGCGTGGGATATAAACAAGAATTTTTGCTTATCACAGTATCAGCTGACTGCGGCACCAGGCTGGCTGCTTAGATGCTGCGTCATCATGTTCAGTTCTCTGTATCTTGGCCATTTTGTTTTGCATATAATGCTGATATTTTAACCATTTCCTTGTTTGTGAATCTATTTTTCAGTAGGAGGCGGCTTTATAAACACTCCTTGTCGAGTATTGCAATATTGTTTGGTTCTCAACGTAGTCTTTATCTATTCTGTATTGAAGTCATATCAATGAATACTGTAATAAGAACAGATAACGTGTACAATGTACAACTACGTTTTTTGTAAAGTGTTTCGAATTAACTGAACTTTGTATTTTACCTATAACGTTCAACGCCAAATTAAGAGGCCTGAATGTGGTAGGCTACTTTTGACCTGTTCTAATCAGGTCCTTATCTCTTTCTCTCTGTTTAGAATCTTTGTGGTCTGGTACAAGCGCCGTCATATTACCAGTTCTTTGTTAACGTTTCAGGTACATTTTATATAACCCGGAGAGTCTGCCCATCTTATTATGGTAATACCATTACGAGTGTGAATAACTTTCATTGGAACCATAATCTTAAGGTTGTCGTAATGGTCACCGCTCTTGTCTGACAAGAGAAAGATGCAGATTTAGTCTTGTAGAATGTTGATATAATCCTAAGTTTTAAAAAAAAGCAGGCTTTACGTATTATAATATTTCTAGTAATAAATGGTCGTAACAATCACATTAGTAGAAGCATTAATAATTGTACGGTGAAGTTGTAGGCTTGATATTGTACAAGTTGATAAGAAAGAGTATTAATGAGGTACTGTATACCAGGCAACAAGACGTGCACGTTATCAGTCATCGTCAGTCAACTAGTTACCATAGTAACCGATGGTAGTTGTCAGATTTTTCTTATTTATTTTAAAGGGCGACGTTACACAGTGCAGGTTTCAAAACTGTACTTTTGAAATTAAAATCCAGTACTGGATTTATTACTTGCTTAGTGCAGACACATATCTTGGTACTAAATTCCAGCTCGGGTTTCAGTAATGAGTCCTGTCCAGGCCAGAAAATTTGTAAGCATTTTACTAGCTCTTACTGTTAACTAAACATGTGTCAACTCGCTTTCTAAATACGATTCAAGGATTTGGTATTTCCTTTAAAGTTTAATACAGTGTGGTTTTGGACAAGTTTAAAATGTGATCAAAATGGACGAAACACATAACACATCATACACATACTCATAACATGCACGTGAGTTGTGTAAAACATAACATAACAAAAACAAATTTGTTGATTCCGTAGAGGATTTTGGTTTAATATATGGAAAAAAACTTTAGTAGAAAAATAGATCAAATATTTTCATACGATTTTTTAAGATAATATTCAACGTTTTCGATGATAAATGTTTTCAAAGCTTTTTTCATGCATCATCGAGGTTTGAACTATTTTCATTCCCAAATTCTTTGATCGAATTAGCTATTAATCCATTCAAGTTTTTTTCAATTAACGTCGGTATCATACGTTCACAACTAACACTGTGTTTCTTTTCATAAGTAGGGCTTTGCCGATGTGGATGAGACCCCGGACAGTCTACTGCGTCTCTGAACTGGGCACCTCAAGGCAGTGGGTTAAAACGCAGTTACTGCCGTTCTGTTCCTTCTCCTTTACCGTTAGTTGATCCCTTCTCCTCATTAGTCTGGCATAAAGTACGAACGTAAGGGGAAAAATCTCTTAATTAATAATCTACTGGCGCTGTATAATATTGTTGTTAGGTTATGTTTTTCAGAATTACCCTGTTGAAGATGCGTGCAGTACAATTAATTCGATAACTTTATTTCTGATTAGATTAGACTACTATCGTACTAAACAAAATTCCAAAGGCAACAAACAAGAAATAATGACTAATTTAACAAATAAATAATAAGTATCCAAACTAGAGAGCAAATTGTGAACAAAAATTATTTTTATTTTATACGCTAATTTCGAGGTTATGTTATTATACGATTGCGCAGAAGTGCAAATTTGCAGCTGAAAACGTGTAACAAGTATACTGGTTTGTGGAGCTAGCAGAGTTAGCTTACAGTTAATAATTTCTTCAAAATGATCAAAAAAATCTAAGTTTTGTAGAAAAATAAACGAATAGAGTGTTTATGACACAAACTGATTTAGGCCTATTGCTTAACAATTTTGTTTTGTTTGTAATTTACTCGTACATTTAGACTGGTCTATTATTACGAAATGTTCTTCAAACCTATCTTATTGTACAGTTCTCGAATACCTTCTCGAACTTAAAGTCAATGAATAGAAACAAGAATTTTAAGAATCCAAAGTTGACAAACAGTGTCCTTATTCCTTTTGCTTAGTATAATAAACCACCTGATCGAAGTGATTTTCCAATCAGTCAACAAATCAAGAAGGCATTTCAACTGTTTTGAATTCTATTGAAACATCTTGATCCTTGTCTGAATCCTTGTTAGAGCTTAAATTCAAATCGCATAGACTCAAAATTGAGAACCTGTTTTTCATATCGCGAGTATTTTAGGTTTTGAAAATACAAAACCTTTTACTTTAAAAAAGGTGTTCATTAAACTACTTGAAAAAACTATTTATTAAAAACTCTATCCTGTAAACGCAACAAGACAACTTCCAATTTTGGACCAACAGTTTGAAATTATAACCGTAGCAAGTGACTTTGTTAGCAAGCTAGTCTTGCAAATCCGTTACTAAACTTTCGCATGATTAAATAACGCCAACAAGCGGTAGTATAGTTATTGTTAATATCCCTGAGGGCCTTTGATAGTAGTTTCGATACATTCTTCACGGATTCGTTATTCCTTTCTATGACTATTGTTTAATTAAATTAAATAATGACAATAATTAAAATCACTTCTGCGACTTGGAACATACTGTGCACATAAAGGTAACTGCAGCCTACCGATAGCAGACCCAGTCGTGTCAATGCTTTGGGTTCAAGGCTAATGAAAAACAAATCAGCAGCGGACAGAACACACTCATTGGAGGCTTTATTGGTCTGGGTCTTGTTTTAATATACACGTAGCTAGTCTCATTGCCTACAGTACAAGAAATTAAAAATTTAATTATATGTTAATCATTCGGATTTTAATAAAGATTTAAAAATTGAAAGTTTAAAATCTGTAAAAATAACAATCTAAACATTTATTTCTTAATTAATTATGACATAATTTGTTTACCTTTCCGTTGGACGCAGTTTTTGCTTAAGAAGTAAGAGACCGCGAGTTCGAACACGAAAGAGCTGTGTTCAAGTAAAATTATCATCTTTGTGAAATCAGCTGTTTTTGTAAACACTGTAACCCTCCTCCACATCATCATGGCATAATAATGTTCCGTTGCATATTATGCGCTATGCTTTTATGGAGCAGATTTGTGTTTACATTTAAGCCAAATCAGATTCGTTTTGGGAAGAAAGTGATACAGACGGCATATTGATTTTTATTTTAAGCTTGAAAACGGGTTATTCAGCTGTTCATTGTTTACTTGATTTCATCCTCTAAAAAAAAGTAAGTATTGTTATCAGATTAAAATTCAGTTTTCAGTTAATGAAGGGAATTCGGTTTGCCTGAGTCCAAAAAGTGTTTTTTTTTTTACAAAATAAAGGTTAATTTGTATGTATAAGCATTTACTAAAAAAAATTAGCCTAGTTATATTTCCAATTTGTATCAATACGTGTTATATTTTAAATAACGGACTAATGCACTTATATGTACGAGGAGTGAATTTAAGGAAACTTATAAATAACAGTTTTTCTCATGGCTCTATAGTGTAGTAGAAATCATTGTAGGCTAATGTAGATAATAAAATAGGTAGTTATTGATAATGTTTTTAATATTTTTTGGTGAATTGTAATTAAAAATAACTATTGGAGCGATAATCGTGGTATGACTAGAATTCGGAACCAAGAAATAAGCGGATTTACTGAAATGTTTATGCAGTTGGTGTTATTTATTGTTGATAGTTCTTGTAAACGTCTTTCGATCGCATTAAAATGAAGTTATATATTTCGTGATATTTATTTGTTACAACAAAAACGTACACAAAACCATAACATCACTAATACTGAATGCAGTAAACGTTGGGTTGAGCACTTTACTCGTACTTTAATCTGCGTTCAATGATTACGCGCGGCTAATTTTGTTTCGTGTTCAGACCATGCACACTGAATTTATAACACGACTTTTTTACATGTCGCCTTCGCTAACCGGGAAACAAATGTTTTACACGCTATTCTTACAATTATCGACAAGTTATTTTTATAATTACATAACGTTAGCTGATTACTTATGGGCTGAGTTTGCAACGTGTTAATTACTACTAAGTGGTCGTAATTGGGTTTTAAATTTTGTTTTTTGTGTAATAACTGCTTATTTAATTAAATTGTGCAAAAACATTGCACTTTCTCACTTTCAATTTAACCCTTTAAAAAGTAAGAATTCACTTATTTATTGATTTTATTAAACTAAAAAAAAAGCGGGAAAGAAAGTCAGAAAATAAACTCTGAGTGCGCCGTCTTTGTTTTGCTAATTTGTTTTACTTACGATCAATAATTTTTTTTTCAAATTCGATACACTAGTTTCATTTTATATCATAAATTATATCATCAAAATCTGAAAACCCTATTTTGAACATTTAGATTATATTATTTTTTTTATAAATATCTCAAACTGTTTTTGAGGTTATAGTAAAACCCATTCGTTTTATTTTCGGTATTTAGACCTTCAAAGACTACGCTAAATTTGAGGACCAAAATCGTTAAAGCTAATTTGAAAAAATCTGATTTTTCATCAGTTTTAAGAATTTATTAGATGTTTAAAATAAAAAATTTTTAAATGGTTTTGAGTTACAAATAAGTGCAAGGTTCAAGATGGACATAGGGCCTATTCCATCTAGACGCCAAATTGCATAAGGGTTATTCAATTCGCTTAGCCTTCAGGGACGACCACATCCAGATAGACTTTAAAAAACATATTTATTTATTTAAGAGAATTTGAAAACGGATATAGACCTAAATGTCAAAATAGATATTTTTGATAAATGACTTAACTTTTTGTACAGATACCGTAGAAATGAAGTAAAAATAGTTTAACCTATTGTGTGATTTATACAACATTAAATTAAAAATGTTGCTATTTATAAAATTATTTTAAACTGTGAGGTCCACAGACTTTCACAACAAAATTTTCATTCCCCTTACTTATCAACGCGAATACCGAACGTTACGAGGTGACTTTTTTCAATTTAACATCCCTTATTGAAGCCAAGCAGAGCGGTTATCACACAAGAACTTATTTTGTACAACATTCATTTTACCAACTTTTAAACTGCAATAAAGCAATATAAACAGACTATATACCTCACGCTTTCAGTACAAAGGTTGAATATACGGACATTTGTAGCGGGAAACATTTGTTATAAAAGCAGTACGTTAAACACTTTAAAAAGATACAAAAATGAACTAAAAATTATTAAAAAATTTGTTTGTTATTTTAAGGCGAAAAGCACATTGAGGCTATTATCGCCTACCTAAATGTAAGTATGAGTGTAAAGTATCAAAGTTGTAAGTGTAAGTGTGTGTTAGACTCGGGTACCGCAAGGGATGTCTAAATCCTTTCAGTAGGTACAGCTTGTCTGCACACCCTGCGGGGAAAAAATTATTCAGAAAATAAATGTATAAGAACAATTACGTTTTACGCCGTATAGCCTAAACGTGGTTACTTATAATTTTTATATTTGTATAGAGTTAGGTTGTATCAGTGTATCAATCACTGTCATCATGAATCTGCAACAGGAACAACCGACGTACCACATCCGTTTATATTTTACACCACATAATTTATATTTTACGTGGTTATGTTATGTCCTGATATTCCGTCAAATTGACTATATACATTCCTGTTACACTGTTATTTTGTAACACACAGGCGAAGGAAGAAGTGATCTTATTTTCTATTTTGGATTGAAGCTACTTCACCTTTTTACTTAAGCTACATAGAAAACAAAACTTCGTACATTTAATTATTACGACCAATTTATTATACGTATACATAATACGACACGGACACCACACTGACGACGGACAGTTGCTATTGTCGTCTGGACACCGTTGGCACAGAACCCATGAACTCTCTAATCAATAAACAATTACAGGCTGCGGATATTTTAGTAATTGGATACAGGAGGCTCGCCACACCCTCTCTCGGAGCCAGCTGTAATTAGTTTCCATTAATAGTGGAGAATTTGTTTGTAATCCGGTGGTCGATTCGTAATCAGTGAGCCTTCATTGAATTCGGTTCGGCAACTTTTATTAAACATTACGGCCACGTGATGGCTTAATTAAATGTAATAAAGTAACGCGCAATTAAATGAAAGTAAATTGAGTTTGGTGCTGGAATAGTGTCAATACAGGTGCTGCGTGTCGGTTTGTACGGAATGGTGTAAAATTTATTGAAATTGGAATTCGGGTATAAAGTACATTTTTTCAATTAACTGTAATGTAACCGGGGAAATTAAAAAAACTAATATTATCTTCTTAGGTAATAAATCTGAACGTTTTAATGAAACGTGGTCAAATGCAGTTTGCCACCTCAATTACGTTGCACACCATACTGTTTAGGGTAGAATCTTAGCTATCATTTCCATCTCATACTTTTGTTCTTAAGATTGGGTTAAGCAGAAATGAATGAACAAAGTAAATAATTAACAAAGCTAGGAATAGTGGGCTGATGTACTTGCCCAGCTTGGTCGTGTAGGCCTAAATTTTAATTAAATATGCAAATATTTTTTTGTTAAATTATCAAATTTATATTATTTCATATTTAATTTCACGAAATTTTAATTGTTAAAAGTTTTCTACAAGTGTAGTCAGCTTCAGTTGTGTTTTTCTTGCTGTTTTTTCGATAATTGCTTAATTACATTACCTGTAAATTTCTTTTACAGATATACAATTTCTTTAAATACAGACCGAATCTAATGGCTTGCAGTGATTAAATATGGATCAAATTATTAATATAACTATAATATTTTGTATTGTCTCCTTGGAATATAATATTGAAGCTATATAGGGGCCTTTAGGGTATAAATTTGGCCTGAGATTCTATTTAGGCCCTACTTTCACCGGCTGAATAAACAACCGCAACGTCACACATGACAAACAATAAATTATCCAATTACTTGATTGTAAATTAGGTAGGAGACGAGCCGACGCCCGAAATGATTCCAGCAGTTGGTTATTTTAATTGAACACCAAACACAGAAGTCGAGTCAGCATTAATTATTGACGCGAGGTGGTAACGCGTTTTACCGGTGTGTGGCTGGGACTCAGGTTACGAAATCCCCGACATCTGTTGCATCCGGTCGTCTTCTTTATCGGATGTATCGATTCCATACTGATCCGAACAGCTCAAGAGCGAGAACCAACAAGTAACGGAACTTGTTCACCCACTCGCTCACGTTTCGTACGTCGCGATTTCATTTAGTCGTTCTGTACACCCTGGCTACTGTAATTGTGCGCCATAAATATTATTTATTGGAAAATATGTGTTGGATATTATAACAATGTAACGATAAATTCACAAAATTTATTTGCAATATCTTATTTCACGGATCCGTATTGTGGTAATAAAGTTATGCAATATGGTGTTATACAATAGAAAACGGCATCATATCTTTAAAAATATATGCCTTTGTTATATGCATTAATTATAATTAATTGCTTGTAATCAATTATAAGAATATGAATATTTTCTACAACAAAGTCCGTTAACTGTGGCTATAGCGCATGGTGGGATGTTAAAAATACAGTAATTTAAGGATTTTAGATTACAGACTTGTAACTTTTTTGTGCTCTGTCGCCGTCATATTGATTTAAAAAAAATTAATATTACAATTATAATCAACCCTCTCTTAAAAAGTTCGGTACCAAACGAGTTTAATTTGGAGATATTTATTTTTGATTTCCTGTTCTAACGTTCCTATTTTGAAAAGAGAAATATGTTTGACTCCACTATATTTTTCAAAGTGGGGGTAGATACTTTGACAAAATCGCACTACTTCCAGGACATTAACAGAATATTTTTTTAGTGCCCCAAATAAGTAATTTATGAAGTTTGATTTATCAGATTTATTACAAACCAGGTTAGGAGCGGAACCTTAACACATTAGTCGAGAATTGATAAATATTTAAAAAACAAAACACTAATTTCGCCACACCGCTGAACTATAACTGAAAAAATATTGTTTATATTACTCGAATTCTTCATTTATATAGTTGTCGGCCAAGTGGAATCACATCGCAAATAAAAACAAATATTTTAACCCTAAGTAGCCTATATACAAATCCGTAAAGATATTTATTTCACACAGTTACGCGTAGTGAGCGGATACATAAACACAACATTCGACTTTTTACAAATTCAGTAAAATAATTTTATAATTACGTACGCAAGAATTTTCAAAGCTTACATAAATTTATAAAGTTTTCATTAATCTTTAATTACTGTGAGAAGTTTTTAGTTGCTTGTGGTTGAGTAAAGGACAATATGAATAATTCATTGCAATTTAAACATCCGGTACTCGTAGCAGACAGTATTAAAGTAAAAACTTTAGCCTGTGAAATATCACGTAAACATTGTTGAGTTAATGAGATAATAACACTGTTCATTTTAATTTTAAAATACCTTCAAATGATACTAATACTTTTGGTCATTATTATTTTGAAACCTTGGTTTCAGTAGCTTAACTATTTTGTTGGAATGTTGAAGACGAACATATCAATGTACTAACATAATATACAAACATAAAATCACGAAATATATTAGCAGAGCCACAGAAAACTAAAATCGTGCATTTATTAAGTTTACTTTTTTATATACAGTTTTAATTTGTGACAATCAATATTTTGAACTATTAATCAAAATTTTTTAACTTTTGAAGTGTTTCTTTACAAAACGTCGCTATTCTTAGCCTACTTTCTCATCATACGAAGTATAAAGAAGTAGGCTATAGTGATCGTGAAGAATTGATTTTAAGGTCAATTCTAAATCCAGAAAAGTTATTTCTATTTGGATATTTGTCTGTTCGTTTGTTTATCTCTATGTTTGTGTGTCTGTGCACATCGCTGGAAACTCTACCAACTCACCGAATTTCATGTTGCTTATATCTCAGGATCTTTTTCAACTGACAAAAATGGAGTTATTTGGTCATAACTGTTTCAAACGTGCTTAACAATTTTGATTAGATTTTCATCAAATGAGGTTTATAAGACACTCAAACAAACATTATTGTTCACCATTGCCTACCCAAAAATCCGGTTTGGAACAAACAAATCTGAAAAATCGGCTTAATTTTTCAAAATTGTTCCCTAGGTTCGCTCAAATTTTAATTATAAGGCTATAAATAATAGTCAAAGTACCAAATTTTAAATAAAAGAAATTTAACCTAGAGTTTAGGGCCTAAATAGAAAAAAAATCACAAATGAACCCTGATCGCTGTTGTTTTTTTTCAATTCACTGCGGAAAAGATTGTCTTTTATTTCAAATAAAGTACACTGACTTGACTTACAATGCTTCAAACATGGCCAACATTACTTTTAACATTAATATTTCATTTGGAACTATACACACTTGCACAACAATCAAATGATATAATATGTATTAAGAAAAATAACATGATTAATTATTATAAATAATAATAATTTGAATAATTTATAATGAATAATATGAATAATAATTTGCTCAGTAGTAAATCTTCAGTGATGTTGGTCCAGAAAGTCTACTCCAACGCCGCAGAACGTTTTGAATTTTGTTACGAAATCTCGAATAGAGTAAATGAGCTAATTGTTCAATGAATGGAATCTTGAGGTCTTTGTATAGAGTTAAGTTGCTAACATAAGAAGGTGTTTCGACGATTAATTGTAAAAATCTTGATTGAAATGCTTGAATCTTTTGTAAATTGCTTTTCTTTGCAAAGCCAAATAATTGTATGCCACATGTCCGAATTAGTTTGAGCAGAGTTTTGTAAATTGTTATTTTTTGACGTAGAGATAAAACGGAATTAGAATTGAAAAATCGATAGAGCAATCCAAGTACTGAATTTAAAACTAGACGCTTTAATTTTATTTGGTGGCTCCATGTCATTTTCTGTCCAAATGATGGTGTATTCCAACATTTTAAAAAATTGTGACCCGATTTTGATAAATTATGACGATTTTTCATGTTTTTGTCGTTGGGTTTATTTATTTATTAAAAAAATGAATGTGAGAAAGTTTGTGTAACATTTTTTTGCACAGCTTACAGCATGTTATTTTCGTCTATATTATGACGAAACATATAATGCTTAATTCAAAATAAACCAACTATTGTTATATATAGTGTTTTGCAAAACACAGCAGTAATAAACAAACGCGTTTTAATATGTTACATATTGAATAGATTAATTTCCGCACAAATCTCGCATAGTAACAAAGGCGTTGCTAACAGACTGTTATATAATTTTGTTCCAAGTAATAATTTAACGTTAATTCAATTATACAATGTAAATCGATTGCTATAGCCATCGTGTACAACAGCAGCCTGAATGCTCCCTTTATAACAATTACTTCATCTGCTGTAAACCCACACTCTGGGTCTGAAGAAACTGTATTTACCGACTTACCTTTGTTTCACAATGTTTGCGTCACCTAAAGTATCGATGGATACGCCCAATAATAAATATGTTTAGAAAAGCTTTCCTTTTATTCCTTTCGTGGAAATATTGAATTTATATTATCACAATGGTAGTTGAATTAAAGTTGAATATAATTTATATTTATCTGTTAGGTTAATTGAAATATATCACATTACGTTCGTATCTTCAAATTTGAAACAATGTGACCTTGAACAAATTTTTATGAACATAACGTGAAAGAAAATATAAGGATGGGTACTTTATTATTGTTAGGTTAACTTTATACTGATAGTTAGGCCTATGTGAGGCTTTAATAACCAAACCCAAGATGTCCCCTCCTTTCCTTCAAAAATGAGACTTTTTCTGTGCAGCATTAGATAAGATAAATTATAATAGTTGAAAAACGTGGTTATGCAATTTTTTAAAATAATTAATTAAATTAATTTCACATAAAACTTGTTTTATTAATTTCCTAACCATAACAGCAATGCAGTTTGAAAAGACTGAATTAGAGGAAGCGAAGAAATAGTTGTCAAATGTCAGCTGTTAGGGATACAACAACCTAATAAACTTCCACACTCCCCAACACCGTACAATTTTGTCCAGTTTTTAACGAATTATTATAAAAATTAAAATATTAACAACATGTATGCTTGGACATAAAGTAAATTTGTCACTTTTCTTTAACTATAAACGCACTATGCAGTAGTTATATAACACATATAACCTCAAATGTAACATGAAGAAGGATCAGCTGTTATATAAAGCAAAAAATAGTCTTTACAAAGATGAAAATGTGCACAATTGAGACTCTGTTAACAAATATCCTGTTAAGAAGACTTGGCAGAGCTGTAACAAATGAAACCTTGGATGGCAAGACAGTCGCAATAAAAACTACTAAAAATGTTTTAATATTTCATTAATTATTTTTTATGAATTTCTAATAAGTACCAACAGTTATAAACTTAAATATATTACCTCTATCAGCTGGAGCTCCATAGCGTTAGCTTTTTGTGTGTATATTTTATATTGAAATAATAAATAATCGTGTATAATATTTTAATATATAGGCTATATATATATATATATATATATATATATATATATATATATATATATATATATATATATATATATATATATATATATATATATATATATATATATATATATATATATATATATATATATATATATATATATATATATATAAGTTTCTTGAGCCGACGGAAGAATCACTACAATTTAATTCCCAAGAGTGTCGAAGAGGGTCGTCGACTTTAGATCTGTAATCAGTCGAGGATGAAACGTATCGCGGAAAACTCGTTTAAAGTTTAGATTTTTGAAGCCTAAAATGAGATTTGTGTTTGCGCTGTCTTGAAGACCGGATATTGAGAAGGGGGATTAGCCGACAGAGTGTCTTGACATCTATGAGTCACGTGGATCAATCATTCATGATGCTGCCGTGGCGTGGCGTGGCGTATACCCCACCCTTGATTTAGCTTTACACAATTACAACGTTACTTTCAGTAACCGTAGGATAATAATCTCTACCATAGGCCTGGTCTACATGGCTTCCTAAAGTGATAGCGTTATGATTAAGTTTTAAAATTTTGGTTTACTCGCCAATACATAAAACTTTTAAAAACATTTTTTTTAATATTGTACTTCCTATAAATTTGTTATTACCTAGGTTTTTTTAAGACTATTGAGTTGCTTATGTACAGAAGTTGCATAAAACCGCAGCGGAATATCGTGTTATTCTAATAATGTATTTTATCTAGAAGGCCGTTGTACACAACTACAGGGCTCTGACTCCACTCGCCACTCGCACATTGATACACATAACCTTAAAGTTGTTTTAACAAAGCAACAGAGACAACTTGTAAAATAGCGTTAAAACAGTGTTTGTGAAAAGGTGCTCATTTGACTTTGAAGCATTTTAAATGGCTGTATTCAAAATTTACCTTGAAATCACTATTACAGTAAAATGTGTTTCTTCAAAACTATTAATTGACTTTACGTTTTAGAGTTGAAGTTCCAAGTTTCCAAACTTGAAATTGTATTTTGTCAATGTTTATTTTCAGCAGATTTTTGCAACTATTTAAAATATAAAGTGTAAATTCAATACTTACATTGAGAGGTAAATTGAAAGTGAGTAATCTGAATAAATTTAGTCCGCACACAAATATAGTTCCCCGACAGAAAAACAAAACTAAAAAATAGCTAACTTTTTGAATTTTAAATTTTCAAAAAATATTGTTTTCTTTAACTTTAAAAAAATGTTTGTTTACAAAATATATATTACATGTTCTCAAGCGATATTTTTTCGAATTCTTTTGTTTTCATTTACGAAGTTTGTAGGCCTACATATTTATCTTCCATTTCTAATTTATGAAATATATTCTATGAGAAGTCGTAACATGCCCTAATAAATCCCCTGTCATACGTTATGGAAGGAAAGAACAAATTGCTGTTTACGAAAGGTTCCTTGGCACCTTGCGACCAAGAATAGACGACGTCCCTCGAGCAAGGATCGTGGATGGATTAAGTGTCGTTTTCTCAAGTCACGAACTACGTCGGGTACAAGCAAATTTATGAATTCCGTTTATTTATAATACCGGTAACTTTACCTTATATTATTTATAAGTAAGGCTGTACCAGTTTAATGTGAGACGTATCGTATTGCTAAGAAGTGGTTTCAGTGGTTCAGATTATTTAACCAAGATAAGTTACTACAGGTTTAGTGACGATTGGTACTGAAGTAAGAGGTTATTGTTTTATTTTAAATTATAATAATTATTGATCTAGTGCCTACTAACATTTAAATAATATTTACAGTATTCATTTAAGTATAAGGTATTCATTTAAGGTGCGTTCGAATATAAGCAGATATTACTACAGTAATACAAGTAAATATTTTATTACATACTATTGTTTCTATTGTGTATTTTCCTCATGATTTGTAAGTTTTTTTAGCTTAATTCGGGGGTCCGAAGGTATTTACTGGAATAAAAACAATAGTAGGCCCATTTGCCTGTCTATAACCAGAGCCTAAAGGGGAAATTGAAACATAACAAAGTTCAGTAGTTCTTTGCATTCGAGACAAAACAAGAATAATGAGGCAGTTTCAAACAGGGATTTTCAAAATCTGAGAGTAAAATTGTGGTCGAACTGGCGCATGCGCAGGTTTAACGGAAAGCCTAACGCTCACTGGTATCACGCTATTTCTCTTGCTTTGCCTTAAAGTAGACCTACCGCTATTTTAAATTGCCATATACGAAGATAATTTGTTTAGAACTGTCGAAGTTATTTTTCTAATTGCATTTATAATCTAAACTCATTTGAGTGGTGACACTTCCTCTGTTCAGATATCTTTAAGAGTCATCGTCGTAACTTTTCGTATAAGCGTAGTTTTTTTTAAATACGAGTAGCGATAAACATTGTTGTTCGTTCAATCCAAGACACTCAAAATTGCCGTACTTTCAGGTTTTTATATCGGAAGCACCTCGTTGAAAAAAATATTGTACATTATTTCTTAAGCAAAACCAACTTTCAGAGTCAAAACATTGTCTATAATTGAAAAAAACGTGTAATGATACACCTACCCCAAGAAAGACCACGATTAACAAAATAGACAGAGGAAAACGTAAATAATCAAGTTGCAAATACCAATCAAACGCTGACTTAATGGTATACGCAGACTTATATTTTAAACGTTTATCGTACTTACGCTAAGTACAAAAACTCTTTATAATAATTACTGAATTTTCTCAACAAATAATAAGTATTAAGTTATTAAAAAAAACCTTAAAATCAGTTTTTTACCAAAACATCATTTGTAAAAATTATAAAATTGTTTTTTCTCAGAATTTGCGATAGGTCTGCTGTCGCCATATTCATATTTATTGCGAAATTAAAAATATACTTACTTAGGTTAATCCGCAATTCCCCCTTAACTCTGTATAAAATACGATATGGATTCAAAATACAAAGACAGTGTTTGTGAAATGTTTAGTTTTTGTTTTCGAAAAATGTTGTCACCGCTGTATTCTTTTTGTAAGTTTAAGCTCGCATTTGGAGACTTAAAAAAATTAATTATTTTCGGACTTAACGATCAAACTTTAAACGGTCACTACCGTCGGACATTGTTGTAAAACTTATAAGTCTTTAGTGGCCACACCAAAAATGTAGGTTTAGTTTGCCTTAAACCTTCTTGTTTGATTTCATAAAACCGTTAAAACAACTTTAACTACAAGGCATGTAATAACATTAAAAATGGTTAATAGAAATAAAAATTTGTTTCAAACAAATTATACTTGAATTACCCTTTTTGTAATTAAATATGTACACTAAAGTTAATACTAAAGATTGAAAAGTGTATTCACGGAAGACAGGTTAATAATAAATCTTGTTGTATTATTTTTTAAAACATTTATCTCATGCTGATCCAAATTCTATAAAGTTATAATAATTAATCCTATTGTTTTTATGCACCAACATTTCTGTAATAGGCACTGGTGCTTTTATTTCCTTAATGTCCTTTTATCTATTAAATATTTTAAGAGAGTTTCAATAACTTTCGGGGGAGGGCCCCTCTCTCACATACAAAGAGGGAAATCACACCCGGGCAATAGATATGAGATAAGACAATTATTGGTGTCTATATTTTGTGTGGCAATAAAACTTGTGTTTTACGAGCCCACGAGGGGAGTTGAATTGAAGGCGGCAAATGAATCAAAAGGCGAAGTCGGATAAGATAAGCAGAGTCACGAGGGGGAGGCGCAAAATTGTCATTCCTGAAGCCCAAATTGGGGCAAGTGATAAATCTGTAAGACTGCGTGATTCATTGAATAACCGGGTCATTTTATTCCAGCGCCTATTCGAACAGACAAGGCAATTTGTAACTGATCAAACGTAAGGTATTTTATTATCTTGTCCATATTTCAACTGGAGTACCTGAATGTTAACAACGTGAAACAGAAACAAGCATATTGACAGTGTTCCAAAGATTCAGTTCTGACCCCAGAACGCTTCCGTACATCGAGATTTCCTAGGACGATTGTTTATTGCAAATACAGTGCGATATTGCACGACATAATTGTCATCACTTTTCATAATAAATCTCTCTTCATTACTTAACTGAACATCGATATCCACTCGCACAATCATATTTAACTTACATACAATTTTATCACAATAATATAAGTTATTGTTTGTCTGTTTGTTTACCCTTTAATGCCTTTTGTAAAACGATTAGTTAAATATTTTGTTTTCATTATTTTAATCTTACATCTCACATAAAGCATCTGTAATGAATCGTTCTTGCAACCGGGCCATCTTAATATTATCAGCTGTAAAACCAATAAGTGTTTACAAAGAGATGTGACTTAAACTTAATAGTGTCCTTCTACACAAAATATGTTATTATTTTGGTTTCTAAGATAACTGAAACACATTGTTAAAGATAGTTTCTCTATATATATCTATCCTTTATATGTTTACATGAGTATTTCGGTAAAGTAATCTTCTTCAGCCCAAATATTAAATATCACCATTGAAATCTTCATATACTTGCATTTTAAACTTTCAAATTACATTAAAAGTACAAAAATGAACCTTGTTCACAGTCACACTAAATTTCTTAATTTCAACGGTTTATGAAAATTCAAAATACTGATTTATGCATTTTTTTTAAATTTTAAGGCGAAAAGCAATTTAGGGCTATTATCGCCTCCATAAATGTAAGTGTAAGTGTAAAGCGTTAAAGTCGTAAGTGTAGTGTTGTAAGTGTAAGTGTGTGTTAGACTCGAGTAACGCGAGGGATGTCTAAATCCTCTCAATAGGTGCAGCTAATCTGCACCCCCCTGCAGGGTCTGATTTATGCAGTTTTTAGCGCTGATTACGATGGTGAAGTAAAATTTAAAAAACAAACATTAATTATAAAACGCCATATACTGTAGTATATACGTACATTATACCCAAAATTGTTACAGCCCTTAGCAAAAATAGACATACATACGAAGATAGGTAGTTTAACATTATAGAATAAATACTTCCGTCTGCTTGTAAAGATAATCGAAAATTCGATTAAGTGAATACTTTCCTTCCAACCAATAAACATATCATTATATAATGAAATTCTCTTCCATGAATGGTTGATAGGTGGTGAGAAAGAACACTTTCCTTCACAAATGTTTCTTCGATTATTGTGACGACTCCATTGTGGGTTACACGATGGCAACGTGAACTGTTCATGCGAGCCGTGCGTTGTGCCTTTAACCGTGAATTTAACAAATTAACTTTTTAAATAAATTTCTAAATCAAATGAAGTAATTACTTTCATTTTATTTTTTTCAGCTGCTGTTTTAAGGACATTAACGCTTCGTTGCATATCATGTGTAGAGGTTATCATACCTCGTACAACCCACTCCCCCGTAGCGCGTTGCTTCCCTTACGTAATTAAAGTTTGTAGAGTAAAACATCGTTGTTCAGAGTCGTTAACTTTAAAACCACAGAAATAAAATGTTATCTTTAAAAACAAGTCCGGGCTTTAATTATTCACACAAGAAATGTGCGTTGCTGCTTGCTTTAACAGCAATTAACTGAAACTTAGTTCAGGTTTATAGTAGATATCGTGCTGTTATGAAATCTTAGAGCTTTGCAAGAACTCTATACTTGTAATAATGGTAACAATACATTTTGTCGAATCGTTTATACTTAAAGTACGTATGTTATTTAAAAGGAATACAGTACCGACATAAGACTTTTATTAGTGTTGATAAAATAAAAAATGTCAAGAATGAATTTTAATTATAATAACAAATTCCTTACGTTTTTATGTCACTGGAGTGGATAGAAAATTTTTAGAAAACTTTTATTTTAACTGTTCTTAGTCCTATTTGCCATTGTGTCTAAATCCGTGGATCATGTTTAAGGTTAGTTTTTTTGTTTCTTAATATGTAATTAATTAATAACATAACGTTTACACTTACCAGTAACATTTGTTCCAGACAATGTTTCGGTTTTTCCATACAATTTTCTACGGCATTTCATAATGTTCCAAACAATTTGGAACATTTTTTTCGTTTCAGTTGCAAAGGCAAAAACATTAACTTAACGCATGCGCAGTAGGCCGAAATCCGTACGGAACGACTGCTTTATTTTCTTGCAAATCGTAAACGAAGATAATTTAACCTAAAAAATATTTACAGCTATGATTTCACAATTATTAATTTTAGTAAATATAAACAGAAGGTTATACATTAAAAAATAACATATTTTTGTAGAAAGTAGTGTTACTTCATCTTACAAGTGTTAGTAATCCTTTTCCCGTAAATATTTTTGCATTTATTTCAAACTTACAAATGTGAAATTTACCTTTTAAGGTCTCCTGTGTTGTGTTTATTTTGACTGTATGCAAAAAGGAATACTGTTGGCAATGCATGTTATTAAGTGAAATGTGCTTCCAGGGTAGTGCAGTAGTGGCGAACCTATGACCCGCGAGTCAAACACTTATCCACGAAGACTTTTTAAATGACCGATGCGCTGATTTTTATAAACTTATTTCTCATCATCAACATATAATGAAAAAATGTGTTTTAGAGAAAACAGATAATCTAAAATATTAACAAATTACAATATAAATATCTAAGGTCGAATTTATAAAAAAATATTTCCAATTTGACGTTGGCTAACTGATTTCTCTCGTTTCACTCCACCTCGTCTTATACTTAGGGTCGTGCATTCTGAAAGGAAACATACCAACATACAGTGTTGAACTGATCTGCAGTCCTTGGCAAATTAGGATGCATCTAAAAGTGATTAATAATTTATTAACTTTATTATTTTTTTTTAAGTGAAAACGTCTTTAAGCGCCTGTCACTTTTAGATGAGGAATGAATTCGTGTTTAGTTTCAGCTCATAAAAATCAGTCACGCTGACACTCAGCAGGAAGTACATGAAGTGAATTTATACCACAAGTGATCTTCTTCTTCTTCTTCTTCTTCTTCTTCTTCTTCTTCTTCTTCTTCTTCTTCTTTTCTTCTTCTTCTTCTTTATACATTCGTGGTTCAATGGTACGATTACCTTAACGTTTTTAAATTTAATATTTATTTGTTTTTAAATGGATTATGTAAATAAATTCAATAATAAATATTTATATTATAATTAACGCCATTATACCACGACCAACCCATTTAGCACAAAATTGTTTAGAGAGTTTACAGTTAAATACAGCTTGCACATGGTAAACAAATATGCTCGTTAATAAATATTAAAATTATAACGAACGTCTTTAAAAATAGATGCCCAGCCCAGACGTCTCGGTTATTATACGGTTGGATATATTGTTCGAGACTGATGTTTTATATTTGCTTATGATATAGATAAATGTTCATGTCCTTTTATCATTTGTGTAAAAATTAAATTTAGCTCTGCGATCAGTAATGTAATTTACGTTTTCACTTCTGTTGACTATTGCACAATTTTTTTCTGTTAAATTTTCTCATCTCCATACGTTACTTAAGTAAGTTAATAAGAAATTCCTTCTAACATTATTGTATGCTATGTATGAAAATATTACTAGTTGTAGCCTTGGACTATGTCAGTAGTTAAAAAAATAAATAAAAACATTCATGTCAATTTTTCGGTGTCAACTTTTATTTTTTACTGTTCACTTGCAAAGGTAAAAGTTGTAACACAAAAAGAATAGATAAACCTTTTTGATAATTTAAAAATTGAAAGCCAATAAAAAGGTCCACTGTCTGTTTTAGTGTGACCGAAAGGTTAATATTAACAAAAATAATGAACAAAATTTGACCCACTAAAAGGACATCATCTGTCGAGGCACTGTAACTTATTCTTACCTTAATAAGGAGTAGCTTTTTGTGAGCAATTAAAATAAAATTGTAATCACGTCATAAATTCCTGCCAGTATAAAATTATAAATATTTTTTCAAATAGTAAAAGGTAATTTTAATTACCACTTACCTTAAATACAGCAAAGTAGTTTATATTTTCTAAATCATACGTAGTTTACATTTTCCTCTTGAATAAAATTTGTTACATTTATAATGTATTATTGTTATTAAAATAGTGTCAAATCCAGTAATCTTCAAAATCATTAAAACATATTACAAATAAATATTGTTTAGATTTGTGTTTATTTATAAATGTCTAATTTGTAACAAAAAACTGCTTTAAAGAAATAACAGAAATTAATTATTCAATCTTAATCATCATGTAAAACATACTCATTATAATATAATAGAAGTAATTAGCTATAAGTTTAATTCGTCGTGTATTGTTTACAGACACTAAAATTAAAACAAAGCATATCAAATTCCATTTAATTATTCAATTAGGTTAGGTCGACACAATCACATAATTTATTGCCCTTCTAATTGCGTATCTTTTCCGATATATCTGGTCGAACAACACGTTGCATGTCTTAGCACGCTAGCAGGCCGTACAGTTATATGTACGCGTATATACGACATCCGGCTGGGATTTGTGTATCGGTAAACCTGACGAGAATAAAATAAAGGTGGCGCACTTAATGAAACGATTCGCATGCTGTAATAGTCGCTTTGGTAACGTAACTGGCACTGCTATAGCACATCCTTTACATGCGGCAATGTAATTTGGCAGGCTTCAGATCCCGCGAGGTGCATACCTCGCCCCGATGTTGCTCCCTAATGTACCTTTAACCGGTATTAGTTTAACACTGGCTTAGGTCACTGTGATTTGTATCAGGAATTACAACGTGATTGTAGAACTGAACTACTAAAGGCAAGTCTGTAAAAACATTTGCGTATTATAACTTAAATAACATTTTGTTTTTGAAAATGTATGAACAGTTAAGAAGGAAAAATCTTTCAAGAATCGTATCGGTACAGTTTTTCCTACGACTAAAGACCTCATGATAAAAATTATATGTACAACTATACAATCGATGTTCAATAGCACTTTCAACTTGACTAATGGCGGATTTGCATTGTAAATGCGTAAACAAAATCACTGCACCAGTGCCTAAACTATTGGACCGAATTGTTGTACACAATAATATAAACTGAAGTTCCCGCTCAGTTGGTGAGTGTCACGAGAAACTTTCATCAAAATATTTAATAGCATGAAATTTATTAATGAGATATTTATGCGCGTTGTTGCGCCCAGTAGAATAAAATATTAAACAAATTAATCATGTTTTAGATATTGTTTAACCTGGTAATGCTTGTACTTATACATCGCAACCGTAGTAGAAATCTTGAGTTATAAGGCCGCGTGGCCACCATATGCGGAGCGTAGTTGCGCACTTTCATTTATTTATATTTAAATTATAAGTTTAAAACATTTTGTTATATATACATATGTATATATATATATATATATATATATATATATATATATATATATATATATATATATATATATATATATATATATATATATATATATATATATATATATATATATATATATATATATATATATATATATATATATATATATATATATATATATATATATATATATATATATATATATATATATGTATATGTGTACCTATATATATAACAAAATGTTTTAAACTTGTCATTTAAATGTTAATAAATGAAAATTCCATTACTACATAGGCTGCTCTGGTTTGAACATTATTTTAACCAAAATAATAATTTTAGTTGGTTGGTTGTGTGTGTGTGTGTGTGTGTGTGTGTGTGTGTGTGTGTGTGTGTGTGTGTGTGTGTGTGTGTGTGTGTGTGTGTGTGTGTGTGTGTGTGTGTGTGTGTGTGTGTGTGTGTGTGTGTGTGTGTGTGTGTGTGTGTGTGTGTGTGTGTGTGTGTGTGTGTGTGTGTGTGTGTGTGTGTGTGTGTGTGTGTGTGTGTGTGTGTGTGTGTGTGTGTGTGTGTGTGTGTGTGTGTGTGTGTGTGTGTGTGTGTGTGTGTGTGTGTGTGTGTGTGTGTGTGTGTGTGTGTGTGTGTGTGTGTGTGTGTGTGTGTGTGTGTGTGTGTGTGTGTGTGTGTGTGTGTGTGTGTGTGTGTGTGTGTGTGTGTGTGTGTGTGTGGTGTGTGTGTGTGTGTGTGTGTGTGTGTGTGTGTGTGTGTGTGTGTGTGTGTGTGTGTGTGTGTGTGTGTGTGTGTGTGTGTGTGTGTGTGTGTGTGTGTGTGTGTGTGTGTGTGTGTGTGTGTGTGTGTGTGTGTGTGTGTGTGTGTGTGTGTGTGTGTGTGTGTGTGTGTGTGTGTGTGTGTGTGTGTGTGTGTGTGTGTGTGTGTGTGTGTGTGTGTGTGTGTGTGTGTGTGTGTGTGTGTGTGTGTGTGTGTGTGTGTGTGTGTGTGTGTGTGTGTGTGTGTGTGTGTGTGTGTGTGTGTGTGTGTGTGTGTGTGTGTGTGTGTGTGTGTGTGTGTGTGTGTGTGTGTGTGTGTGTGTGTGTGTGTGTGTGTGTGTGTGTGTGTGTGTGTGTGTGTGTGTGTGTGTGTGTGTGTGTGTGTGTGTGTGTGTGTGTGTGTGTTTATTACACAACTATGGCGTTGTACTCTAGATAAAATTATTAAAACTTCGTTGAAATTGTATAATTCTCGGTTTTATAACTGTTTTCTTTGCGTAATATTATTTTGTTAATTTATAATTTAATTAGTGTTATATAAAAATACGTTTTTGTCGCACTGTTCTTTCACCCAATACAATAAACTACTAAATGTCAGCTGTTTATTGTATATAAAATGCAATGTTTTAAGTGCGTTTGTCCTTCTCTAAGGAGTGGGTGTAACTAATTGAGTTTGTTTCTGTGGCGTGTAGCCTGCAAGACGTAGGTTAGCTTTAGTGGGCCGACTCAGAACGACTTAATTGTATAACCTGTTTATTTACACATTTATAATAAATGTCTTCTATCAACGTAACATTTATTTCTCGCCATATTTTTTAACAATATCAAAGTTAATGTATTCCAGTGATGTATAAAATAATATATGGTTTAAATCTTTCATTAGTGGATGGTTTTTTTCTGAATACGTTCAGTTTAGGTTTGTTGTTATTACGAAAAATACAGTAATTTAAACCAATTACTTAATAGTTTGATTAAAAGTAGTTAAGTTAAATTGGAATTGGACTGTATAAAGTTCTTACTAGACAACATGCCACATCCAAAACTTACTAACTTGCACAGTGGCCTTTATTACCAATTATATTCATTTACTGTTTCACAACTAATTTTGTTTGCATAAGTAGAGAAAATCCATGTAGGAAGTTAAACAAATTTGAATTAAACAGTACCCCATGTATATAAACTTGCAATTCGTTTAATAAAAACATATTTTTAACACCCCTGATATATTGACACGACCATGTACATTTTTCGTTCCAGCCATAACGATCTTTATGAAAAAATGAAAAACCATGTATTTTTTAAATTAAGTTTCAATAATGAAGAACATTCAACAAATATCAACTCTTTAAGTTACACTTAACAAATATGCTAAATAAATATGAATGCATTATTTATGTAACATTTTTGCACAGTTTTGCAGACAAATTACAGTTACTATTATCAATAAACCAAATATTTTTTTCAAGAATAACTCGGAGATTTAGTGGTTTACTAAAATATTATCTCTAAGTACCATTACTACATTTAAAGTAAGTGGACGAGGAACACGTTTTAATGGATTGGGAGGGGGATAAATCGTTATTTTCACTAACACAAATGGATCAAAATCGCCTAAGGGTGCAAATTTATAACAATTGAAACGCTTTTAACTTGAAAGCCTGAGGATTATTTATGTTAGAATTATGTTATGTGGTTATTCAGAAAGGGATACGAGGAAGGATTGGATTGCTTTTAGACACGCTGTTAGGACACAAACAGAGAATGACAAAAACTTTAATAGTAAATTGTAATATTTATGTCTCCATTTATTATACGGTGCAAGGTAAAATTTAAGAAAAACCTCTTAAAATTAAACAAAATTTTTCAAGCCAGATCGCGGTTCGCGTCCTGACATTTTGGCTAAACGTGCAAACTCAATAATGAACTATCTTGGTGTTACATCGGCCTTGCTCAATACTTTATCGTTTTTATTATGCTCAAACATGTACGAAAATTTGGTTAACTGCCTCGCATCACAACTGTCATTGAAACGAATCTGTTATAAACTAACAGATATTTTTGAATCAAACAGTATAATAATGATGATGCCAAATAGGTTATCCGCTGTTTAACGTAGACAATTTAACTACACACATACATTTGTTATAAATTTGCTTATACGTTAAGAAAAATACTTAAAACACCACGTTTAATTAAATATGCATGTATAAGTTGTACTTTACTTGAATTTTTTTAAAATAACACAAGGCCGTTAATTTTCGTATTTTCCTTAAAACGATGCACAATAATATAATATGTTTTAATCAGTAATTAATTCAACACACTTTTTTAAGATTAAATAATCTATCATGTATTATAATTTGTAGTTATTGTGTTGATTTAATTAATTACAAAAATAAAATAATCATAGTACATCAATTTACAATTTGCAATACAAATAAATCTCGTATACGATTAAACTAATGACAGTTAGTTTTACTAACACATGGTATTTTTACACCACCAAATGAAATGTGTTCTTTATCCTTTTCTAATCAAAATTAAATTGTAATTCCCTATTCAGAGTCCTTTTGAAATTCATATTTACTTTTTTTAACAAGGAAAATTGAGAGAAACTCCATTATTGCTCTTCTTTTTGTCGACTCTCATGCAACAAATTTCGTGACTGAATAATTTGAATCTTTCTGCTTCAACGTTGGTAACACTTTCAGAAAGGGCGAATAAAAACACATACAAAGTAACAGTACTAAATGAAAAAGTCTTTCAAATCACTGCGTATTTTCCGATATTCAACAGGATTCATGAAATCAATTATTGCTTTTTTTTAGTTCGAAGTTTCATAGTTTCGTGGTAATTCAAAAATTTATATTATGATATAGTCCCTTCTGTAGTTTTATGAAAAGCCTTCGAAAAAATCGCCATGTTTTTAGATTAATTTGGAATAATATATTTTTATAAAACCAGCATGCCAAACTAAACACAAAAAATTGATTTTACATTAATTTTTAAAATATATGCTAAAGATAAATAGAAACAAATAACAAATCTTCTATGTTTGTAAAGGGTAAAAGTATTGTTAATAACTAAATCAAAACTAAAGGTTATATGGATAGCAGTACCTCCATAAAAAATCTGAAAATGTATGTTTCTTATTTTTCTTAAATCTGTTTAAATATCTAATAGACAGACTATTTAGATCAACAGATATTTTATTTGCCAAATATAAGTGTTCAATATACAAGTATATCGAATTTAAATTAATTATTCATTGTATCAAAATATAGAAAACGAACAACTTTGTTACTAATCTTTCAGATTATTTTCGACCATGTTCTACTTTTAACAGTTTTCAATAAAAAAGAATGAATGCAGTTAGTTTTATTTTAGAACAGACTCATTGGTAAAAATATAAGGAATGTTTCTTAGATTTTTGTTTCAAAAAATGTTCAGTTTTGTAAGAATGAACGTTAACGAGGGCAGCCGACTAATAGGCAATATAAATATGCATATTGAATAATGAATACAAAATGTAAATTTATTATCAAAGGTCGTTCCTCTCGTACTCGCTCCTTCCCGGTCACTTGTACAGTAATTGTGTTTAAACCAATTAAGATGTTTACACTACAAACTTGGCTAACTTGTTTATGGAAGGCCTATTCAATTTGAATTTTAAATTTAGTAAAGCGTGCTTATTTTAAGTCATTTATCAATGTAGATGACTCAATTCACAATGTGACTTAATACTTAGTAATTTTGATGTAGCTACCGAAACGTGTTTCATGTCATTACAGTTATTTTAAAATGTAAAAATATTGTAATTATTACCAAGTAAAAGCTATAATGTTTTTGTTCGTATAATATTAATGGATAACTACAAAATATATAAAATTTGAAATATGATTACAGTTTCTGTTTTTGAGTTAAACTATTATTAATTAAATTTCTTATACTAATTAAATATCATGAGTGTAGAAATAAAAAAACAATACATAAAACTAATTGGAATTACAACAGATGAAAACCTGTTTTAAATTCATTTTATTAACGTATCCAAGTCTTGTATTTCTAAAAACTTCTATATAAATATTTGTTTTTATAAATTAATTTATTTGGTTATACATTTTAATTAAACCTAACTTTGAGATTAAACAAAAACGCATTTTACTCGAAGTTTATACGAGTAACGAATGTGAATTAAATTCATCGGCAGAATCAGCAACTTTAATTATTGTTCCACATATTGCACCACATACTGGTATCCAGTATCCAGTACTTGCGTTATGATCATCCTGTAACGCCTCGATATAATGCCTTCGATCTGATCCAATTCTTCGAATGCATCATTCTGAGCATTTGTATTGCCTCAGCATGATGATGTCTCTTCCTTTTGAGACCTCTTTTCCCTGCGGCATCTTCAGATATTGTCATTGAATTTTGTTCACCATAAGGTTGTTCAACGTCTCCAATAAATCTTGGGGAGTTTATAACTAGAAGTCAAAAGTATACAGTAAAAGTACTCCCGTAAGCGTAAATAGCTTGAGTACTAATAATTTTAAACTTACGTAAGTCAAACTTCATGACCATACGTGAGCTAGGTGGTCGATGTAGCTAAAATACCGGATAGTCTTTAAACTACGCATTTCAATGCCGTAGGTTCGAGACTTGTAGTTACCGCTGTAAGTTTTACTCTTCTCGATAACGCCGATCCCTTGTCCTCATTAGTCTTAACTGGCACAAAATATGGAAGTTAAAAAAAAATAAAAATATGATCGTGTACCACTTAATACGTAGTGGTTTTGTAATACGAAAACATGGCTGCAAGGTAAAACAGTTTTTTTCATAATGATTGTTCTATGATTTATCTATAAATAAAAAAATAATTTTACTAACATTTTTGCTAAAAACTTTAACAGGAAATAGCATTAAATATGATATCCTATAATTTCGCTAACATAGAAATACTTTCTCATTTACTTGTAAAAGGTTGGCAGAGTCATGCTATCACCTCTCAGTGGGAAGCTGTAAACGAAATTCGATCGTTTATTACTTTATCAAGATTATTTCTGTGAGAAATCCCATATAGTTTATTGGTTTGAGGTTGCCAGACAACGCCTGTTGTTTTCGTGAACTCTATCCCTTGTTTTTGCTTCCCTCTGTTCGTGTCTGGTTTCACAGATTGCCATTAAGATGACAAGAGCAGTGTCCCTCCCCTCCCGATGGTCGGATATAAAACCGGTCCAAGGATCCGTCCTCTCGGTGTCATATCCTTTTACAAATTACGACACCTCAACACTGCCGTGGCTTAACTCTTCTTAAATTAACGTTTAACGTGTTTACAGTTGGGTACTATAAAGTGAAGGATATTTAGTTATTACCGTTTATCATCAGAGTTGAGTGTAGGTGGTCTGCATTGCAGGGTTCTATAAAGCTCCCATTTTAAAGCTTACAAAACACATGTGGAATGGTTTTTGTCGACCCCTACGTCTACGTTCCGGTCATTACCATTATTTATATTGACGTGTCCGAACGTAGAGCTGCCAACCTTTGGAGACTTTACGCTATTTATGTGTGTAAGTGAGTTGATTACAGTTTCGACTTTAACTTGGTCAAAGTTCAAACACCTAACAATGTGTAGACGTGGTTTTAAATAATAGCAATATCTGTTTTAATAAAGTAGAATGATTACACTTAATTAAACGTAGTGTAAAGTGTAGAAAAGTGTAAAAAATTATATTGGAGGAATGCAGAGACTATTTTGTTCATCTTTAACATTCACCTTTAAAACGTGTGTTGCTTTTTACAAAAAATAAAGTCACGAAATTTCAGGAAACATTCTAAAGAGAGTGTTTACGTATGATGAAATTGTTATCTTTAAGTATCCAAACAGAAATAAAGAACGCAACAGTCCGGTTCGGAAGTTATGGATTAAAATCCGAAAATAATTGAAAGTCTTGAACCATTTTAATTT
The DNA here is from genome assembly GCA_022606455.1 of Callitettix versicolor. Taxonomy (NCBI): domain Eukaryota; kingdom Metazoa; phylum Arthropoda; class Insecta; order Hemiptera; family Cercopidae; genus Callitettix; species Callitettix versicolor. The sequence goes on from CM040183.1 coordinate 59,550,109, forward strand.
CGAATTTTAATAATCTTTTAATTACCATTTTAATGGTCTTGAATCGAATTTATTCAATTCAACTTATGAATTGTACTTGAAATTTTTTTGTAATTGAAATTGAATAAAACAATTGTACAAAGCATTTCAAATTGGGTACACTAACTAGAGTTAGACACATGAACAAAATTTAATTTTTGAATCGAATTTTTCAGGTAATTCTGTAATTTGGAAAGGTTTGTATAATGTGTTTGCACCATCTATTATTTCATCTCATCTTATTAGGGCTTATTATACGTATATATGTTTTTAAATGTTTGATTTAACTTTTTGATAATTCATTAAAATATTAGGATTTCTTTTCGGATATGTGGAATATTTTGTTACAATTACTCATATTATTTTAAATTATTTTTGATAAACGCGTCAACAGAGAGCGTAATGCACAGCGCATGGAAGTTCGTTTCAACTCGTTCTTGTTTCGCCGCGTTTTATTTTCTGGCTATTTTTGTGGCCATAAAACTCTATGAAGTACGTATTACCATTTCCTGTAGCGAGCAGGGCGTGTTGTGATTGCTGTGAACAATGGTGTGAAGGATGCGTCGGATTCGTCTTGTCCGTACGTCTGTCAGAAGTGAGGTGGTCGTAAAGACCCACTTTTATGGGTCCCGCTTTGGGAACCATCTGCGACGTGTGAAGTCAGGCCCCAGTTACTAAAACTTTAGGAAATCTATTTTCGATAATCTCTTTCAGGATCATACTCGGTAACTTGTTTACTCCTTCTAAACTTGCGGCGTTTAAGTATTAAATTCATTGCGGCTAAACTTTAAATTCATACGTTTAAGTAAAATTATACCCAGAAAAATAAAAATATTTGTTTAATGTTGTGAAAATCGCTTTATTTGAAGAATTAATTTATCGGTGTGTTTCTTTTCAACTATAATACGTGACGATTGTTATATTTTAATACACGTATTTAAGGTATTAAATTTTAAGACAAACTAAATTTAAAAAGAAAATTATTAAAACAACTAAAATATCTATAAAAATGCAGTAAATAAAATTGTTCCATAGTTTTTTAGGGATAATTAATGACATTCAATTAATGCAGTTTAAATTTGTTCATATCTTTTAGATTTCTTTGTTTCAAGTAAAAAAAACACACATTGCTGAGAAAAAAGTATTATACTAAAAAAAAATATTTGTTTAGTTATAATTAATATTGATTTATTGTTATTATATACATTTATCGTAAACAAAGATGTTTAACAAAACTTCTGTTCAAATAGTGTTAAAGGAAAAAAATCAGCTGAGTAAGTTAAGATCCCCACAACACCATAACGTAATAACTTCCAGTTTTTCTTAGACCATATGTTTTTATGCAATATTATGAGTGTAGATTTTGATTTTTAATGTGCTACATTAAGAAAATATACGCGAAGCAACAAAAATAAAATTGTCTGACTTTCCACAATAATTCTAGGGTCAAAATTACACGCGCCAGTTTTACATATTGTAGAAAAAATTGTTTCATAGATTTTTGTATTAATATCATTATTTTAAAAGTATTGCCTTAAAAGGTTGTACTATTAATTTTGTATTATTACTAAAACAGTTCTGAAGGATAAGAGCGAATACACTGTTCAGCATTTTATTGCTTCATTACCAAAACAGTTCTGAAGGATAAGGGCGTATTTGCGTATATAACTGTTCAGCATTTTATTGCTTCTTTACCAAAACAGTTCTGAAGGATAAGGGCGTATTTGCGCATATAACTGTTCAGCATTTTATTGCTTCATTACCAAAACAGTTCTGAAGGATAAGGGCGTATTTGCGTATATAACTGTTCAGCATTTTATTGCTTCATTACCAAAACAGTTCTGAAGGATAAGGGCGTATTTGCGCATATAACTGTTCAGCATTTTATTGCTTCAATACTAAAACATTTCTGAAGGATAAGGGCGTATTTGCGTATATAACTGTTCTGTATTTTATTGCTTCATTACTGAAGCAGTTCTGAAGGATAAGGGCGTATTTGCGCATATAAGTGTTCAGCATTTTATTTCTTCAATACTAAAACATTTCTGAAGGATAAGGGCGTATTTGCGCATATAACTGTTCAGCATTTTATTGCTTCATTACTAAAACAGTTCTGAAGGATAAGGGCGTATTTGCGCATATAACTGTTCAGCATTTTATTACTTCATTACTGAAGCAGTTCTGAAGGATAAGGGCATATTTGCGCATATAACTGTTCAGCATTTTATTGCTTCATTACTAAAACAGTTCTGAAGGATAAGGGCGTATTTGCGCATATAAGTGTTCAGCATTTTATTGCTTCAATACTAAAACATTTCTGAAGGATAAGGGCGTATTTGCGTATATAACTGTTCAGCATTTTATTGCTTCATTACCAAAACAGTTCTGAAGGATAAGGGCGTATTTGCGCATATAACTGTTCAGCATTTTATTGCTTCATTACCAAAACGGTTCTGAAGGATAAGGGCGTATTTGCGCATATAACTGTTCAGCATTTAATTGCTTCATTACTAAAACAGTTCTGAAGGATAAGGGCGTATTTGCGCATATAACTGTTCAGCATTTTATTACTTCATTACTGAAGCAGTTCTGAAGGATAAGGGCGTATTTGCGCATATAACTGTTCAGCATTTTATTGCTTCATTACTAAAACAGTTCTGAAGGATAAGGGCGTATTTGCGCATATAACTGTACAGCATTTTATTGCTTCAATACTAAAACATTTCTGAAGGATAAGGGCGTATTTGCGTATATAACTGTTCTGTATTTTATTGCTTCATTACTGAAGCAGTTCTGAAGGATAAGGGCGTATTAGCGCATATAAGTGTTCAGCATTTTATTGCTTCAATACTAAAACATTTCTGAAGGATAAGGGCGTATTTGCGCATATAACTGTTCAGCATTTTATTGCTTCATTACTAAAACAGTTCTGAAGGATAAGGGCGTATTTGCGCATATAACTGTTCAGCATTTTATTGCTTCAATATTAAAACAGTTCTGAAGGATAAGGGCGTATTTGCGCATATAAGTGTTCAGCATTTTATTGCTTCAATACTAAAACATTTCTGAAGGATAAGGGCGTATTTGCGTATATAACTGTTCAGCATTTTATTGCTTCTTTACCAAAACAGTTCTGAAGGATAAGGGCGTATTTGCGCATATAACTGTTCAGCATTTTATTGCTTCATTACCAAAACAGTTCTGAAGGATAAGGGCGTATTTGCGTATATAACTGTTCAGCATTTTATTGCTTCATTACCAAAACAGTTCTGAAGGATAAGGGCGTATTTGCGCATATAACTGTTCAGCATTTTATTGCTTCATTACTAAAACAGTTCTGAAGGATAAGGGTGTATTTGCGCATATAACTGTTCAGCATTTTATTACTTCATTACTGAAGCAGTTCTGAAGGATAAGGGCGTTTTTGCGCATATAACTGTTCAGCATTTTATTGCTTCATTACCAAAACAGTTCTGAAGGATAAGGGCGTATTTGCGCATATAACTGTTCAGCATTTTATTGCTTCAATACTAAAACATTTCTAAAGGATAAGGGCGTATTTGCGTATATAACTGTTTTGTATTTTATTGCTTCATTACTGAAGCAGTTCTGAAGGATAAGGGCGTATTTGCGCATATAAGTGTTCAGCATTTTATTGCTTCAATACTAAAACATTTCTGAAGGATAAGGGCGTATTTGCGCATATAACTGTTCAGCATTTTATTGCTTCATTACTAAAACAGTTCTGAAGGATAAGGGCGTATTTGCGCATATAACTGTTCAGCATTTTATTGCTTCATTATTAAAACAGTTCTGAAGGATAAGGGCGTATTTGCGCATATAAGTGTTCAGCATTTTATTGCTTCAATACTAAAACATTTCTGAAGGATAAGGGCGTATTTGCGTATATAACTGTTCAGCATTTTATTGCTTCTTTACCAAAACAGTTCTGAAGGATAAGGGCGTATTTGCGCATATAACTGTTCAGCATTTTATTGCTTCATTACCAAAACAGTTCTGAAGGATAAGGGCGTATTTGCGCATATAACTGTTCAGCATTTTATTGCTTCATTACTAAAACAGTTCTGAAGGATAAGGGCGTATTTGCGCATATAACTGTTCAGCATTTTATTACTTCATTACTGAAGCAGTTCTGAAGGATAAGGGCGTATTTGCGCATATAACTGTTCAGCATTTTATTGCTTCATTACCAAAACAGTTCTGAAGGATAAGGGCGTATTTGCGCATATAACTGTTCAGCATTTTATTGCTTCATTACTAAAACAGTTCTGAAGGATAAGGGCGTATTTGCGCATATAAGTGTTCAGTATTTTATTGCTTCAATACTAAAACATTTCTGAAGGATAAGGGCGTATTTGCGTATATAACTGTTCACCATTTTATTGCTTCATTACCAAAACAGTTCTGAAGGATAAGAGCGCATTTGCGCATATAACTCTTCAGCATATTGTTTAATTCTGTCTTAATTCAGTAATCCTTTTAATACATCGAATTTAAAGTACCTTTTGTAGCATAAAAATATCGTAAAAAATTTTGATTTTTAATTTCGAAGTATGATAATGTCTTTTTTACCATCCAAATTATATAGAAAGTATTGTAAACATTTGTTTCAGATCTACTCTTGTAAAGTAAATACAACAAGCAATACGCTTCCCGTTATATCACCCTTAAAAATGAATTAATTTATTTCGCTCGCTCCACGTGAATCGTGTCTAATTGTCATTGTTACTTTCAAAGAAGGGTTTTCTTGACTGTAAAAAAATATAAGCTACGTAGTAGGTTGCTCATTATAAAATATTTCTTTGTTTAAAGAAAAAACATAATTGTGTTATTTTTGTTTTATTCAGAGCCGATATTTTAACTCTTCGTTATGCGTTTTAATAAATAATTCAAAATTCATGGCACCAGTGACCGTATGGAGGTAGTCTACAGGAGCTGAGCCGGATGAAACCTACCGAATCGTAAAAATATATGTAAACACATCGGGTTCAGTTTACACTGTGGCTTTTAACGTTCAACGGGCGGCGCTTTACACTTGTTTTACACGTTTACACTTGCCTACCTACAGATTGGAACATTATAGGCCAGGGAATGCTTGGACTAATCAAACACGCTTGCACTCCGCTTGCCTGTTTATATACTGCGGCTGTTATGGACTCGTCTCGTACACAGAAGCTTTGTAAATCGAAATTCTGCTTTCTTTTTAAACATCAAAAGCCTTTCAACAGCCGTTTCTCAGATAATGTTTACGTAAGAATGTTTTGACTGCAATAACTGTTGTGTTCAGACTTTATTTTGAAATACTAACTTTAAAAGTAAAACACAAAGTTAAATGAGGAGACGGAGTATTTCTAACAAAGGATCATTTACATAAAGGTACGTGCAAGCTTTTGCAGTGCTTTCCGTAGATTTTAATAAAACAACTTCAATTGGTTTCAACCCGATATCAGTGTCTATTATTTCAAAGTTATACACACACACCACGTGCGTGCGTGCGTGTTTAACACGTTGAGTTAAATTCGTTTTAACGTTGCGTGCAAATAAAACGCATTTGCGATTAAATCGACAAAAACTAAAACTTACCTTTACGGTACCTGGTTTTTTGTGACTAAATAGTAATTTTTTGATTATTTTCCCTTATATAACGTTTTTTCTACATATTATTTTAAACATAGTAGGCCTAGTGAGGCTTAATTTCTAAACCTTTATAACTGCTTAAAATGTGAACAAATTTTCTTTTCGCTTTTGAAAAATTTAGTGTCCTATACTTCGCCTGTCACAAATCATTGCAGCATTTTGACAACCCGTAAACACCTGAAATAATGTATACAGATTATTTGTCATATATCCATTATGTATAATGTATCCAATATTTGTATATCTGTTAATGTATAGCCTATATATATTTATTTTTATTAATATACATATTTGTTTATTAATGTATAATTGTGTTGGTTGTTTGTTCCAGGTAAGTTCTAAGCATCCTTTACTCATTCAGACTTATGTTAAACTACATGTTGTTTTAAGGTAGGCTGCAATGCTATTCCTTACGTAACTTACTTGTTAATTTTAAAAATATGTTCCCGTTATAACCGTATAATGTATAAACTGAAAACAACGTGAAAGCTTTCGAAAAGTTTCTCGAATTTGTTTTCAAATTTTGTTTAAAAAATGTTCTCAACAATTAGGAAATTTGCATGTTCAGTAAGTTGGTTGCATTCTGGTTTTAAAAAATGGACGCCAATTACGCATTGTTATTTGATATCTATGTTGTATTTTTTCATTGATTTACTAAACTCATAATTACTGACACAAAACAGCACGTGAAAGTAAAGTGCAATAATACACTACTATGAACTTCAAAAACTACACCCTTATTTAATTTTGTTTTTACATTACATATTGTATTTTTTTACGTTACATGTTTTAATTTTTGCTCCATAACCTTTATTACTGCTTTATTTTACTTGCTGTTAATGTTATTGTTATTAGTAAGATTCCTATTGAATTTTGACTTTTGTCTTACTTTATTCTTTTATTGTTAATGTCATTACAGTTAAAAATAGTTTCGGAAAGTATAAATGGTTATAAATAAGTATAAATAGGTTATAGTATAGTATAAATAGTTTACATAGATTACTTATGATTTTAATAAACAAATTAAACACTATTGTCGGAGAAGCGATTAATTTCAACAACCGATACAAAAACTAAACACTGCATGTATATTATGTTTTTTTTTAAATAAATTAGAATACAAAATTATAAATTAAGGAACTGTTTATGTCACCAATAATTTCATTAACAGAAAGTAAAAACGTAATAAATTGCAATTCGTGAGAAAATAACCAGGTTACAATTTGTATTTATTTTAAAAGATTGAAACTGAATTACACGAGTTACCATTGTTTGTATTGAATGTAAAAGAAGGAAATAAATTGAACAGTAAATTTACTTAAAAGCCTCTACTGTGATTGTTTTTAATGCGCCCCAGTAATTTGGCGAAGAGCACGCCGTCCTGACGATCAATCAAGTCGAGAGGGACAAGGAACCCAGTTGTTTTATTTCTAGGATGAGTTAGGGGCTGAAGACGTTCCGAAGGGGAAGACTCGTTGTGGGTATACAGAAAATATCTGATTACACTTGATGTTTATTCAACAAATTGTGTGAAGGGCCGTGCTTAGGTTTGTTTAACGGTTCAGCATTCTTTGTAAATCTCTAACCAACAAAAAACACATCGGAAATTCAAAATATTGTTGATAAAAGACTTGCTTGATTAAACACAGGCAGAAGAAAACATGTCGGTAGTGAATGGTCGTTTCGTGAGACGGTCTGTAACAAAAGTTGAATACAACGTATGTTATATTAAAATATTTCATTACATATGAATATAATACTTGTATCCTAACAATCCTTCATATTAATGATAAGAAGTTTTCTTAATTCCACCCCATTTCTAGTAAATTCTGTATTTTGTTTTATTTAATCTAAGGCATTTTATTCTTTGGATTAGGTTCCTGTAAATACAATAACGATGTGCCATAGAAGCTCTGTTATGCCACGTTTCTTCAATATTTTTTTGTTTGGCATTAATTTTAGGTAATTGTGAAAGTGCATTAAAAAATAATTGTTTATAAAATCAATATTTATATGTCGGAATATTTAAATAATTCGTGCTTGATGACGTCGTTGTAATAATTATCATTACTGTATGTATTACTTTTTTCTGCAGCAGCGTTGCATTGCACAATCAATTAATTGTTGGTTACACAAAATAAAAATCGAAAATTGTAAAATTAGTGTAAAAGATACTACAAACACAATTTGTATTTGATGCGAAAATAATTAGTACTAAATTAGTGAAATTACTTTACCCTGATGTATTCGTTATCACAGCTGCCACTTTCGATTTTAGTGTTTCTTCATTGTTAATTAATTTTTCACCTTACTGTATAAAGCGTTTGTTTATTATTATCATACGATCTCCGAAATATTTATCAACGTATATGTATCCAACACCTATGAATCTTATCGATTTAATCGTCGGTAAACTGGTTTTATGAATTAAAATAAATTCATAAAACTGACGTAGCTTTTATCGTATTAGTCTGAAACGGCGTCCCTAGTAAGGAAACACTTGAGTTCTGCCGTTTTCCTATCTATAGCGGTTAAACAGTTGCTCCAACTTCAAAAATTGTTAGTCATAAATTAAATTTTCTACAATTTTATAACTTAACTATCTGTCTCCTACTGTCTTCATTTAAAATGTCCAAAAAATTTAAACCATAACAAAACGCATGTACTTATTATTTTATTATATAACTCATAGAGTAGCTTGTAATATAAACACATACGGTATCATAAATGTCAATATTTTCCCTTTTTTAAAATATATTTATTTGCACAAGGACGTTTGGCTTACTAACTGCACTGTACAGAGTTGTATAATTACTCAACTGTATTAATTATTGTTATTATTCATATTTAATATTTATTTTAAATCCTTATTATTCGAGTATTGCGTTCTTCTTATGGGATAATAAAACATGGAAGAAGAAGAATATTCGTAAGAAAATTAAAGATTATTTAAAAGTTAAAATATTAACAGAAAAATATATTCTTCAAAGTCTCGCACCACACCTGAGTTGTAAATTACTTGTCGCGAAAGATAACGCGATTTACTAGTCATAAAAAAAATCGCTGTCGAATATCAAATATCAAACAATACATGTCTACAAAAACGTAACATATGAAAATTATGTATCTTATTTTGTAAGACGAATATAATTATAAAAACTGTTATATAAATCTTAAAGTTGTCTGAATAGGAAATATTGTTATTTATAAAGAAAAGAAAATGTTAAAGAGGGAGTAGATAATATTACCTCACATACAGTGTAAAACAACATGAAAGAAGAAAACGCATTTATACCGGCAGGGTGTAGTATTTACATCGCCTTTAACACTTCAGTGCATTTAATGATACATTCACAACACAGATGATTAGTGGTGTGTTTCATGATTCAAGCACCAATTGTTCCTATACTAAGTATTTTCTAATGATTTATGCTTTTTCCTCTAAAATTACACAATGAACAAACATACTATACATTTAAAATTTTGAAATTTAAAGTGTTAAGTCCCATATTTAAAGTTTTAAGGAAATGTGATAGAATACATTTTAAAATCGTTTAATAAATAAAGGTGGAAATGTATGTTTTAAAAAAATGTGTTTAAACTTAAATTTCATTGTTTGTGGTAATTACGTCATTCATCTCTTAATTAATTAATTGAAATGACATTTTATTTTATTTTCTGTGTAACTTTTAAAAGAATTATTGTACAAAATGTCAAACCAACCAACTAATGCGAAAATTGGAAGAGTTTATTTCGCATTAATAATTTATTAAGTGATTTTTCTTATACTGTATGCGGCATACACAGCTAAAACAACAAATACTTTGTAGTATTTGTAATACAGTATACTCGCGATACTGTATGCGGCATACACAGCTAAAACAACAAATACTTTGTAGTATTTGTAATACAGTATACTCGCGATACTGTATACGGCATACACAGCTAAAACAACAAATACTTTGTAGTATTTGTAATACAGTATACTGGCGATAATCCAGCAGTCCAGTAATCCGTCGGTGTTATTTACTTGTGTTCTTTAAAAAAATTTAGTAAAAATTAGAATCGTAAGTCAACAACCCTGAGAGTGTGTCAAGGAAACGACAAACAGTAAAATTCTGCGAATTTCCGGAGATCAAAGAATCGCGTTTTTCCTAGTTTTTCCAAGAAAGACACAGGCATATGCCAGTTTCTGGAAATATAATCGAGGAATAAGATCGAATAAAGATGATTTTAAAGCCAGTGGCTCGATAAATTTAAGAAACTATACAGTACCAACACAACTTTGGATTCTATTTTAAGATTCCATACGGAACCTGATTTTTGTCTATTTCTGGTTAAAAACTATCGTGTGATGTTAATTTTGTTGCTCCGTTCATACGGAAGTATAATGAAATAGTAAATAAATAAGGTTTAGGTCTGAATAAAGTTTATTTTGGCGAATGCTTCTATAAAAACTTTCGTTCATGTGTCTGTATACTTTAATGTGCATAGAGTAGTTTTAATGTTTTTTCACGGCAACTTAAAGACTCAATAAAAATTCCAATTTAAGTTTAGCTATTACAATAAAAGTGGTTGCATTGTACTATAATTACTATTTCTCAATGTACACACTAATCAGTGGAGCAATGGAGGTAATTTACAATCAATTTTCTTCCTTTCCAATAATCCGTCGTTTCCGGTAATTCGGCAATAGTGATGTCCGTTCGATACACGCGGGGCTATAACAAGTCTACTGTAATTTTAGACAGTAGTAGTCGGTCTATGAGGAGAAGACATGTTACTTCCTGCACACATGTAGGCTATAGGCTATACGTATATGTTAGCAGTTTGTCGGAGGCAGTAGACTTGTTGCCGGTAAATAAATCAACCTTAGATTTACGCGACATTTTATCCCGACCAGAGGGTGGTTATTACGGTCTACAAATCCGTCAGAACCGTTATATAACCCTTTTCATGAAATTGACTGTTTACTCTACTTCGGGGTGATCCATCTGTCTGAGGATTTGATGGATCACGCCGCGCAACACGCACTGCGCCCTGTATCGAGCACTCAATCAAGCACTTTTGTTGTATTTACGACTGTTTTAAGAGTTTAGTGCTCTTACGGTTAGAGTCGTTTTAAACTTTATCAGAGTCGGCCCATTTAATCTCATTCATTAAATGAACTTTACAATCTATTAGGGCGTATATGAGCCATTAATTAATGAACTACGTAATGCAGTAAAAGCAATACTGCATACTTTTAGGATTATACGCACACTAAATATATTCTGTGTTAGGCTATAACTTGTGATTAGTTAGACAAAACTTCCATTCCATTGTTAAATATTTCGTCAAATTAAATTAGTTTGGAAAGTACATGTAGTTTAAATTTAAAACCCATTTTCTTTATGTGTATTTAATTTGTTCATTCTAGCGCAGCCATTTTGGTTACGTGCGTATGTGTTGGTCAGTAACTATTCTGGAACGGCTGCTGTAAATACTTTTAGTCCTTTATGTATCTTCCATCCAGCAGTAGGCTTATATCTTAGCTGTATCACTACATGTGGCACGTGGAATATTAGGTCGAAACTGTTATGTTTATTATTGCTAGTAATAATACCATATAAAATAACCGCGTATATTAATATAATGCCATTACCATACCAGTGTCAATTTGACATTCAACATCAGAAAGTACTATTTGCTAATATTTCAAGAATTGTTCAACCAAATTTTGTTTATAGATTTTTTAGGCGGTCTCCATCTTGTGATACTAACAAGAACATTACCTAATATTTTTAAAATATATATAATATCTAACTGTAATATATTGGGGGATTTCCGAAATTTGAAGAGATAAAGCATTAATAACTTGGTTATAGTTTAACGCTCAACAAACACTAATGCACCATCTTCAATACACAATTATTTTATAATGTTATTGTTTTCAATTAACATTTACCGAGAGGATAGTTCCGAAATAATAAAAACCGTTACATTCTTAAGTAGGAATGTTTAACTAAGTCCATTTTGAAACGATAATGTTCCTTGTGATTTACGGTAAATTACATTTTGTAAACTTTCTTTCTGTAAATCGACATGCAAATCATTTCCCAAAAATACACTGCAATGGCGAACAGAAAAAGAATTATACTTCAGACTTATAATAATTATTTTCAAGTTGATTTTACTCCTTGTGTTGTTTCAAGTAATTGTTCCTCTAAACCGGGAAACACTGTGTAGGAAATTATTTATAGAAACTCATTATTGTAACAAGAAATCAAATTAACACAAACCTCAAAAAAATGTAAAATATTAGGAAATGTGTTGCGTTGTTAGAAGATTTTCGAAACGTTGTAAAGGGGAATAGTACTTTCATATTGCTAAATATGACGTTTATTTACGGTGTTACTGTGGGAAAGTTTTAATTTGGTTTATGCTTCAAGTTTACACATAAAGTGTACATTTAATTATGTCGACGAGGGAATTAATTATCACAAAATTTAAGGGTGAAAGTTTTTGTTTAATTCGCCCGAAGCGTTACCTACCCTTCACAGAGGGTGGCATCGGATTAAGACTTAGTTCACACCTCTAATTCTAGTGATGCTATTAAAAAGCAAACTCTAATGTGACATGAGCTGAATCAAAATGTGCGATTAAATCGGCTTAGGGGAGGAAAGGGTTGGTATTTAATTAACCCCCTTGGCCTGTCAATGTAGCGAGGGCAAGGGAATGTGGAAAGTTCGTCGACAGAATAGCCTGTCAATCGCAGACTGGTCTCTAATCTAACTTTACCCGGCCTTGCCTATTACATGTACACCTATAGGCTGACTGCAGCGTTCAACTTTTCTTTGCGTTTTAGTTTTGTTACGACATTTTGTAGCGTATTTGTAATCCCTAAAATAACACATTTACCTATACCTATACCAATACCTGATAGGTTAACATATACTGAAGAATATAAATGATGAAACTTTTGAACAAACTTTACTACTTTTAAAATTAGAATATCGTTATGCTCTACTTAAATCCAAAGATTGACTAAATTTAATTTCAGTGTTTGAATTACAAATTTTCAAATCTGTAGAACCGATTTTTAAAATGAGATCTTTCGATTTTCCTTATCTTAGTAAAGATTTTTTCGATAGTTTCCGCTCGGGAAGGTTTCTTCCCTTTAGATTCTTGAGAGTCACACTTAATAAAATTGTTAGAATTGTTTTGAACACAATTTGTACTTTTTCTTGTGATAATTAAATTTCAGTTATAAACAAATCACTCTTTGAATTTTAACTTCTAACATTTCACTTCGATTTGTCGAGCTTTTAGCGGAAGTTAATGTAGGCGACATCCCACTTCCCGGGAATCAAACAGAGAGGATAAACGATTGTTATGAGAAACAGTATTTTTATTAATTTCACCGAGTATAAGTCGTTACAAATACTTTGGTATCGTTTGTCTATTGTAAATAACACAATAATTCCAACAGCGGAATTCAAAATTAATTTTAAACAGTTTTCTTCAAAAGTTTGAAAAAATATAACTTTTAAATTCTGATTTCGATAGTTGTTTCCTTTAAAATTTAAACAGCCGCCTCGGTGGCCTAGTTGATAGCGTACTGGGCTTTCACCCCGAGGACCCGGGTTCGAATCCCGGCCAGGGCTTGGCATTTTCATACGCTGTAAATCATCCCATCGTTTGCATTAGCCCAAGTGTGCACAATAGTCGGACGTTAAAAAAAAATTAAATTTAAACTACACATTGAGTTTTTTTTAGATTACTCCTTTTTTGTTTCTTAATGAGGAATATCAAGTCCACTTACTGGTGAAAGTGTCCCATTGTTATAATTTACCACACTTCGATATTTTCTCTCAATATAAAGTTACAGTGGACATGAAGTTATTAAAACAACAACATGTAAGTTTAAGTACCGGTATACAAATGGTATTCAATATTCAGTTTGAACTTATCAAATTTATTTCAAAGGCAAAGATATTTTGGTCAAATAAGTAAATAAAAAGTATGGAATGACGGATCAGATGTGAAGGTATGATGGATAGGGTGAACACAGTACATATGGGGTATTTATTTACAGACTGTTGGCGCATAAAAGAGGATTAGAGATCGCACAATCAAACACGAAGACTTGTTTGAGCCCGAAATAAATCTAAACACGTTGTTTCAGGGTCGGTCCTCGTTCCTTATGATGACTGATCTGCCTGTCGTGGTAACAAAGGCGTTTGTCACACCTCTTCCGTGTAGCTTGTTGCCGAGGAACGTGTGATGAAACGTTCAGTAAATACAGCGGCGGCTGGGTCGCTGATTAGAAAGTCTTCTGACACTTCATTGTGCGACACTCAGCTGTCGGAGGGAAAGCGCAATATTTTAAACAGGATTGTGTAAATAACCCACGTTGAATATATGCAATAATACAGAATATTAGGTAGTATTATTTGATGAAGAAATCTATAATTTAAAATAACCGGTTAAGGATGAGCTGGTATCACAAATCGAAGCACATTTTTGGGGACAATTGAACAAATTTAATGTCTTCAGTGGCTTCCGATGTTCACTCAGTACTACAAGACAAAGCTGAGGACTTATGTAAGTGGCGATCCTAGTTGAAGATATACTCTATGTACCTCAGAAATCGGGTTACTCTGACCACAAAATGAACATCCATCTAGTATTCGTATGTCATCAATAGGCTTGCAACGCCATTCTTAACCATAATTTCCTACCGTAGTTTCTTACTTTTGCCCCACATGAGCAAGGATCGAATCGGAAATTCATTTAAGAAGCTAGATAGAACTCAGAGAGATAAAAAGGATAGAGTTTAAAAGTTTGTCTAGTATTTCAGTACTGTTCACTCACAACGTGTGTAAATTACCAAAAGCAATTTTTGTTTGCTTAGTATGAGGTAGGTTGGACAAAATAAGCAAAATGTGGCTTTTCTTTGATCAGTTGTCATCTAAAGGCACGACATAAACGTGATTATTAATCACGTGCTTTTAGTTAACTAAACAATGTGCTAAATTCGCATTAATATGTCGAAAAAAATAATCCCGTGGGCCAAAAATATGTGTATATATTCTATGTAAAAAACGTAAGTAGGAACAAATCAATTATTATTGATCTTGAATTACTATAGGATTCAATTTGTAGTTTGTTCAAAGTAAATAATAATATTGCAAAAAGTAAAAATCCTAAAATGTTTTCCTTGTTAAAAGCGTGTTCCGCCTGGTTTGTACGAAAGTGGTATAAAAGTTTCACATCACGATTACTTCTGCCTCGCCTTCACAATAGACTCCATTTTGTTGTCGCTTTTACTTTTTCGCTTTAAAGAATAATATATATATATATATATATATATATATATATATATATATATATATATATATATATATAGAGAGAGAGAGAGAGAGAGAGAGAGAGAGAGAGAGAGAGAGAGAGAGAGAGAGAGAGAGAGAAAATTATGAGAGAACGAAAAATTATGTATTTCCTTTGAAAAATAAGATATTGGAGCTGTCATCGTGAAAAGCCCGGGTCCTTAAAATGAGCATCGGGCCTTTAGATCACTTTTGTATATATAAAATAGTCATATATATATATATATATATATATATATATATATATATATATATATATATATGCTTACATTCGAAATTAATCCATTTTGATTCAAACTTAGCAAACATAGATTTTTGTAATACCTTGAACAAGTTCGTTAACAAACAAAATTCATTTAACAGTTTCAAAATTGGTGTAATTTCAAATTTTTATTTTAAAAAAAATATTACTTTTTGTCTTAAATTTTTTTTGAAAAACGAATTTACTGACGTAATCAGTTTTAAAAACTACATAAATTAGCATTTTGATTTTCAAAAACCGTTGAAATTAAGAAATTTAATTTGACAACTGTCTGGGTTTATTTTCGTATTTTCGATGATATTTCAAAGTTTAGAAATGTTAATAGCTCGTACGGAGGTTTTACTGCTGTTTATGATGGTAAAATCGGAGTTTAAAAAAGGGAGTAAGATTTAAAAAAATACTTCTTTTTGAAATTCGTTGCCATCACATCAGCGAAACAGCTGCGTGCCTTTATTATCATTGGGTGTACCTTTCAATTGGAAGTCAAAAAAATGATTTTTTTTAAATGCCCCCTTATTTGCGTAGCGATTCATCCATTCCGTAAGCATATTCACAATACGTTTAAGATTTCGAAAAATAAACATATTTTAAAACATGATTATTTAAATTTGGCTCGAATTGAGCACCAAACTTAAGTTTCGTTACCTTCTCCGAGTTTTTACTTCAGGAGTTAACGTCAAAGTGGCAATGGAAAAATATTCAAACATTTATGACTTAATTCAGAGTACCAAATTTTTAATTAAAATGAATTGACTTTGTTTTGTTATTTATTAAAAAAATAACTTCAGGAACAAAATCTCCTCTTAAAAAAATTCCGCCATCCTGTAGCCCCCCAACTGCTGCAGTACATGTGTAAATATTCTCTTTTATCTTTTTACAAGACATCATGGGGTATGATTCACCATTGCCAGAGGTGATAAGGGAGAGCGGAGGGCGCACATGGGGTGCGGCACTATTATTTGTGCATTTTTCTACGTCCAAAACAAATATATCTCCGATTTTTCTTCAGATATCGGAATTACATCAGGCGTCATCACAAGACGAGCAACTCTTACCCTTGTTTTTCCAATAATATTGAAATAATATTACAGGCTATGCCTCTGGCAAAACGTTAGCGGCAATTCATTTACAAAAACAACATTAGCATTTCTTTGAGGAAATCGGAAGTGATACCCAAGTATAAATAATATTTGTTAATCCAAAATAAAATACTAAGCTAATTTGTTCCGTAAAAAACCAAAACGTATTATTATTCGCTACCCAACGAATTCCGTTCTGAAATTATTAACAAAAACAGTAAAATCTGTAGAAAAAATGGAAAACACTGAATTTTTTGGCATTGTTTGCATTTTTTTGTTTTTCGGTAAGTGTAACGTTAAATTTTAAAGTGACACATGTACTATCTGTTACATCTGTTACAAATCTGCTAAACAATTCTTAATATAAAATAATTAGCCTAGCTCTAAATGTAAATTGTGTATTAACCGTATGGCCTACCAGGTAATGATATTATTTTTATTTCCACTAAACAGCTGATTTTAGATAAATTCTTGTTTCTGCATTATGTTAGTGTCAAGGTAATGTGTATTACATAACCAGGGCGTGACATAGTCCCTTCCGTAGTAGCACTCTCGTTAGATATGTATACATACCACAGATCGCATGCTTTAAATGAAACTCGGCACTTATACTGTATCTGTAGTCTTGCTTTGACACAATGAAATAAAACAATCTGTACAAACAAGTAAGAGATTCAATCTGTGACTTACCTTGAATAAATCTTCCAGTACAGTGTAGCCTACACACTACACTACTAGTCAAGGATCTTCTGTCCTCTTCTGTGGCTCTCCACTGGCAAGAACTAGAAGTAGCGTTACCAAGCATGTGTTAGAGAATTCAAATTTCTGTGAACAAAGTTACCGTTGCCTGAAGTCATAACTCTATTTAACCGTTTATACTCCGCGGTGACGCAGGGATATTTTACAACAATATGGGTATCTGACGAGTAAATTGGATTTATTTACAAACTTTTGCTTGTACCCACATGCTTTTTGCCTGGTCGTACTTCTTTCAGCATATAAAATCTAAATTGTTTTTTTCAGTTTTAAAAGTTATTATTAAATTTGAGTGGTTTATTTGAAGGACATTCCTGTAATTGGGTACTACATCTGAATAAATTAACAAAAAATTACTTGATTTTGAGGTGCGGTTACCACCACGATCGAATAGCAGAAAATTAAATACGAGTTTGTTGTATAATCTCCTTAAATATGTATAAATAGCAAGCGTTTATAAGTGGCGTTAACAAACTTTTGACGGACAACAATTAGACCTATATTTTACGGACTTCACTTAAGTAACTAAGGCGTTCGTTTATGTTATGGAATTCAATTTAAAGACATTAAAAAAATATTAACCCTATACTTAAATATAGGTCTAAATAATTTTACCAATTAAATAAAATATTATATATAATTTATTCAACAATATTCACTTGCAGTCACATTTTTATAATTTCCTGATTTCTGTATGTCAAAATCTGAAACAAAATGTAGAAAAAATGTTAGGGTACAGTGAAAACACCGATTATATTTCATATATGATTAACACGTGTACAAACTATACATATGTGATTTATAGTCATTAATTTGTTTTCATTGCACCCAATATATTTTCTATATTTGTTCACGTACTACTTCCGAACCTGAAGCTATTTTTGAAAAAAATTCAGGGGAAATATTGTAGGAACCCTGAATAACAAATTTATCGCCTTTTGTTTTACATGCTCACAAACGATAATTTGCAAAGAGTTACAGAATATTGCTTGACGAATAAAAAAAAAGGAACTGGTTAGTCTATAACGTGTGCGAGTTGGCGGGACACATAAATCCAAGCGACAAACAACGTGCAATAAAACCCTGCAGCAATGTTTTTATGGTGTAAAAGCTTGGTTTTTATATTTACTTGAATAAATTACTTGCCGAAAATAGGTGTTATTTTCTCGCGACACACCTACACAAAAATTCCTGTGGCTATGTTATCACTTGAATAGTTGCGAATGTATTGAAACCACCATCTAGCTTCCATGGGCAAATTAACAAAAACTACAAAACTGGAATAGGCGTAGGTGTCACTCGGAGATAGTGATAATTAAAAAATACTCGTTTTTAAAAGATATTCAAAAAGAACTTTCTTCTTTCTGCCTCGTGTGTGCACAGTTCTGCAGATTGTGAATATTGTCGTATAATTAATTTTAATCGCCTACATCTTAAGGTGACTTTTAAAAATATACCTGATGTACACGCTTTTTCTTGTCTGGATACACATAAAAATGAACAGAAACACTTTTTTGTTGACGATATCTATCTTTAAAAAAACCCAATTCAGTAACTAATGACATAATCTGAGATTTTGGCCCAATTTTTTCAAAATTGGCTGACTACAGTTTTCTCAAATATTGATAATATATAAAGATTCTTAATACAAATAAACGCACACAATTTGGAATTAACCAAATTCACTGTTCCGAATAAAATCGGCCGTAAGTTTTTGTTGTGGTGAATTTGTGCGATAGCTTTGAACTGGCGGAGACTAATGTTTTGCTGTCTACTTAAGAACTAGCTGATTCTTTCGGATCCCTTTTAAATAACTTATTTCAATGTAAGAAAATTTGTTTGTGAAATATTTTTGCACATTTTTTCATTCATTGACGACAATCATTCAACCGTACAGTTTATTGTATTAATAACAAATTCATCCAGATCATTAATTATCGGTGATTTATTCTAAAGACTAATTTATCAAAGATTCATTCAGTATAATTTGTTTATAGTATTTTTGGGCGAAAACAGGATATTGCCTTGTTTGTGCTAATATTTTTAATTTATATGCTTACGCTGTAAGTTTTTTTGTTACTAAAATTATTCGTTTTATATCATAAAGCTTTTAATTTTCACAAAATGAATTCAAATGCACTTTTGATACTAAACAAACTCAAAACTCGTTCTTATCTAATTGTTTATACATTTTATATCTCTCTTTCCAATAGAGAGATGGACATAATTTGCCAATTGTCCAACATTTGTCTCCGTCATTTTGTATTGTCTTCTTAAGTTATGTTACAAATCAGCGATCATTTCTGAAAAAAATCGTGATCTTAAGTATGCTTTTACAATCGCTATACTTCTCTGAGGATATGGCATTCAAAAAAACAATGCCAAGTTTTATGTCTCTCAACTTGCCGTTTAGACGCTAAGGTGTGTTTTTGAAAGACAGATAAGCTAATGCGGTTGTATAAACAAAGTAGGACTTAGGCTGACGTGAAAATTGAACTGTACTGTACCACGCCCTTATTCTGTCTGGATAAATACTTCTCTAGTGCTTAAGGCTTCCGTGAACTTTGACCTCGCCATGATTTTGTCAGCAGCAGATCTTCAACTTTTCACTTTTAGTCCTCCTAGATCCATCATCAGTTCCATTCCTGGTCTGTCTCTGTCGCCTTTCTGTGGGCCTCCATACTTCAATCCTTCTGACTCCTTGTGGATGCTCAGTGCAGTACAAGTGGCAGAATCATTCACTCCTCTGTGGCTCAGTTTAATATAATCTCTTCTATCATATGATCGTTAGGTCATCCTATGAATTTACTTGCATCTTCATCTACCGTTGTCCTCATTTTGCACTGATCGTAAATCTTTCTCATAACTTTTTCCCTGAAAATATATTGAGTTTATCTTTGTGTTTCTTGATTAATGCACAAGCCATGCTGCTGTACGCCACTATGTAGGCATTATGAATGTGTTATTTATTTTAAATTTTACTTTGCTAATAGGCTACAGTATCATTGATGCCTTCAGCTGTTTACAGGCATAAAAAAACTCTGTTTCCTGTTGCCGTTCTCCTCTTTATTGTTGTACTTTGACCCTAAATACAGAATTGTTTTTGAACCCGCCGTTATAAATCTTTCTTAAGGCGAATCGAATTATGTTCAACTGTAAATGTCACGTTTCTAAAATGAACGAAGTGAAGTAGTCTTGAATGTGTTTTATTGAAAGGAATTGATCGACGTTTCGGTGTTATTTCTAGACCTATTGCTATAATTCAAACAAGTCGCTCGATATAGTTGCATAGCTGCATTCTGAACATGTGTTGCTACGTGTAAATACCGAAGGGGACATGTTTGTAGGCGAGCAGTGTGAGGAAACATATTAACAATGTTTATTCTTACCGAGAGCAGATTAGTGAAGATTTATTAAGATTTGTCTGGCTGCGGGTCACGTCCGAACATTTATTGCTTTCATGCCGACCCTGTTTGACACGTCTTCTCATTTGGAATACGAACGTTAAGTTAGTTTGACTGATAACCTGTTTGTTCCTTGGGTTATGTGCTGCTTCGTATTTTCGACAAATTATTGCCGACGAGTTAATCAGAGATTTTGTTGAATTTTGGTTATTGTTTCCGAGGCCTCTCAATATAATTTATAATACATAATTTATGATTATAAAGGTAGTATTTTTTTAGTTTAACTACATGTACTTTTTGCATCAAGCTGGATACTAAAAGGTAGACCTATTTCGATTTCGCTTTGCATAAAGGTATCTCGATAGTGCTTTACCTTAAAAACGTATGAATATTAACAAAATCTGATTTTGCATAGGGTTTATAAATTTTAATTAAAATTTAGAAGTTATAAAATAAAACTAGAAAATTAGCAACAATGGAGAACATTTAAGAGGAATTATTTCAAAAAAGTACCAACGGATTTTTCCTAAATGTTAACCATATTTGAAGACTCATAATTTAAAAGTACTAAGTTCGATTTTTGTAAGCAATTTACTGGTCGGGAGCAAATATAAGACCCAAAATAAAGTCTGGCCGCAGTCTGGGTAGTTTTTCTGTAAACATGACTAAAATTTCAAAAAAATCTTTTTAGTTGAATGCATTTTAAAAAATCGTGGCTTTTTAATTGTTATTTGTGTATAGCATTATAACTGGAATTTTTTATAGATGTGCAGAAGTTTGTGCAAGAATTGTTCACTCTTTATTTCCTATTCATTTATAATTATTATCCCAGACTAGCTGCACCAATAGGATTGATTGCCAAAAAAACTATTAAATGTTTTATATTTTATAAAACACACAAAAAACACATTGAAAGGATTTTCGCGGTACCCCAGCCTAACACACTTACACTTACAACACTACATTTACGACTTTAACACTTTACACTCACATTTACGATTAGGGAGGTGCTAAATGCCTCAATGTGCTTTTCGCCTTAAAATAAAATTTAAAAAAAGTTATAATTATTATTTATTATTTACTAGGTTAAATTTACAATGATAAATCATTCCAGTCATTATTACATAACATAAATTATGTATTATTACAGATTACATTATTACAGATTTTTTATAATGTTTCTGATAGTATCGATTGAAGCTTAGTATCGATCACTAACGTAAATTGATCAATAAACTGACAGAAAGTAAACCAATAAAGTTACAAAAGCAACGTCGGACAGAAGTTTAATGCTGTTTTTATTGGTAGTTAACATTTTCTAGAGGAAGCTTCGTTTCATTTCTCATTTTTACGATCCGAGACCTGAGCTGACTTACTTTACCGTGGAAAGTATCCCTTAAATGTGGGTTATGTGTCTCGGGGGTAAATAAATCTAAAACTGCTCACTCGGCCAACTAGGGGAAGGTTCAGATAACACCCTCAATACGTGTATCGTCCTGCAGGAAATTTTAATTTTATTGCTGTTAATTAAATTTTAATTAATTGGTGACGATGGAGAAATTTATGTAACAGTAGGTATTAAGTTAATATTGGTGTATTAAAAATGTCTATAATATAACATTACATCATAAATTAATACTAGATCTACCATAAATCCAAGTTAAGGAAACTATTCCGAAGAAACAACTTATTTGAGTAAATTATTAGTTCATACGGATGATTGTAGATGGATAAATTGTATGGCGTTTGTCTCTGTATTATTAAATTGCATAATTGTTTTCGTAGATATTGCTTTTGCAAAGAAGTTTATAAAATAAAATATAAAAATAATATATAGGCCTACATATATATGTTTATATATATTATATATATAATAATAATAATAATATAATATATTATATTTTTTAAATTGCATTGTTTTATTTTCATTTTGAAGTAATATATTGTAGTTTGAAGTAAAAACAAAACAAACAAAAAACTTATGGTTACTTCTTTATGGTTTAGGTATAAGTTGATGCTTTGTCGTATAGGATTAATATTATGAAAATGTCAAAATTAATTTGTTCACGTTGACAAAATTTTAACTTTAATCCTATTCTAAAATTACGTAAGAGGGCAAAGTAACTAATAAATAGTAAGAATATGATGAGAAAAAATACAATACAAAAAATGTATTGTAGCCTACACGAATACATGCTTCGTTAGAAACCCTATTCACTCTCGCCAATGACTTCAAACATAACCTAAATATTAGTTAAAAAAAAGAACAGAAATTGTCTAAAATCAGCTGTTTTAATTTAAAAAATTGCAAACTATTGGTGTAAATTAAGTCATCTGTTTTATGTTTTATTAATGACTGTATTATTTCATCAGTGATTAAATTATTACAGTATCGAATTTTTTAAAACCATGATTATATTTAGGTTTTTATAAAATCTTCACAATTTATATTAGTTCAGTATTTCTTGAAATACTTATCATGTGTTTTTAATTGTTATTTTAATAGGAAATAAATTATGTTTCGATTTTGATTTTTTTAAATAAAAACAAAACGTATTTGTTTTCTTTATACGTTGACTCTTGCTTTACTATAATAATAACACGAATCCCTTAATAAAGTCATTAAGTTACAGGTACTATTAAAAAGACTGATGTTCTTAGAGCACGAAGATAAGAGGGAACATGCCAGTTTCAGTTCCTTACAGCACATGTTCCACGCCCGGTCGGTACATTGCATAAATTACCGCAGTTATATTACGTCCCGGCTACCAGAAAACAACTTTTCAACAAGTTATTGTCCACTTAAAGATAACAACTACGCGATAAAACCCGTTCTACAGGGGAAGGAGATTTAAAAGAGTTGCTATCAGGAGACGTCGTTGGCGATAATCTGTCATAGGTTAGTAATGTCGTCGCTAAAGATAAATACAAGGTCATAAGGTCGTCTGCCAAGGTCATGTTCTAGACAGACTGGCTTAATAGTTGTTCCATCGGGAATATACTGGAAACAAGTTTTTTTTTACTTTTTATGAAAATAAAAATTCATATCCGATATGTAGACTACCATTTTACACAACACCAAATTCCATGTACTTTGATATAGGCAACTGATCCTCATACATCATATACTTTGATATAGGCTACTGATTCTCGGACATCATATACTTTTATATAGGCTACTGATTCTCGGACATCATATACTTTGATATAGGCTACTGATCCTCGAACATCATATACTTTGATATAGGCTACTGATCCTCGGACATCATATGCTTTGATATAGGCTACTGATCCTCGGACATCATATGCTTTGATATAGCCTACTGATCCTCGGACATCATATACTTTGATATAGGCTACTGATCCTCGGACATAATATACTTTGATATAGGATACTGAT
This sequence comes from Callitettix versicolor, assembly GCA_022606455.1. NCBI lineage: Eukaryota > Metazoa > Arthropoda > Insecta > Hemiptera > Cercopidae > Callitettix > Callitettix versicolor. The sequence goes on from CM040183.1 coordinate 59,574,057, forward strand.
CCTCGTACTTCATATACTTTGATATAGGCTACTGATTCTCGGACATCATATACTTTGATATAGGCTTCTGATCCTCGGACATCATATGCTTTGGTATAAGCTACTGATCTTCGGACATCATATGCTTTGATATAGGCTACTGATCCTCGGACATCATATACTTTGATATAGGCTACTGATCCTCGGACATTTACCGACATTACATTTTACATTTTCCGACATTAATTTCAAAAACTGAGGGTGCGTTAATGGTAGAAAGTAGGGTTAAAATTTGTATTATATTTTTTAATATGTTAATCCTTAATTCATAGGTTTACATTTTAATTTTTTTTATTTCTCTTTTATAAATATTGTATTTACAATGGTATATTTACTGTAACCTATAATGGTATTTTTTTAAAGTGAAAAGCATATTGAGGCTATTATTGCCTATATAATGGTATAAACAATACGAGACATGCGAAACCAAAGCTTCATTGTTAATTAAAATAATTGGCAGTAAATAATGGAACGTAACACTGACATCAGTTCGTTCATGGTAATCAATCTTTAGATGTAAAATTATATGCTTGAATCGAATACCTTTAATTTTACTTTTTTAATAATTACAGAATATTAATGACAGTACACTTAATCATGAAACCATATAAACTGTGTAGGCTAGTATCGCTTTGTTCTATTTCGTTACTTATTTTACGACATAAAATAAATCAATTATTTATTACTGTTCATGATTTTAGTAATCATAATATCAATGAATTAAGCCTGTAACTCTTGGTTCACCAAATTTGCCCAGAGTATTTGTCTGCTTCGCTCGGGCTGTCGTGGAAGAGAAGATTCTAACAATAGCTATCTAAAACAAAACATGAGTGAATCAGGAGGCGTGATAAAACAAATTTTATATAGAGGTTACTAACATAATGTAAAAGTTCGGTTCGTATTAAACCCACTAAGAATGTACTAAAATCACATCTCAAATGTCTGTAAATATATTTCTTAGGGACTACTCAATAACAACTTTAATTTTGACTTTCAAACTTGATCCTTTTAAGTTCGGTTAAGAGCTTAATTTTGAACACGCTAGCAAATAAAGTCATTTGCTACAATTTTAACTTTCAACTTTTGTACAATTCTGGAAATTGTATTTAATTTAGATGTTATTGGCAATATTCTCCGACGGCCGTGCGTAAGGCCATCGTTCACCTTTGGTCTACAGTTTGTAAAAGTATTCAAATTCTTCAGAAGTCGATAGGCCTACACTTAAAACAAAATAATTAAATTTACTTACACTTACATTATTTTGCCAATTTTATACATAATAATAAAAACTCCTTATTATTTACAATATTTCAATATTCTAGTTCTTTATAAATGAAAACTACAATTACAATAAGGTAAAAATTCATTCAAAAAGGTAAACAAACATAATGAATCAAATTTTGAGTAGACAACTTTTTGAACTTTTCCTATATTTAAGTTATGTTTTAGCGAATTTCAGTTCGAGAAATGAGCTGTTGTCACCATGTTCACCAAGGACCCAGACCCGGGTCCTTGAAATGAGCAACGATGTGTGTGTGTGTGTGTGTGTGTGTCTTAGCACGCTCATGTTGGCAATTTTAGTCCGTCTTGAATAAAACGTGGAACGAAAATAGATTATTGTAATAGCTTCGACGTGTTCTTTTTCAAAATGTCGGCCATTTAAAATCTTTAAACAACTTGTTTATCCTAATTTTTTAAAATCCGATTTCGCCATCGTAATTACCGTTATAAACTCCATAAATGAGTGTTTTAAATTTTCAAAATTTAAACGGCGGTCAGGGTTCATTTTCGTGTTTTCGTGTAATTTAAATTTTAAAATACGTACTAATATATGCGGATTTTATTGCTGATTATGATGGTGGGGAATTTTTAAAAGTAGAAGATAAAGAGGAAAATGGTTTTGTAAAATGCTTCTATCACGTCATCGAGACAGCTTCGTGCGTGCTTATTTTTATACATTCCCGAAATGGTTTAAACGCAATAGGAGAAGAACCTTTACACTGGCAATAAATCAAACTAACAAGATGCCATTCGGTAGCCTACAGCTCTGTCAATTCCAACACGGAACTGTGGCTTACCTCTGCAGGTTCATACCCGTACTGAAGAGGTGTCGTCAAACGTTTGTTTGTGTTTTCAACTATTTTTGACAAAGTTTAAAAATAGTAAAGTGAAGTGTGCGTCTCGTTAGGTTTGTACAGAACAAATAAGGAAATGTTTATTGGATTTAATGAGAGACAGGACGAGGACGAGAGGGGATGTTAATAAGTGTCATCGACTTGTGAGGGGAACTGGATGAGGCTAATTACAGTCGTGGTAGACTGTTTCCACGTTCTAGGAAAGTTGTAGTTCATGTACATTTTATATAAATAATCTAGACTTTATCTAGTGATTGTACGGCATAATATCAAAGTTGTTTGTTCAAGTTATTAGACTTAATATAGAATGTACAGGTTAATTAATTGAAAACGTTAACGCCTTTATGCAGCAATGCGGTGCTGCGGAAAGAAAAATTAAGATTATTGCTTTGTCAACACCAACAGCTGATTTTGTACCATAATTTCTAAACTAATTGTTAGTGAACTTATGCCGTAACTTATATTACGATTATTATGATCTTATTACCGACAGATTGCTAAAAGTAAAACAGGCTTTATCAGTATTTTTCCTCTTTCTTGTGTTATAAGTTTGTCACAAAATTACAATTGTGTAACGAGAAAATCTCATACTCTTAAGCTATAGTGAAGTATTCCCTTAAACTTCTGATAATAAAAGCGTGCATCTTGGACATGTAACTGAGGAATTACAGAAAATATTCGAATGAAATATTGTTGACTGAATTCAGTTTGTCGAGGAATTCTCAAGTTGTCTGAAATTCTTTCGTACACTTACGCACACAATAATTGCTGGAGAATAATTTCATTTACATTTCTAAAAGTTTATCCGGTTTCTATAGTTCACGTAACATACACAAACAGTCGGTTGTGTAGTAGGCTACAAGATCCATGTGACGATGATTATTACAACTATGAGCACATCTTTTTTTGTGTTGTTCCGCAGCAGCTGCAGGAACTCGCAATGTCCTGTGATTTTGCAGTCGTACGGAGTAATTTAACGCAGATGTAGCGCCGTATCTACTAGTAGTGTCGTTGCAGTAACTCAGTAACTGATTGCGTATCGAGAAACCAAAATACAGCGAGTTCCTGTCGGTAAAAATAACCATTATATTATATAATGGTTATTATATTATAACCATTATAACAACAATATATTTTTATATCTAATCCAACTTTCATTTTTAAAAGTTATTTAAGATTCAAGATAAATTTGTTTTATTTATCGATATTTTTTTCTGATATTTCTGAACAAGTAAAAATTACATTAAAATGATTATTTATTTCATTTTATATTCTTCTTTTCTGCTAGGATTATTATCACTATGTTCAGTATAATGATCTGCCTCCCTAGCTTCGTCAATTCTACTTTCGTTGACGCGTTTCGGAAAACCTCCATCTTCAAAAACTATATCTATACTCTGTATAGTAGTAAGCAATATAGGAGTATTAAGGAGTATATATATATATATATATATATATATATATATATATAGTTTTGAAGATGGAGGTTTTCCGAAACGCGTCAACGAAAGTAGAATTGACGAAGCTAGGGAAGGCAGATCATTACACTGAACATAGAGATTATTTGTTTCGTAATGCATTCGATTTTAACATTTCATTATTTATTAATACTTAACTGTATTAATACCGCATTGTTCAGTTCAACATGTTCAGTTTAATCTGACGCCAAACACGTAGGTTATTTTGTTACTATAGACATTTATTTTAAACTTCCTGTTTTATTGTCCCCAAATTGACAAGGATTTATTTGTAACTGCTATATACTTCATATGTTTGGGTTCGAACTTTTCACAAAACTGTCAAGAACATTGCTATAGTTACCAGGGACTTTTCGGCTTATAACGATCTCCGGCGTCTTCTGCTTTACATTATAAAGCAATGATTTCAAATCGAATCAACATAAATAAAATTAGATATTCATTTGATTTGTTTAGGCGATTCCATTTTTAACGTGAACAAAATATACGTTAAATAAATAAACTGTCTGAACATATCTCTAAGGTGACGTTTAGTTTTTTACGGCTTTTAATTGTAAGGATGAAATGATTCTGCAAAAAGTTTGAATTTTAATCAATGTACAAAAATTAAATTTAAGTCTATTAATAGTCTATAGATTGAGATTGGTTTCAATTAGTAGAACACCATTAATGTTTTACAACCGACCTCACCTTTATTGATTTACATAAGGTGGTTTACAGCGTGAAATTAAGGTAATTAATTATAAAGACCCAGGCTCGAGTTTTTACTGCGTTACCGCCTCGCCACAGATGGAAGTGTTTGTGAGCCTGCGGCAGATTACGCACCCCCGTAACCCCCTCGCCCGGTTACCCATACCATCGTACCATAATTCCAATTTGACCCCAGCACCCCCTCAATCCTTTGCGTCGTGAAGCCAATAAAATGTCATTACGTTTTGCTTTGCCGTCGGACTGTAGAAGGGCTGCTAATAGGATAACGTGAAATGCTCTTTTTGGTTTATATCCAAGTGTAATGTAATTTGGTGAATTCCACACATCTTTCATTGCTATTTCGTGTTCCTCTGGCAGTGCTGACATTAAATAGGCCTATATGTAACTTAGTGCAACTTATACATTACAAGGTTTATGACCTCATAATTGAAAATACAGTCGGAGTTTTTTTTGTATTTTTTCGTATGCGAATTACTTACAGAACCATAAATGTTGTTAATATTAAATTTGTAACTCTGACTTCAATTATAAATTTTCAAAATCTATTTAATCGATTACGAGATGTTAGGGTTCTTAATTTTCAGGTTTAGTTTTCGCCGAAATAAAATGTTCGGCAAAGTAGCTACCAGTGTTTAGTGTCGGTAAGGTCATATTTTTTTACATTTAAGTTTTTACATTTATGCCATTAGACGAGTAGAGAGACATGATTTCGAGAACCACTTCTTTGTACTGAGATGTTAGGTTTATATACTTAAAAATACCGATACAATAACTAATTCCAGCCACATAATTTTCTCACTACTACTTATCGTGAGTAACAGCCTCGAGTGTATAATATACAGAGATCTCATTGCATAGGAAATTGTGTGACTGAAAATGGACAACGCTATCTATCAGAAGGAAAATAAACCGTGTACTTGTAGGTTAGCTTTTGTGACTACAATTAAGTTATTTGTTAATGTATGAATCAATAATGCTATTAATTAATCATCTTAATCGAGTGTAAGATAAATTCACGTTATTACAACAAATTATAGATTCAAGGATGGACAAGTAGTAGAAAAACAAGTTCAGAGCTCTCTGATGACGGGTGTTCGTACTACGTGCATTTTACCTTTCATTCTGGCATCCTGATTTTAACGTTGGGTGAAAGCTCTGTGTATTATAGAATCAAGGATAATAATTATTAAAAACTTCAAAATATACTGAAAGTTATCATAATAGTCCGTAACGTATTGCAGTGCCACATAACTTTCGTTACACGTGCCATAGAAAATACAACTTATAGGATTGAACTATGTACGTGATCATTTGTTTCTTAATTTTTTGACTACCGTATAAGCGCTACAGTTGCATACTGGTAGACAAGCACTTATTAAAAATCCAACTTAGTAATGTGGATCTATAGACAAGCACTTACTACAAATCCACCTTTGTAATGTGGGTCTATACACAACACTTATTAGAAATTCACTTAGTTATGTGGGTGTATAGACAAGCACTTACTAAAACTCACCTTAGGAATGTGGGTCTATAAACTCTAAAAAAAAAAAACAGAAATTATGTAGTAATCAGCGTTAAAAAGTCCTTTTTTATATTTTGTCAATGTTACTTGGAATTTAAAATGTTAATTAAGCAATTTTTTTAATGACTAACTAAAAACTATGGTGTTTAGTACGTTTTATGTAGAATAAGAAAATATCAATCATTAAATGTTATAATACAAGTAACAGTAAATATCACTACAGATTCAAACTTGGTACAAAAATAATTGTAGTAATATCTTGGGCAAGTTCGTTACCAATTAAAATCCTTTCAGCCGTTTCAAAATGACGGTCTTTCAATATTTTAAAAATCAAAGCTTTTTATCTTACACTTTATTGAAAATCTGATTTCTCTATGGTAATCAGCATTAAAATTTGCATAATGACGATGAAAGGGTTGCTTTTCATACTTTGTCAATTTTACTTGAAGTTTAAAATGTTAATTTATGCAATTTTTTACAGCTTTTAATACTGATTATAATTGTGAAATCATATTTTTTTAAAACTTTTAAGATAAAAAAACATTAATTATAAGATGTGATACTTTTTTAAAAATTTGTTTCCTTCACATCAGCTATATGTCTCTCTACGTAATTTACCCGTATTAATACTATTTCAATAAATCATTTCATGTTAGTTTTACATTTTCGAATATATAGGCTAGTTCAACTGTAGACTAGCCTAAATGATTTTAAAGATAAACAAAGTTTAACTTAATTTATGGTTCTATATTACCATTCACTTTATATTTAAACTTAATATAATCCCTTACAATTTAAACACATTAAAAACACATTTTTGACATTATGTGTTTGTACACGCTAAGCTTCAGAAAATTTCGAAAGTCAGCAATTGCCTACTGAATCCTTTAAAATATTAACTTTTATTTAATTTACAATATACAAATAAAAGTTTTTGACTTATCTCGGTAATTGCAACTAAAACACTTCCTCATTCATTTATATAAATAATTAAATGTTATTTTAAACTAATTAATGGATAATATAATTTAATTAGAAAATTACGATTAAATTTTTTTCACTTTGTGTACACCTTGTATTTTTGTTCGAGTTTTTTAATTTACTTTCAACATAGATTAATAAAAGACATTAATTAAATTAGTGTTCAATATTTGGTATTTTAATAATAATTTGTATACAAGGCAACAATTTCACAAACAAAATACATTAATATGTGCGTTAGAGAATTACAGTCACAAATGGAAATTAAAACAAACTCTCATGAATATATAATGAGGAAAATAAACGAGAGAGAGCACACACGAATGAAACCATCATTCACACGCGTACACGCGCGAGCGAGCGCGTACACTCAACAAATGGAGACCTGAAATAATGGCAGAGAGGTGAGTTGTGACGCTTGGGACAAAGGCCAGCAGGTGAGGGCACAATACGGAATTGAGTTCGTTTCGTTGTAGGCTACACCTGCTTAACCCTTCCCCGACGTATCATTAATATAGTCTCCTAGTAATATAGAAGCATTCTACATAAAAGATTAGGTTAAAACTATACAGAGTATTATAGAAATATGGAATGGTCCGACGAAGGGGGGCAAGACCACAGAAAAATACGTCTGAAATGTTTATCTATCTATTTGCTACTTTCTGTTGGATTTTTACTGGTGAAATTAAAAGCTCTGAACCTCTTCAGAGATTTCGCAGAACGTGTTATTATTCTGTACTTTCTTTTAAAACCTTATAACGATTTACGTAACAGTTAAAAAAGGTTACGTGACAGCGTTCTTCCAAAGTATCCGATGGCGACAGGCGTAACTGTTTTGGGGATATTTAGTACTGAGTATTTTAAATAAACACCTATTTAAAACTGTTAAGCAAACATTAAAATATTTTGTGAGTAAATGCAATCTAATAGCATTAATTTAATAAAACGTTTTGAAGAATTAAATTTCTACAAGTTAAATTGACCGATGATACAATGATCAATGATCAGTCGGTGGCAGAAACAAGTATGTTTCCGGAAACGGAAGTGATAACAGTCTATTTGGTACCAGGTGCCAGGTACAGGCCAGTCTCAATTTGTAGAAAAATTATATTCATTTAGAAAAAAAAGTGTGATCAATAAAGCATTTCTTACACATACATTCTGTACATTTATTTTTCTGTCGACCTCAGTATAAATTTCTAAAGAAATACCTGACCTGAGTGTTGCAAAACTCTTTGTATAAAACTTGTGTTCCTTGTGTTTAAATAAATGTATGTGACATTAATGTTTTTTGTTTTAAATGTTTAAAAATATTTTCTTTTGGGTGAATGGAAAGTGTAATTTTTGAAAACAACTTTTTATTACGTATTTCGCAACTATTTGCTGGAAAAATTTTTTTTAAGCATTAAACTTACCATTTAAAAGTATGTTTACATTATCTGACTTTTTTTCTCTTAGAGATGTAAACAGTAGCATATACTCTAGGTATATATTTTTCAGCTGTGAATCACAATAATTCAACCATTCTTGCCTTCCTATTTGTAGTCTGTATTTGTCTGTAGATGTTTGTGAAAGAATGAAAAGTTTTCTCTTTGAACACTAACGCGTAATATAAATAGGCCAGTGGTTTAACATTACAGCAATATAGGCCTTAATACTGTTTAAACAAATAGGTTGTAAGGGAATTTGTATTTATTTTATTACGTAAAAATAAAAAAACCTAGTAGCCTGTAAGGAATTGAAAACAGCTCTCTAAATAGAGTTGTGCAAGTTATTCTATGTTAAGAACCTTCGAGTCTAAAAATGCGATTTAACTATATCGAAACGATAAATCACTAGACTTAGTTCCTTTACTGAAGGTTCCCAAACAAAACAGGCGAGTAAAAAGGGCAGTAATTAAAAAATTTGCTACGTTTAGCGTCGAGTAAAAAGACCAATTTTACTAATTTTCTTTGTAAATATTAACGTATATAACTACCCTCATCTCATCACTGTCGGCATTGTTATTTACTATACTGATCGCCACACTGCCTGAAGAAGTATTGGCAATCAAAATTTCCTTTATTCTCTGTAAGAAGCGAAACAGGAAATTCGTTGTTACTTATTTTAAGTTGAATAGTTATAACTCCACCTGAATAAATTATTTCCCTCTTACAAAAGCTGAAATATCAAAACTGAATTGGAAGTAATTTCATTTAACTGAAGGACTAAGGACGCGTAATCCTTCGTCTTATTACGTTATATCGATCGCGCAGGCAACTCAGAAGGGTAATTCAGTATTTTGATGTTCGCTGGTGTCACGGTGTACTAGCTTTGCCCCTTTCCTCCTCCCCCACCCCTAATCTATACTGCACATTAGTTCGGCCTCCCTACATTACGTAGCCTATTTATGGCTCTAATAACATTGTCTATTTGGTCGCAAATTGATGTTACCTTGGTTACCGACCAACAAACCGATTGGCTTACTTCAAAAAGGAATGTCCATAATGCATTATTACATTATAATTTGTGAGTAGGTAGACTAATATTGTGTTCGTCTATAGTAGCCTATAGCGATAAGCTTGTAATAACGATAACTAACATATGTCATAATAAAACGTTAGAGTTTTAAATGTCCTGTCTTCTTGCTCGCTGCAGTTGTGTTTTGGACTCAGTACAGATAAATCAAACAATTCGATTGCACAGTCTTCATAAATAGTTAGTTTACGGCTCATGCGATAGGTTAGGTGGGATTAGCATAGTCTTTACGGATTAATTCAATGTAAAGTTTTACAGTGTTAAATAAATTAATATTTTTTAAGTAAATATTCTGTGTGCATTTTTTTAAATGCGCCCTATAATTTGTTTACAATTCTTCAGATATTGTGAACATAGGCGATTTAGATTTATTACCGATAAAAATAGGTCTTTATGCTTAACTGAACGGTAAAAGGCCTGTATTTGCTGCTATACTGATTGTGGGTTCGAATCTTAGTTGACTCAGTGTATTTAGAAAAATATCTTGTGGGACTTTTTGTTTTTGTTTTGTTTTGTTTTTGAGCCACATAATATAATATGAATATAGCAAACACAAACATTAATTGATATTAAATAGAAAATGTTTAAGTAATGCAAATGAAAAGTCAATATTTTATAACTTGCATAGTACTTTATTTAGTATCTACTACTCAAATTAAATGTCAGTGGCGGATCCCAGACAAGAATTTTGGGAAAAGAACTAAAGAAACTCATTGTACCTGTGGGAGAAGACATGGAAAATTTTGAAAATTAAACTTTGGAACGCATTTTTACCATTCTGAGGCTTTAAAAATACTTACTTGTAGGCTTTTAGTAAGTAGGCTTTTTAGTAGTAAGTAGTAAAAATAGTAAGTAGGCTTTTACTTTTGCTTACTTGCATTTTCAACTACTGAGAAAGTATAAAAAGTAAACTGGTAGTCAAAATTTAAACTCAGACTATAAAGGACGTTTATTTAAATATGAAGTAAGTGGATTAGTGAAGTTTGCATGTGTAGTCCCCATAATTAACAAAACGAACATATAAGCTGACTGAAGAGGTTAGAAATAAAAAGACGAGTTAAAAATAAAATAAAATAAATTGTTTTGAAAATAAAACAGATTTTGAGAAAATAAATGTTTTAAAATCGTTACAAAACCAAGCGTTTGACGTTACATTATAAATTGTAGTAGACGTAGATTATAACTCTGGTTTACTATCAAATCGTATAAATCTTTCACCTTATATGAAAGAATCAAATCATTTCACACTAGAAGAAGGGATAATACAACCTCAGGCACTACGGTTAACGGATCTATTGTGAAACTAATCTTCTTGAGTACTAGTTTAGCAACTTTATGTCCTTTGTAAGTTCTAACAATCCAGTGACTAGCTCATACTGCTGAAGATTCCTAGAGTCATGAAAACCAAAAACCACTAGCCCCCTTTTAGCACGAGCCTCACGATCATGGATTAAGTGTCCTAGAGTTTCCTGCACAACCAACATAGGGTTTCTTCGCGGTACGTAAAAATCTTGTTCATAGCCTCAGACCATAGTGCCCAGTAATAAGTCCCATGATTTTTCTGAGTTGTGCTCTGTCCAAGTCGTCTGCCACCCCTTCAAGTCCTCCATGTAGAACCCTGTTAATAGGCGCTTACAGTGGGAATGCCCATGAAGGCTATTCCATCTTGTCTGGTGTTGCATATTAATCCACCTATAAATAGCATACCTGTCCAACGACAGAGAAATCCCTAAAGCTGAGGCGGTCCTGTAAACTCTGATGCAGATTCAAGTCCAGCCAGTCGGTCTGCCTCCTCTTTACCCTCAACTCCCTTATGCCCCGGAAACCAGTGAAGAGTTACTCTGTTACCCAGAGACAGAACTTTGAGGTTCTCCCGACATTCCCAAATCAGCTTGGACTGAATTTTAGGACCCGCAAGTGCTTTTATTGCTGCCTGACTATCGGTATGACTATGAAGGCCAACTTTATGTTCTCCCGAACACAGTCATTAATGGCCATCACTTCAGCCTGGCATACTGTTGTATGTGTCCCACGATAATAACTTTCTTTAACCCCGGTCTCAGGCCGTATCCCAGCATCAGTGACTGTCGTTGTCTTGGAGCCATCTGTAATCAAGTCATTTACATGTAACAGTAACTTAATATTTTAAATTTCATACATGTATGAACCATAAAAAATAGAAAATAAGTTATTAAATTAAAATAAGTTATTAAAACTGCCAAAACGTTCGGCACCTTACAATACATAATAAAATATTTCCATCAAAGTTTTGTACCAAACAAGTTCTTATCCTATGAAGTGTTTTTATTTTAAAAAATGGATTTATTCTTGAATTTCCCGTTAATTTTACCATACGTAGCCTATAGTTAAACGGTTTACGTTAAAATGTCTTAAAATAAGTACAACAAATTAACTTGAATAGATGTTTAACATCCTACAACAGTTAAAGAAATAAATGGTAGAGAATTTTTTATTTGATTAAAAATTGCGAGGATTTGCGTGAATTTTGCAATAATCCTTGCACATCTTTCTCATTACTAAAAGACTTCAAAGTGCAAGTACTATAATTCAAAGTACTTCTACTCATTTTGTTTCTGGGGCTTCATTTATGTCCAGTTAAAGTGGGATTTGAGATTTATTTAAAAGATTTTATCGAATGAAAGAAAAAGTAACAGTAGGTTTTACCCGTTTATTTTACTTTAAAAGATTTTTTTTTTTTGTTAAGTGCTACAGGATATTTTTTGTATAGCTTTTTTAAATAAATATATTCGTTAAATACAAATTTTTGTGTAAATATTAAGTAAAATTATTTTTTATAGTAAAACATAACAGTCTTATCAGCACTTGGAAATTTACCAACAACTGCTTCCCATTAATGTACGAGTAGTATAACTTGACTTACAGGCACTGCACGTAGGTCTAAGGCGTTTGATCGACCAATTTTGTTCAAACCTTGTATCACTAATGAGAGACTCGAGGTACTATTTGTTCACTTCACATTAGAGGTGTATTACAGTATTGTTATTTCATTTTAATTAATCCGTCCCACAAGGGCTGTGACCCTCCTCAAAACGCACCCCTCTTTGTACCTTGTTACATTTATCATGTTTACGTCTTGTTCTGTTCAGTGTTCTGACTTTGTTAATGCTCCTTACTTGGTTACGGAGGGGATTTATCTAATAAAACAATCCTTTGTTAGTTTCGGTTATATTGAATGTCACTGTTTCTCAGTAATCAATCAGTATTTGGACGCATTATGATTTCAATTTTATTTATTAATAGGAAATGATAATCATTGTTCAGTAACGAGATCTAAATGTACTAAATCAGAAGTATCTTACCACGTAGCGTGTTTAGTAGATATTTCAACTTTCAAGTATAATCTTATGAGTTTATTAAAAATAATAAGAACAGTTATGAGTATAAAGAATCAACATAACTGTTGATCATTATAACTGTTAATTATTATAACTGTTATATGAAGAATCATTATAATTACTCACATACCAACTTTACTTTAATAATGATAAGTTTCGAAATAATGCTGTAAATGTACTCAAATATTGATAAATGTACAATTTGAATTGGAGTTCATAAGCAAAACCTCAAAGTTACCATAACAAAAACAACTACTTCCTATTATCAACAACTGTATTGTGAAAAATATTTTCTAAACTATTATTTTATTTTTGTATCTGTTATTTTACTAACATCTTATATTGTAATGTTCCTGTTTTGTTTAAAATTTTTCGTGAAATACCATAAAAAAATCACACGCTTTTCATTTTAAAAAATAATAATAAATCTTTTACAATTACCTGTACCCAGTCCAAAATGGTTATAACAATTCACTAATAATTATTTAAACGTATTTCTTTTATGAACTTTATATTTCACTGTATCACGCTTTGAAGGTTATTTAGAGTTAACAAAATGTTTAAGTTTCTTGTACAGTATTGGTAAAATTTGCTTAGGACTGCATGAATAATTAATGTTAATATTGTTGTCTTGTAGACAAACGAAATAGATAAAGTTCGGCAATACTATTGCATGAAAAGTTAGCAATATTGTTTGCACGTGATTCGCCGAGGTTGTTTAAAGATTTATCGCAGAGTGGGAAGCTTACAAGATGGGTAACAGACACTGCGTAGGAAATGTGAAACAAGCTAGAACTGGAAAACTTATTCTAAACTTGCAATGAAAACTGCGATTTCTTCTTATTTATACAGTTTCTGCAATCATTGCACAGGTATGATTTTAATATGCCAATGTCATGCCTCATAAGTCAAAATCCATTTGAAAGGAAAAAAGTAAACTTATATCCATTAGCGATATATTTGAATGACCAATATTTGAATCAGAATATTTATTTCACCGAAAAGTATTTTAACAATTTGTTTCAAGAGCAGAATTTTATCGGAATAAGTTTTTTCGCTGTAAAACTTTTTTTTTCAAAAACTCTAAAAGGGCTTCCATGATTGAATGATCCGATTTAAAACAAATATTATAATTTAATCTGTCTTTCTATCTAAAGCAATGTATAAGGCAGTGTTTGTATGTCTTGTACAATAGACGCAAAAACTACTGAATCGGTTTCGCTGGAAATTTCACCATTTATTCTTATTATTTCCAGGTGTTTAGAAAGTGACTTCACCGCCATATCTCGTTTCGTAAACAGTTATTTTCCACCTACTACTGTTCGGAGAGTGGTTTGAATTAAATCCGATAGGTAGTGCTGTTGTTTTGACAATTGGATTTAATTATATTCTGACTTTTACAAAGTGAAGGCAAATAATTCCTCCAGAAACTGCAAACACCAAAGATAAGTTTAAATTATTATATAAGTTTTTGAACTAAAAAAAACTTGCCGCTGTAATTTGTGTTCCCTGAAAAACACCATATCGAAGCACGAGTACACAGGTAATAGTTGTATAAAATAGGATAATACAAAAACAAACATAAAAACCATCAGAACACTATGAAATAAAGACGTAAGAATACATTTATTGTATTGGCTCCTGAATCTTCTGTAAACAATAGTTTATCGTACGAAAATGTTTGACATAAGTGCATTTTATATGAACTAAGAGCAACACATTAAAATACAATAAACGTCAGCTGTAATTAATGCACCGCTGCAATCAGCAACATATGCACTGCAAACTGGTTACTCTGTTGAACAATAGAACATAGCTTTAGGAATCCGGTTTCGTGTAGCCTCTCTGGATTACATCGATAGGCCTATACCAAGCTAACAGAAATAACCGCAGGAAAAATTATATTAAAATAGACGTTAAATTTCGTGGTAAAATATTACTACTTCACGAAACAATCGGAACCGGAAGTGTCAGGCGTCATTGGAGTCAAGAAATGGTCTTCATCTAGTCTACCACTTCCATTTAGGCAGGGCCTGTTTATTGGTGGAGACAATTTCAAGATAGTTCTTCTTGGGCGGGCGCTTTGATTAATTTCTCGTATTTCATCTTGTTAAATGGAATTGTTAATTTGTTAATCCTATTTAATTTTATTGTTCACAGTCAGATAAATTTAGTAAAATATGTTTTTGATTTTAACTCAAAACCTGTTTAACATGATTTTTAAATAGTTCACAATGATTATATAAATAAATGCCCCAAAATAAAAAAGTTAAAATAATAAGTGCTTAATAATAACTTTGATGTTTCTTCGTAAAAAAAATACTATTTTTAATTTTCAAGATTTTTTTAACTCACAAATGAGTAAGAATGTTTCTTTTCTAAAAGTTTTCTTAAAATATTAAAGCTGTTTATGAAATATCAATAATAAGATCTCCTATGAAGCAGTCCAAAGTTAATAGTTGAGACAATCAAAAACAAATCCTATGTTACTACTTCGTCTATTTGATTGAATGACAATCGGTTTATTTAAGCTTCTGTTTCCGTTTAATTGTATTATTAATTAATTAAAAGTAATGACTACAAAACTGGTGGAATGAAATCAGAGTGCGGCCTCACTGGTTCTGTGAGTAATGGCTTCTCCCAGAGGTCGAGACCTAATGCTTAATTCATCCAACTACAGTAGGTTCGCTACACTGACTTCAAACTTATACTGCGCAGATGTCACGAACTGTTAAAGAGCCCCACACTTCTTGTGCTCAACTGAGCTTAATATTCCTTGTTTATGTTGCCAACACAAATGGACTAACATTGGCTCAAGTTGTGCCATTATCACTTCCAATTTGTTACCGCTTCCTCTAGACTCTAAAGTACTGTTTCGGCTTGTTTACACTCTCACCGCCTATTAGCCTTATCCTCTCGAGTTTTATTCAATTTAATTTATTTCGTGTAAAACTTTGCACTTAAGTTATATTTACCATCACGTTATTGATAAGTAACATAATTCGATAGAACTCAATCAGTGCATAGTTTAAAATTATTTCCACTTCATTTTACCCCTACTACTTCAATAGGGAGACAGTATTTTTCAAAAGTTTTAAAAAAATAAACTAGACCTAATTCATAAAAATTATCGTATTTTAATTTTCTGATTATTACAAACTGAGACATAGTACCTTGAAATGAGCTCCGATCCTGGCTAGAACACATTTTGAGTTATCGTGAAAAGTTATCGCCGCTTGCACTCGCAATTTCGGTTCGATTTGATTCAAACACGGCATCGTTTTGGATAACTGCACAAGTTCGTTAGTCGGAAATATCAGCTAAACCGATTCAAAATCTTAAAAGTAATAACTTTTTACCTTACTTTTGAGAAAGTATGACTTTTACCATTAGTAATTACCGTTAAAATCTCCATGTGAGACGGCAATCATCGTATTTTCTAAGCCTTGGTAAAATTTTAATAAATAATATAAGTAGATTTTAACGCTGTATATGATGGTGAAATCAATTTTTTTCAAAAAGCGTTAAAAATATACTGTTATAACGTGATATTGCTCCTACTTGGAAATTCGCATTTGGAATTTTTAATATCAGGCCTGTAAATTTAATCTGGTAACGTTATTGGTTGTTAACACATAAGCAGTAAGTTATTTAGTTTTTATAGTGAATACTGTTTTCAAGTAGGCAAAAAGTTTTTATGTTATAACACTTTATACATATATTTCACAATCACGATCGGCGTTGAAAATGCTATTTTTTTCCATTGATTACAGAAATGAATCTTGACCACCGTGAGATTCCGTTTCGTATTATAATGAAATGTTTTGCAAATTACGTTACTCTTGTTCGGTAAACGTTTGAAAGCCATCAGCAGTACTTAAGCAATAAATTATCACAATTTAAACCAAATTTCTCTTAAAATTGGCATGAAGACTAGTTTTGGAGTGGCAGCTGTCGAAATATAAAACAGACGTTAATCCCCACCCCACCCTGAAGATAGTAGCGTCGCGTATAATTACTTCACCTTATATTATTTGTTTTAATGATGTTTTGTTGAAGACGAGGGTAACGAGCCGAAACCGGTGAACAGGGGTTGTCAAAGATTCTCATCAAAATGCAATATCAACCCCCCACTCTCCTACCTCCTCTCTCAGCTACTATATGTATACCTACACTTATTTTTATTAGAATTTTATTTGCCGTTGCTTTCCTCCCTTGGTACTCCATGTTTATTAGCTTTCTCATTTCCGCTGGTGCGGTGCCTTCCCCTCCCTCTTCGTCTACCCTTTACCCTCTATCGTTACTTAATGTATAAAGTAAGGAAATATTGCCATTTTGGTTTTATATTACCCGCTGTTCCCTTAATTCTCGATTATAGGACACTTCTATCTATCTACATCATCTCTTACGTAAAGAAAAAACTTGGGGAAAAGTGTTGTAAACACTTTGCAGATAAGTGGTGACCATTATTCTTTGCTGAAATATCGGTTCTTTAAACAAAGGCGCGCTGCGAAGGTACGAAATTAATAAACTATTTATCTGGAAAGGGGTTGTCCGCCCCTCCGTAGTACGCCAAGTGAAAATTACTTTGCTTCAATAATCAATAAAGCTTGCGCTTGACGTTTAATCTAGCTTTTAAAATCTTATTTTTAATTTAATATTAAATCTTTATTGTTTTTTTTGTCCTTTGATTTACTGTAGGCCTTACATACTTTAAATTTAATAGATCATAACAGAAATATAACAATTAATTGATTAAAATGTTCACTGTTAAATTGAATATCAAGAAATCAGTTATATAAAAAATGTTTTGTTTTGCAAAAAAGTAAAAGTTCAAATAATGTTGTAAAATATTTTCTTCCAGAATTGTCATTCCTATTCTTTTATACGAGTTTCTGGTATACTTGGGAAATATGGTAGAGGCATCAAGAGCTCCAAAATACATTTGCTGATACCTATCGCTTATAAAAATTAAAGCTTATATAAATTAAAACGAAATTTTGGTTACACTGATTTCAGTGTATACTCAACAGAGATTTTATTCAATTTGTAGTTACCGTACTGAGTACTTTATCTATGTAAAACGTAATTCACAACTCACGCTTTCATCGCTTATCCAGTTGTGTTACTCCAGTCACTAAAACCAACAATTACTTGACATTAACTTTCCTTAACGTTACAAATACGGTATAACCACTGTTTTTCAGTTACAATTGAAATTTGTCCCTGCATAGCTACAGCAACTGAATAAACAAACGACCACCCAGTCAGAATGCCATCTAGAGCTAGACGTCTGTTCATTAATCAGACCGATATATCACTAGCAGAGGCGGTGGCAGTACGTCTGGCATACTCGCTTTACAAATCTATTGCTACATTTTCTTCATATTTTTATGTCGATTGGATTTGACAGGTCTTCTAAGAGTACTGAGGAAAAACAGATCTTTCGTTTTATCTTTCAAGCTATTCGTTATGATCTTACGTTTGAAATGCTTTCTGAAGAATAACACAAGTAAATTTATAGTCTGCAACTGCCATATTTTTAACTGCAGTTATTCTATTACTAATGGAATGGATTGCAAACTACAAACAAAATCCTTGTGAGTTTTACTTTTAAATATGGAACATTTTTTTATAAGTTTACATAAAACGTATGCTTTATGCTAGTTAACTTATTTTTTATATCGTTTCTCATTTTAATTTTTTTTCTGAAAAGCGAAAAATTATTTTCTTAAAAGGAAAAAAACAAGAACGACATAATCTTACTTCCTACAGGTATCTTTATTTTAAAAATAAATATTGTTTTAAGATCAAGAAGTAAAAGCTAAGAGTTTTTTCCGAACTATCGAAAGGTGTTCGATTTGTGATTTGTGCAATATCAACCCTGTTTTATAACATCTATATATATATAGAATTCAGAAGAATACATATATATATAATATATTGATTTTTAATGTAAATATTGTTTGTTATATGTACCTCAATTATTTTTACTACAAACGTCTTTTTACAAAAATGTTATTGCTTTTCTTCATCTCGAAATTTACATCACCATTAGAAGCCGCCTTTTAAGTTATGAAATTTAATTTTAAACGTTGCCATGGAAGACGTTAATACACTTTGGAACCGAACAAAGCCGTTAAGTGTAGCGTGAGTTCACACGCCAGTGGAATCGCTTTAAAGCAAGAATTAAATAAAAAAAATATTCGTCGGCATTTCTGTTAGTGACAGAGCAAGAGCAGGGGTTGAGAAGGGAGAGTAGCTAATTAAGAAAGTTAAGCCAAGACGCGCTTTGCGTCAATCTCCAGTCACACCTCGATAAATAACGTCTTTTTTAACCGGAAGGAAAGACGAGATCCATTTGGCGTGTTTACATCTTAAAATAATTTCTGAAATTAATTATGGTTTTTTTCGAACTTCTTCAGAAAGATTTTTCAGCAATATTCCCTAACAGACTTTGTTGTTATTATAAAAGTATACTTATTGTTCCAAAGTTTTTCAAATTAATTATTTTTTTGGACTTACGGCGTTAGTAAATAAATATTGGCTTTGTTCTTCCAATAACTGTTGTTCATTTTCGTTTTTTTTTTTTAATTGTAACTTAGAAATTAGTTTAAATTACTTATATATAATTTAATTTTGATTTTCCGTGTATTTTTGAACAAAATGTTTTACCAAAAGTATTTCATCGTTGTTAACTTTCGAATGCTTACGAACAAGAATTTTATATGTTCAAGAAAGTTTATGCAGTTTACCGTAATATTTATTTTTTGTTAGTAAGCCTCAGTCGCAAAACATTACTGGAAACATTGGCTAAGATCCAGTTAGTGGAATATTTAGTTAATACCTAGTCATTTTATTGTTCTACGAGTAATGTTAAGATTTGTGTACATTTTTTTAAAAGGATAAATTTTTAAGTGAATAAATTTTTATATAAATATAAAGAAACAGTAATGTATACTCACCAAAAATCGTTGCAATTCTAGCAGCTGATTATAAAATGGTTATTATAAAAAATAGAATGTGAATGCCAATTTGTTCAAAGAGATTTTAAAGAAATTTGTTCACGATAACTTTGTACACGTTTTTTTTCTTTGTGTAGCTAAAAAAGAGGTTACGTTTTTCAATATTTTCATGGCCTTTTATTTGCGTAAACTTGAGTACAATTGTTGCTAGCTTGGAACGATTCAGATGTAGTTTATCCCTGGGATTCACCAAAATTAGACAACAGTATTATTGTCGGAGTATTTTCTTTGGAAAATGAGCTATTGTCGCAGTTATCGTAGTAAAGAACCAGACCTGGGTCAATAAAATTAGCATCGATCATAATATCTAAAGATATAATCTAGGGGTCATATACAATTTGCATTTTGTATGGTTAATATTTTTGCTATTCCGGCTTCATTCAAAAATGGCACAAAAATTGATTTTGGTAATAGCTTGACACGTTTGTTACTTGGCAAAACTGTTTATGGATTTGCATTTAGTAGTCATTCAAGATATTTTAAAAAAATCTGTATACTACATTTTACTTTACAATTAACAATTTTTTATGTATTTTAGTCTGATTTGATTCAAAATTCATTTACAGTTTTTGAAAAGAATAATAAATAAAATAATTTCTAATGTAGTGTTACATTGCGTCTTTTCTTTTCCTAATGAAAATCTCATTGTTAATTAAACATTTACATTATTTTCGTTGTATCTGGTAAAAAAAACTGGAACATTTATTTTGGCAAATAGAATGAGGTTACAAAAGAATACTTAGTCCTGAAGTCAAATTTAGCCTATTTTATAAACAATGTTTGTATTAAAGAAAATATTTCAGAAAGATTTAATATCACGTGGAAAATATATTTTTTCAGTAGATGCGCATAAAATGTTGAATGACTTTTATTATTAGTTTTATCTTGTTTTGCAAAAAACATAACCTCAAAGTTATTTAAACGTGAAAAAACAATTGTTTTAAATCAGCTGTTTAATAAAAACAAAAATAAATTAACATTACCTGGATTCATTTCACTTTGTGTTTATTGTATAAATACTTATAGAGTAGAGATACGTAAATTCAGGAATATGTAGGCTATTTATTTTCTTGTGGATAAAATTAGAAAGTTTGTCAGGAACGAGAAGAGAATAACAAATTGCTAAAATTCAATTAGAGATAAACTGCAGACATGAAGTGCAGAATTAATTCACGATTCTGCACTTTCAAACGTTATATGCAGTAAACACTTTATGAGTTAGTTAAACACTACTCTAACTTACAGACTGTTTCAATTCTAACTTTGTTTTTAGTTTAGCGTTCATTGTTTTAAAGTTCTATAATATTTGTAGATAGATATATTTAAAAAATGAATAACAAAAACAAAACTGTAATCGTGCAAAGGTAGTCATAATATTTTAATCTGTAAACATCAAATTTCATTTCAGTTTTATGTTTTATAATTTGACTTGAGGATGGATTTAAATAGGATACCTGGAAATATCTTAAAATTATTGTCAATTACAACTATCCTGGGAAATAAGGACAGACCACGTAGGTGGCTTTAAAACAAGAGTTTATTGTGAGTACGGAACAAGCACGAACCGATAAGAAAGAGAAAAAGATTTATGAAAGTAACAATACTTTTTTCCAAATTTCATTACAAAACTCAAGTTATTATATTTTTTTCTTTACTTACATGGATCTTCTTCTGCTCGTAAGTGTTTAGGTCGTTTAAAGACATTTCCTTCTTTTTTTGTCAGCTGGTTTTAAAACATTATATAAATAATGTAAATTCTATTTTTACTATTTTAAAATTATATGTAAGGAAATAAACTGCCTTGTACTGAATGTAATTTCAACAGCACAGGTAATTCAACAAATGTAATATTTATTCAAATTTCTCTTTTGGTAAATTTATAGGTTATAAAGAAATTTCTATTGAAAAAATGAGAAATATTACAGCTCATCGTGGTAAGATCCAAACTCAGGACAACGGCATATTCCAAAGATCTTGAATTATTGAACAAGTCGTTACGTTGAACCGTTTCAAAATAATGATTAATAATTTTTTTATTACACATTTTTTCAAAAGATAAAAAATAAAACGATTATTCTACAATCGTAATTAGTGTTAAAACCTGTGTAAATTAAAATTTTAAATTTTAAATTAAATTTCTTGAAAATTTAAGATAAAGAGTTACGCATTTTTTTATCAGTAAGGTTTTATGTTTATATTTTAAATTGTAAAATACGAAAATTTTCGCTTAACAAAACATTTGTTTATACAATATTCAATATTGTTAGTTATTTTTAAATTCGCTTTTATCACATCAGCCAGACAGTTTTGCGCCGAAATTACGCATTTGTGTTTTTGTAATTTGCAGTAGGCCTAAGGCTATAAAGCTTTAAAGCCTGCGTTAAAAAAGAAGACCTTCATACCTTTTTTAAAACAGTGTTATTTTTTATTCATATAGCGTTTAGAATATTACAGTTTTACTAGTGAAGCTATCTATTACCATCTTCACACATTAGTCACTTTTATACACAATTGAAGGTCTACAGTTATTTTAAATATTAGTCTTACTAACAGACGTTTTACTACAATAGACTTGTTCTGCCCAAAATAAACAAGCCAAAGAAAGTCCTGATGAAAATGGTAGTAAAAATGTTTTAAAATTAAGAATTATTTCGTTTATATTTCTTTTACCTTCAGGTGAATTGAAAATATTAAAAATCCGATTGTAGAAGTTTTACAAATATAAAATGGATCGTCTTTCAACGGAATATACATACCGTGGCTGAAACCTCAAGCCATAGCCAATATTGGCTAAAAAACTGGTAAGTGCTAACTTATAAAAAGTGTGTGTGTGTGTGTGTGTGTGTTTTATCAAGCTCAAGTTTGCAGTTTTGATCCGATCTGATTCAAAATTGGCACAATAATCGATTATGGTAGTAATAACTTAGACAAGTTCGCTGGTCAGCAAAATACGTTTAACAGTTTTAAAATGGCGGCAGTTTCAAATGTTTAAAAATTCATAATTTTTGTGTCGTAAATGTTGTTTTTAAACCCGATTTCATTTTCGTAATCAGAGTTAAAAACTGCGTAAAGTAACATTTTGGATTTTCAAAATCTATTGAAATAAAAAAACACATTTTTAACAGCGGTCTGGATTCATTTCGTATTTTCAGTGTAATTTGAAAGTTTAAAATGTGCAGATTTCAATGCTGGTTATGATGGTGAAATTAGAATTTCAAGAGAGCTTAGATAAAGAAAGACATTTTTTTGGAAATTCGCTTCTATTACGTCAGTGAGGTAGCTGCTTTCTACAATTATTTATGTTTAAATTTTATTGTGGTTTTGTTGTTAGTTTTGTACAAGTGTTTTTTAATGTATTGTTTTGAGTAGACCTGTTGTTTTAGTTAAATCTGCTGTATTACGTGTTCAATTTTGTATGCATTTTGACATTAAATTGTTATTAGTATTGTTGTGGCTATAAATAAATATGATATGGGCAGGTGTATACGAACACACAAATTCAGCATTAACAGCCAGACCTAAATAATTTCCTTGTTACGTTGTGCTCTCTTTGTGCTCTCGATGCTCTACCTCGCTCTCACTCTCTATTAAGCGTTTCCATTACGAGGGGCGTTGAGCACTTGAAGCAGGTACATTGTGCTGTTCATGCGACAAATTTTCCTCTTTTTGTTTCTACACGTTTTCTACAAACACACGAACACGCTTAAGTTTATCTTTGGGATTAACAAGCGGCCGGTGTAATTAAATTTCCACCGAGGGAGTTTTTCAGGAGATTATTTCGTGTAAAAGCTATTATGTAATTTACCACAATGGGCCTAAACGAACGCCTGATATAATGAACAACATAATCCAAATTTCACCAACGATTTTCTTGAAAAAATTAATGTTTTTTTAAAAATTTTAATTACAGTCATTGATTACGTTTATATAACTCTGTTGATGAAACGTACGTCTCTGAAAAAATTCATGAATAATTCTGACATTTCATATTGTCATTTACAAAAAACGTTTTTGTTAATTTATTTAGAAAATGTTGTGAAAATACTTTAAAATGAGTTAAATCATTTGTGTGAATAAATGATTATTTTTATTGTTTTGTTGTATTTTATTGATATATACAAAACTTAAATTTCTACTGATCGTTTCGTATTTACATTTTGGACTGGATTAAACTGGAGGTTCCATGATCGTTACAAATGTGTTGGTTTAATTTTGTTCCCCTGAACTTTAATTGTGTTTGTCTGAGGTGTACTTTGTATAACCATCTACTTTAGTCAACGCTTATCCTTGGCATTTCCGCAATCTGGTGTAGTGATTCCCAGTAGATATCCTGATGGAACAATGAGTAATAGCGGTGCAGGTCAGAAGATGATCGGCGTTCTGATTTCCATTGTTACAAAGGAGAAGTAAGTAAGAAACAAGAAGATTTATTCCGTCTGTAGCTGTAGTGTCTCTTGGGTGATACACTTTGTAGCTTTTATAGTAATAAAATAGTCACTATGTTCAGTATAATGATCTACCTTCCCTAGCTTCGTCAATTCTACTTTCGTTGATTTCTTTCGGAGAACCTCCATCTTCAAAAACTATACCTATACTCATAGATGGAGTATAGATATAGTTTTTGAAGATGGAGGTTCTTCGAAACGCGTTAACGAAAGAGAACACGTTAATCCTTTATAATCCTAGCAGAAAAGAAGAAGAATATAAAAATAAAATAAAATAGTCCTTCCTTAAATTGAAGTGCTTTGTATTCCTACAGTGTCTAAATATTCCTCTTATACTTTTAGTACAGAGTAATGAATGCTACCTGTTTGGTGGTAACGGTCATTGTTACGTATAAAGCATCTGTACAGAAATAGTAAACATCTGTTGTTCGGCAGTAGACGACTATACCATTCAATAAAAAGTGGAATAGAAGTACAGCCACCATTATAAAAAACCGTTCTCGTTATTAGACACTAAAGTCCAGGTAATTGGATTATTCGCCACTGGGAACGCTGCAAGCTGCAAAAACATAGGGAAAGACGTTTGAGAAAATAGACAGTACTATTATTTATTTAACTGTAGTTGAACACTCTTCCGCAAGATGCCACCAGCAGCGAACTCTCACATAACTCTCATTCTAGGACGTTTAGACTATATTCAATAATTATACCGCCTTTAGAGTGTATATTCTAGATCAGACTGTGTTTATTATTAAAAGGTTGTGTTTTGTGTCTGGTATGCTCAGACAAACAACGATTGGTTGTGTGTTTCTAAAGTGGTTGTGACTAGTTATTATGTTTCATGTGTTTCTTTTCAAGCTCAATCAAACACCAGGGTTAGACGCGATCATTCGATATGGCGCCTAATTCGTCCGGGAGCTCTAGTCTGTTTGACAATGTTTTACGTTCTTGTATTATGTTACACATAGCTTTAGAGTAATAAGTTGTCAGATTTTGACGGAGTGTGACATGTATAAATTGCCCATATCTCGAGATCTTTTTTTGGTTTAAAAATATTATGTTTTTCAAACCCTTTATTGACCGCAAAATTAACAAAAAACGGATTTGTTCAAAATCGGTTTTAATTATTTGCATCAATTTAGCTTAACGTTAGAATAGGGTCTATTATTATTTCAAAAAATATTTGTCTTAATTTTACCTTTCTTTAATTGCATCATAATCAGCATTAAAGTATGCATATGTTCTCATTTTAAATCTGTAAGTTACATTGATAATACTAAAATGAACCTTAAACACCGTCAGATTCGATTTTTTAATTTCAACGGATTTTGAAAATTTTAAATATTAATTTATTCAGTTTTTAACGATAATCAAGTAATAAAATTAATTAAGATTTGAAATGGTGTATATTTTGAAATTCTTGAAGGAATTTTGCTGGTTAGCGAACTTAACCAGGTGAGGATCAGCGCTCATTTCAAGGTCCCGGGTCTGGATCTTACCATGATGGTTGCTCCAGTAACTCATGTAATAGAAATTCGTTTAAAACATTAAAGAACAAAATCGTTTAAACGAAAATTCATTGCGTGAAGATCACTCTTGAAACAGAAATTAACTTTGGTTGTACAGAACTTTGCCTATGTATTTTAGAAACAATCACTGACCCAGAAAATCTGCTTCTCTATGTTTCATTTCATAACTTGTTACCTTACACTCTTTCAAAATTGTGATTTCACCATCGTAATCAGCTTTACAATCTGCAGCAAATTATTATTTAAAATTTTTGAATTTCATTGAATACACAAAGAACCTTGACTTCCATCGAGTTCATTTTATTATTTTAAATCATCGTGATAATAGATCCATGATGATCTCTACTTTTTCAATGGAAGCTCTCTAATTAGACAATGCCACAGTGCAAAATCTAAAAAGAAAATAGCTTAAAATTAACCGCTTCTTGTTCCAAACAAAAGCCCAACTTGAAATACTCGTCCAGTGTTTACTTAGAGATCAAAGTGGGCAGGGCACTAATCGAATCCGTGAAGTCATTAATATACGACTATTGTACTTATAAATAGTCCATTTCTGTAATGAATATTATGTCTAAACGTGACTGGAGGCGGGTTCTATTTGTGTAACCGGTGTTGATTGCTGGGCATTGTGACCTACCGTACCCGAATACGCGACCTCACCGCCATCACGTACCGTACTTCCGCAGTCGTACGATGTTTATAGCGTTTAATAAATTTAACAAATTCAAAATCTGACGGCTATGAAGGTACTGTAAAACTGTGCACTACAGCGAATTGTGGATGTAACATAATATTCGCTGACGTAATAGAAACGGATTTCTAACATTAAGAACATTAAATAATGTCACGTAAACTTACATTTACGTGACTTGGCACACGAACTGATTTTTAAGATATAAAACCCGTCCATTCGTTTCAGAATCTTACAAATAATCATTGCTAGGAGTTTTCCTATTGAACGTTTACTTTTAGTTGTAGAGTTGTAAACATTTTTAGGAGCGTAGAAGTACAGTCACATCTCAGAAGGAAGAAATGTAAACCAAAATTATTTAACAAAATGGTATAATCAATTTTATAAGATCAATTATAACACAACATTTTTCATTTTTGTCTCTGAGTTAATCTTAATGTAGGCTATGTTCTTTATAACGGGTTTGTTCTGTTATTAAATTTAGACAAACTTAGCTCAGTTACAGTAATTATAATAAAAAAAAGACTCCAGGTTGTGACAAAACACTTCAAGTGTGGCAGTCATCTTTCGCTAGTGATAACGTCGATGTTGTATGCAGGTTAAAAAGTTCACTAATGATACAAAAAACGCACGTAATAACGAGCACAAATAAATCGAAATGAATCGTATTGCCCTACCTTGTGTTTTGTGTCTGCCAGTGTTTTGTTTGTGAACGTTTATACTAAAACAACGTAGTGAGAGATGTGCATTTTATTTTTATACATTTGATACGTTTAGCCAAAGGTAGTCGCAAAATAAATAACCCGAAAACGCAGTTTCACGACAATAGATTTTTTCCGGCGAAAAACAATTATGGTTATCATCACCGAACACACTTTATTAAAAAAAATATATATTTAAGGACCTAACTGATACTGTGTGAAGAACCTGGGACAGTTTGAGGTAAAGTTCTGTTTAATTAAACTTATGCCACTTTGTTTCCCTACAAGAACGAAACCCCGCAGGGCTGCAGACTAGCTGCACCTATTGAGAGGATTTAGACGTCCTTCGCGGTACCCGAGTCTAATACACACTTAAACTTACAACATTACACTTACGACTAACACTTTATATTCACACTTGCATTTAGGGAGGCGATAATAGCCTCAATTTGTTTTCCGCCTTAAAATAACAAAAACAAAAAAAAATACAAGAACGAACATAGTAATATGTATTAAAATTAGGTAAATGCCTTTTAAAATATGAAATGCGCATGAGCAATAAGTCGGTGTAAGAAATTTTGTATGTTCCGTGCAATGTATACAACAGTGACGTCACAATATAGTTTCGTAAAAAAACAGCCTAAAATCGTAAGTAACTTTGAAAAAAAATTATTTTCCTCAGGTGAATATGTGTTAATTAGGTAATAAAGTATGTAATAAAAGAAACAAATATTCAAAAATCACTATTTTTAAAAATAATCTACACTGTGCAAATGCCTGGTACTTGCCCTAAATATTTAAATTATTTCCGTTATGCTTAAACTGAACATTTTTGATTTTTTTTAATACTAGAAAGAGACAACATTAGGCCTACTTAAATAAACTAAAAAATAAATCTCCACGACAATAGAATTGTTAAGACAGAGAAACCTATACGTTTATGAATTTCAACTCGTGTCCAGTAATATGAAAGCATGTGCTCACATAACGAAAGTCTGAGCTAGACTAAATTATTAATGTTTGCAGCTAAGCACAGTTTTGTACCATAAACGTTTCACGCTGCCGTTACAACAGCTGATGAAGCGGTCAGTCAGTGTATGTGTTACCGCTAAAGCTCAAAAACCGTAATTGTGCACATTACCTAGCTAATCTGCAGATTAACTGATTTGCTCCGTTAATATGCATCAAGAGTTTTCTACATTTTACCCAGGTAATGTGCACATTAACAGTTTCCGTATCGTTAAAATTCAAACATTTGTTGGATGATGGTTGATTCCATCAACTAATTTGTTGATTAACTTGATTCTTTAGATATCGAAAAATAAATGCATAACATTGTATTAATTTCCTTTATTGTAATAAAATTTTAAACTTTGATTCTTTGTATTACAGTTTTTTAATTGATTGTTGATTGATTCTACCAACTAATTTGCTGATTGTTTGATTTTATTAACTTGATTCTTTAGATATCGAAAAATAAATAAATAACTGTGTTAATTTAAGCGTACAGAAACGTTGTTCTTCCTTATTTTCACTTTAACGAGTGTTTAGTAGGTAATGTGCAGATTATCTAGGTAATTTGAGAAATGAAGCAATTTTCTACACTTTAACGGATCGCCCTAGTTAATCTGCACATTATGTAGATAATATGTAGAATAATTGATTTCTGCACGTTAGCAGCAACATATAAAAGAAATTTGGTTTAATTTTCTGTGAAATACAAAATCATCATTAATTTTTCACGACTTCTACGAAGGTTACAGACATATTTTTTAACTTGAGTAATGTTCAAAATGTGGCTCAACAAATACGACTGCCTTCTGTATTTTGTCAATGTAAAATAAATGTGTGAACGAACTTTAAAGGCTGGTTGGTGGAGACATCGAGTATAGTCTATATGGGTTCTTGACGTTTGGTTTGCGTGGGCGAAATGTATTTTGTATTCAAACAATAGTCAATCTCGTTCACAATGGAACAATCAAATTTCGAACAGTTATAATTTGTGTTATTATTGATGTAGTCAATGTCAGGTAAATTTGAAACCTAATGGAGATTTATTCAATGTACTAACCATATTTCGGATTTAATTCGATTAAATTTTACGAACTATTTTGCCCACTGTATGTATGTACTAATTATAAAACAGATAACATTAAATCTTACTTGGTTGTAGCATAAACTATAGGCGTACAAATGCACTGTAGAAACGCCAATACTGTAGCTGTGGATATACGGCATTGCTGGGGTCTAAATGAAGTAAACATTCTACATATTCGCTGCCTCACTTCGAACGGTCTCCATACTTCGTGTTATTAACTGGGGCAAAGGTTGGGAGGGTCATATCTCAGGTGAAGACAAGGAGCAATCCTTTACCAGCTCTCTGTAATTAGGCAAGTTAGCAATTAAAGGGTGAAGTTTTGACGAATGCCGGGTGCGCAGCGGGTCCAAGTATTTTCCAATTATTATCCTTTGGAGGGGTGTTTAATCAACGTACCCGTCTGCCATTAGGCCCACGCATCGACTTGTATTGCCTAACTTACTGTACAAATTAACCATATTTGTTTAGCTAGACACTTCATTCCACTAGCTGAACTTTTTGATGTCACAGTCATTGCTTTTAAAAGACCACATATGAATTTTAATGTATAAAAAAATAATTTAAACATAGGCTATGTTGTTTTTTTAAAAGTTTTTCTTATTTTTTGTGTTAGAACTCTATTTTTGCAAATTTTTGTCCGATTTAATTCAAACTTAGCACAAACATCGATTTGGATGGTAGCTTGGACACAAGTTTTTACCAAGCAAAATCAGTTAACAGCTTTTAAATGGCGGTCAATCCATTACAGATCTGATTGCAAGTGTAACTTATACCTTGCACTTTAAAAGTCTGATTTGCCGCTTCGGTGGCCTAGTTGATAGCGTACTGGGCTTTCACCCCGAGGACCCGGGTTCGATTCCCGGCCAGGGTTTGGCATTTTCATACGCTATAAATCATCCCATTGTCTGCATTAGCCGAACCCGGGCTATCGGGCTAACGGGATTTGCTTATTAAAGTCCGTGCACAATAGTCGGACGTTAAATACCAACAAAAAAATTAAAAGTCTTGATTTCACCGTCGTAATCAGCATTAAAAGCGGAGGCCGGGGTTCATTTTCTTATATTCAATGTTTACGAAAGTATAGAACGGGTTCATTATAACATTTCAAATGCGGATATATTCGCGTTTTCCATGTTAATGGCAGCCGTTATATATCCTTAACAGCAGCTGAGGACAGAAATACACCACCTCTTTCAAAGTCTCTGATGGTATTCCATCTGGCATAAATGTGATAAATCTACATCGCATTATGGGTTCAAGCAATTTCTTTTCATCAAACAGCAGTTCGTCCGCAATTTGAAGGCATGTGCCCATGAGTTGACTGCTCACAGAGTGTGCGAGAGCAGAGTATTCACACTATATTATCTACCTCCAAGAGAGTCCCCGAACATCCTTATGACAATCTTTAACCAAGAAACCACAGATCGCTATTTACCTCCTGCCTAAGAACTTCTCGGTTGTTTCTTTTGCTTCTGGAAATAGCATTTTCAAGTTCTCTTCTCGCTGTCTTGGAAGCTAGTCTAGGAAGTCCCTACGGTAAACATTCTTCCTTCTTTACTCCACCATCAGGCAGTCGGTATTTGAACTACGTTACTAATATTGTAATACATATTTAAGCTTATAAAGTAATAGTAATAATAATATATGTATCTGTAAATTTTTTATTTTAAAATTGACAGTTTTAGTTTTTACTTTCGTTAATTCTTGTCACCTTTAGGGAGCAGGATAGTTCATACTTTGCTATACAAATTTCTTTTGAGGATAATTGCACTATCTTACATCATTTCCTTCAATCTAACCTTCGAAAATATCTTTACAACCAAAAACAGTATGTTGAAATTTTGGGTGTCCGTTGCCACCATGCAAAATCTATGAGACCGAGGACCTGCGACCTGACAGAGACCAGATGTTCATCACGGTGTAAGGTCTTAACACGTTTAGAAAATTATGTTATTTCCTGCTGAGTCCGTTATTCAACCATAGGTCAGTTTGATTTTTTTTTTATAATGTCAAGCCCTACATATAGAACTGTTCCTTTCGGCGTTCAGTCACTCCCTCTATTGTACTTTTTTCAATATGATTTTTATAACGATCGTAAAAGACAGCTGATGTTGGATTTTTCACTGGCTTGTTTAAAATTTCATTATGTTTTTCTATTACAGTAACTAACACATCTACGAGTTACAAATTGAAATATTTAAAGTTTTAAGTTTTAATGTAAATTAACTGTGAGCATACTATCGATATTCTGTAAACAGAAATACTCTTAGATATAATCTGAAATAGTGTTTTTATAAACTACGCTAACACTATTGACTTTGTTACTGAAGAAAAGGTAAAAATAAAGAGAATGAACGTTAATTTATTACACAAGAAAAAGTAAGGTATTATCAATGAATACAGAATCTATAGATTGATTCTGTATCCATTGGTATTATACATTGCATAAGAAAAGGAATACGTTAATTTTTGTTGTCTCAATTATTTACTTGAACATGACGAGACTACTATTTCTTTTTTCGTGATGTAGGTTACATATTTGTATAAAACATGCATGTATGTTATAGCTTACACACATACATATGATTACAGTATGATTAAAAAATAAAATTTACCAGAAGTAATTATGGCAAAGAATGACATTTTAGGATTTAGAATGACGTAAACAGTTTTAAAACTGGTGAACGGATTTTGCTGAAAAAACTTGCCCAAACTATTACCAAAACCGATTTGAATGCTCTCAATGTTAAGGCAAAACATATTTATGTACTTAGGCATGTACATATAGCCTTAAACGACCTTCTTAATAATAATAAGTGATCTAGAAGTCAGGTTCGGTACTCATTTTAAGCTCCTGGGTCTAGGTCTTACCATGGTATAGGTAATGGCTCATTTTTCAATGAAAATTCTCAAATTACTTGCAAATAACATTATAGGCTTTCCAAATCAGTAATCTATAAAACGTTTTCAGATATTTTTCCACGAAATGGGTTTCGATCCTCTTAGAGGGAACAAAATTGACAGGGAAATTAATGTTTTTTCATTAACATCCAGAGTGGGAGATTTGACTGCGTACTTTCCACTCTGCTATGTGGTTGAGTCCTCACATCTGATTGGCTGATATTGGGGTGTGAATGTGTTTGACAGCTCACTACGGCAGCCAAATGGGGCACCGCGGGGTGTCGGCTCGGCAACACTGTACCACCAAGTGGAACATATTTATCCTCGTAATCGAAACATTTCCTCTTTGATTTCGATGTTCAGCAAAAACACAACTGATAGAATGCTTTCAGTAACATTTTAAAAAAATAATTATAATGCAGCTATAGAAACGAGTATTAATTAGAAATATTATTAGATAAAGTATAGTAATTGGTATTGTACAAGTTTATTTGTGTCGAAAATGTGCCTTTAAAAACAATTCTTAAGATATTCACTTAATATTACTTTTTTCAATTTAAAGAACTATATTATACTGTGTAAGGAATGTAATAATAAAAGGATAGGCCTAAAAAGGATTTATTATAAAAGAATACAATGTAAGTATAGTAAAATAATTTGCATTCAATTTTCAAGATAACTTTAAAAGTAATGTTTTCAAATATATACATTCTTAAAAATTCAATTAAATGTACCTATATCCTTAAGTAATTATGTACTATTACTTGATGAATAAAGTAAAACCTTTAAACTATTGTTGAATGCGTTTTAAAACCTTTAAGTTAGTGATACATTTTATCCAACAAGGTTACAATTTGTATTCATTTTACAAAACATGCATGTTATTTGATACCATGGTTTGTAAGTTAAATTCCTTTCATTATGTCATATTACTATTATTACCTTAAGAAATAATAACATGT
The DNA here is from genome assembly GCA_022606455.1 of Callitettix versicolor. Taxonomy (NCBI): domain Eukaryota; kingdom Metazoa; phylum Arthropoda; class Insecta; order Hemiptera; family Cercopidae; genus Callitettix; species Callitettix versicolor. Next base: position 59,607,172 of record CM040183.1, read on the forward strand.
TAATTAGTAGGACAGTTAAAAAAAAATAACTTCCTAAAAATTGTAAACAAAATTGTATTAATTTTAACATAATTGTTTCTTTTAAAATCAAATACTAATATTTCTCGTCTACTGGTGAAAATTAACTATCAAAAACCATCTTTCGCAGTCCTGATATTATATTCAGAAAGCAAACAGAAGATTGCCGTCTAATCCATTAGAAGTGCAGTAATGGAGAACGTAATGCTCTTTACAGTGTCATATAGCCTCTGTCTACTTTGCCAGCATCTAAATATTTTTCTTTAGTTTAAAACTCGTTTTGCACTTGATGAAATCGTACTCATTAACGAAATTGTTGTTTGTCGTTAATTAATTTTTCCGTAGCGTTTACTTTTAATTGGTGATTACATGATTCTTTCTCCTGAACAGCAAAATCTTTCAATATTTCTGAAGCAGAAGCATATTTTAATGTGGAAACAATAAATAGTCGAGCACGCAGTTATCTCGCTGATGTGATAGAAGCAGATTTTTAACATATTTTTTTTCTCACACTTATTTGAAAATCAGATTTCACAAATGTAAACAGTAATAAAATATGTATAAATAATAAGCATCTTAAACTTAATGCTTGAATAAAATTATATTTAAATTTTTTTAAAAAATGAACTCTAACCACCCGATTTTTAGAAAAATTAATTATTTTTTGTTTCGTTGAATTTTTAAAATTGTAAATGCTAATTTATGCAATTTAAAAAAAATATTTCGCTGCATGATGAATGCTAATGTAATCCTATGCCTCGTAATCCTAATGTAATCCTTATGTTCTATAAAGATTTTTGTAAAATGATATAAACATTTAGTGATAAGTAAACTTTTTTAAAGTTTACAGCCCTGACTTATTTTTGTTCTGTTTTGTTGTGTTTTATTATTTTTATGTTATTGTTATTAGCCTATTACATTTATTTGTCCTAAAAAGCTTCGGTCTATGACGCTACTAGTTCATACAAGTGCGTCATAACAAATCGATTGCTATTAAGCTAATTGCTATTGCTAATTGCTAATCGAAAATTAAAATTTTCTAAATGATCCTACGAGATAAATCGTACAATGTTCAAATTACCTCAAACATTTGTCAGGGATATACTGCACTGATAACATAATAAAAGAGTTGCACTATTGTATAAACTTAACTTGGAAATTCATAATTTATTACATAAATACTCGGAAAATATTCTTCAACATTTATTCTAATATCTTGTTTCCACCTTTTTAATTATATTTTGTATTTTAGCAGTCGTGTTTTTAAAATTTGTTTAAAGTAATTATTTTTATGAGGTTATGGGTTTTGGTTGATCAAAGGATTTTATAGGCTCGAATAGGCTAGACGAAACATGCAGCCGCGGGCACATTATTTTTGTTTCGTTTATTTCAAAGTAATACGGAATGGAGTGTAATGTGTCAGTAGGCCTAATACGTTTTCCGCAAATAACAATCATAACAATTTAAGGTAGCTATTTTACAAATCTGATACTTTAAAAATCTAAATTTTAGTGATTGATTTCTGATAAAATTAAATGATTGATTCATACTTCAAGCGAACCTAGGCAATTTTCCCCATTTTAATTACTGTAATGTTATATTCATCGAAGTTAATACATAACACATTGCCATAAAGCTTATTTTAACGTTACTGACAGTAACATTGTAGGCCTACGCGTGTAATGGAGCTGTAAAACAAACACCGTTACTAAAATGTAACTTCAAATTATCAAAGTATGAAACATGATACCCCAGTTTGTGTTTCGCCCTTTATTTCAACAAAGTCACGTTTTCAGTGTTAAGACTACTTGTAAAGGAATATTGAAGGGATTGTTCCTTGGGGTTTGGAATAAGGGTGGTAATAATGAAGGGTTGTACTGTCCACCCTATGCAACCCTTTATCTGACCTTCACATGAAAATGACTGTCCATTGTCACCAAAGTGTGCCCTTTACCTATCGCACAACAAAAATGACAACCGCGCCATCTGTGCCTATATTGATATAACTGCCATTGTTAGAAAATTGTGTTCTCTTAATGAAAACTACTCTTTTTAATAGACCTGCTACATTTCTGTTCGAAAATGAACTATTGGAGCCGCCATCTTGTTAAAACTTAAAACCAGAACTATGAATTGTGCACAATCTATAAACAACGTTTTGATGGGTTGTTTTTCTTTTAAAGTAATATTTGTTTATCTTCATATTTTTTTATCTGATTACACTAGCGTTATTAAAATGTGCTTAAATTAACATTTAAAATTTTCATAGTTGATTTAAAATTAAAATGAATTCGACTCTGGTGCATTTTTCTGTACCAGTTTTGATTTTCACTTGTTGAAATTGGTTTTAAAAAGTCATTTCCATCAAGCAAGCGACACCGCTGGGTTTAGCGATCGTTTATTTAAATGATTTCATTTTTTCGTTTAAGCCCATAACGACTATTGCCTTTCATCGAATCTCCGTTGGAAAATAAGGTATTGCAGCGGTCATCGGACTAAAACTCAGCACTGGTACCTTGAAACCAGCGCCGATACTGACTTCTAAATCAGTTTTTGAGGATCGTTAAAAATGTATTATAAAAAAAAATGTATTATGTAAGATAAAAATTTTTGTTGGGAATTCTTGGACTTCACTCCAGCAAGACATTGATTATAATAATTCAATGTTTTTTTTATTTACAACCAGCTTCCATAGAGAAAAAGGATAGGCTACACGAAGAAAGAAGGGGCTTATTTTTAACGTGATAATTTGCATGTCTGTCGGTAACGCCTTGTAGCGCCTAAAAGATAAATAGAAAATTTAAAACAAACTGCCTAGGTGTCAAAACCTATGAAATATAATTATTTCATTACCTAATTTGTTCTGATTCTAAAAGTGCACTGCAGGATATCCGGGATTAGGCAGTACTTTAAAAAATAACCTCTTGTTCAATATATTTTGTGCTCCATCCACAAGCTTGCACTATGAGGTACTAGTGTCATTTTGCTGGATGCCTGGTCACAGTGGGATAGCTGGGAACACTAGAGCGGATACTGCGGCAAAGGAAGCAACACTGCTGCTGCCAAGCACCGCCATTTGTTCTTTGTTCAGGATTTCTGTTATATTAAGCACTTAAATTATTTGCACTGGGGAAATGTGTGGGCAGCCATCGGTAATAAGAAATAGAGAGGAATTAAAAATACTGTTCTTCGTTGGAAGTCGTTACATGCAAGGCGTAGGAAGAGGGGCGTTTACTCGTCTTCGTATTGGTCACTCCTTTTTGACACATGGTTCTGATGAGTAGCTTGGACAACCTCTTTGTGAGTTCTGTGAATCACACATCACAACTGATCATATCTACAAGTTCATAATAGCATAAGGAACTGCGCCGGGTATGTGGATTAGGCAGTACTTGACGCAACAAATTTTTTGCGCCGCTTAAATATATACGTCATTAAATAAAATTTAATGAATTTTTATTTATAATTATTTTTAATGAATTTTTAAGGCCATTTGTTTTCTTTTCAGTGACCGTATACAGCGCTGTCGTATTTTATAGTTTAAATATTATATTACTTTGTTATTTTTTATACTTTTATTAACGCAATAACTGTTTTAAATTTTGTTGTTTTACTTTTTCAAAATTCTATTTATTTTATTTTTTTCCGGTTCTGATTTGGGCGATAATAATCTTGCAGGATTTTCGTCAAGAAAAAAAAAGTTATGGGTCAAAAGCAATTGTTTACAAGTAATGAATCACGTATAAAAATAGTTTTAAAAGATTTAATATTGTTGCGATGGAAAGATAAAAGATTATCTGTCGTTTAATGTATTTAGACAGCGTGGAACTAGATAGGGCCTAAATTATTCTATGAGATGGAGAACGTTTGAACTGAAGTTTTGTTTGTTGCGTGGAAGTTGTTATTCAAGGCTCGTTAGACGTCCCGATTGAACAAAACGCAACACAGAAAGAGTAAAACGTGACAAAACTAAGAGGCAAGGGTTGCGAGAGATGTCAAGGGAAATTACAAAACATAACTTAGCGGCTGTCAGTTCAGGTAATACAAGTATTGTGACTAAAAGCCGCTGAAAGCTGTAGTGAATCGATGCGGCCGTGAGGGAATGCGTGGAACAATATTATAATGAGGAATATTTAATTTAGTAGGCATTGAATAACAGCAGTCACTTGAAAAAGACTGATATTATTTGCAAGTCTTTAAATGTTTTCCACGCAAAATGTACTTACAGTAATCAATGGTATATGATCCGTAGATGTAAAAGTATCTTTAACGACTTAATAGGAACTTAAGTGTCTACACGTAAAGTATGAAAGAATTACGAAACTTAACAGTTTGTATTTAGTGTTCTAACAAACACATTAATTCTTATTTAACCTAAATATAGAAGACTTAAAGAAAGAATAACAGGATTTCGTGTTTGTGAGCATGTCATAACTCAAAGTTTTAACTAAGTGGAACGACAATGCTCGTGTTCTACTTGTATTTAAACGTTGAACTGGATTTGAATCGAGTTTAAAGTACACGTTTAGGTCATTTTAACTTAAAGAATTGTTTTTGACAGTTAATTTCCACCATAGCAAGTTTGTAATGGATCTCTATTTTTTTAGTGATCATTATGACTAAGGTACATAATATACGTATTGATAAAATAATTTTAAAAAATATTAATATTAATAAATAATAGAACTTATTATCATTTTTGAAAAACTGAATGAAACTATATTTTCGCCAGCTTCAGGCATTAAAAAAATTGTGTTGTAATCTAAGAAGGTATATTACAAAACAATATATTAAAACAGGTATATTAAAATTGTGTTGTAATGGTAGGTATATTACTTACTGATAAAAAATAGATTAAAGTTAACAGGCATAGAAGTAAAGTAAATTAACACGCATTTCAAATTAAAATTATTTTTATTTGTTTGTAGTGCCCGTATTATGGTATCTAAACTTACCTAACCTTGGGTTATTTTTTTAGAATGTAGGCCTAACAATAAACATATATAAACGATATTTTAAACAATAAAACATAATTTTTGATTGCTTAAACCTTTTCGCTTACCTACAATACTTGATAACCTAAATACCTTACACATTGTGCAATAAAATTGCTAGCCTATAAGCTGTGAATTTAAATAGCCTAGACTAGATAGCCTTATGTATAGACACCAAAACGTTGAATACAAAATAATAGTATAACTCTACTATATAATCACCTTTCTCAACACAAGATTCAGTTAGATGTTTCGGATTTAAGACAGAAAAATGATTAAATATCACAAAATATGTTTCTTACCATAATTCATACAGTGAGCTGACTAGTAAAACGCATTGAAATGAGACTTGGCACTGCTCATTAGGAGAACATCTAGTGCTTTAGTTAAACAACCCTAAGTGGTTAAACTTTTAATAGCATTGACATTTTAATCAAACTTCATGTGAATAATGAATATATATATATATATATATATATATATATATATATATATATATATATACAATGGTGAAAACACACACACACACACACGAATAATATTATACTGTGTGATATATCACACACAGTGATATAATAAATAATGTTTTAATATGTGACAATAATATATGTAGTGTTGACATTATTGAAGCCTATATAACATTCAGTTCTTCGTAAGGTGTAACAGTGTGTTCACGTGTTATCGCTCCTCTTACCTTCCTTCCTGTCAATTGTATATTGACAGTGTCAGTCGCACAACGCCGAAATCATTATTTCTGGAACCGAAACGTTTTGTTGGGCAACGTAAGTAAACCTTTAACGGTTTGGTCTTGTTTTATATTATTACTGTATGACAAAATCTTGCAGTAAATTCAACAAATCCTTATATAAGAGAATACTTCCGTCGAATATTTGGTGTTCTCAGTAAAATTCATTGTGACAACAGAAAGCAAAACAAATTACAATTTTAAAACCCCACTACCTGAGTATCAATCAAGTGAAACAAAATTTTGATTAATATTGAAAACTGTGAATTTAAACAGTTTTCGATATCTTAAATTGCATTGAAAAATCAAAACGTGATAGTACAGGAAGTACCATTGTGACTCATTTCCAAACATGAATTCGAAAAATGTTCAGTATATATTGTGTTAGGCTATATTCAGTCTATTTTTTCTATATACTGTGGGTTTTTTTTTTTTGAAGACTTATTTGTTTTTGGTTATCAAACGGAAGTTGAGAAAGATTTATTTTACTACTGCGTCATCGTGAACATATGGTTCACAAATGACAATGGGAACCTTACGTTAAATTACGCTGAAATCCGTCTAGTTGTCTTTACTGTTTTTAGTATATTTTAGAAGTATGTAAGTGTTTTCTCAAGAACAGCTCTAAAAATGATTTTAACACATTATAACTTTTGTTGACTTCGCTCGATTATTGGCTGAACTTTGCATGCGGTATGGAGAAGACATCGTGTTTAGTGAAGGAGTTTAGAATATTGTTTATATAAAAAAATAAAGTAAAACTTAAAAATTTAATACGTGTTTGTTAGAAACAAAAGCATTTGTGTCGTCACTTTAAATCTGAATTACACACCTCTTTCCACTATTCTAAAAAAATGCCATCCCATTTATAACCCTTTTTTAATTTTCGAAATATCTAAGAAACGAAAAAATCTAGAGTAGGCCTACATCTATTAGAAATTACAATCTTAATAAAAAAATAAACTATAACGTAATAACAACATTTCCTAACGCAGTGCATTGACTTTTAGCAAGTTATTAAATTCATGTCTAGATAAAATCTCGTAAACACAGTCGTCACAAAGAGAAATTTAATTAACTTCAGTTACTAGAGCGTTAAAATCGTTTTGAAGAACTTTTTTCGAAAGTAAGCCTGCGTACACACCAGACTTGCTAAAGTATACTCAGAATGATGATGAGATTCCGAAGGCTTTATTCAGGAACAGAACTTTTCAGCGCACCCTAAATTTGTTGCCTGCTGATTGGATTTTGTTTTCACTTGTATCTGATCTAAGCAATTGTGACAGCATTGTTTTCCTCCCGTAGCTCTCAGAGCTATAAAGTTCAATTATATTGAATCCCTTTCGGTGGTGCGCTCTGGGAGCGATTCGTTGTACTTATTCGGTTGCCATAGCAACCAGACAACGCAATTTCAACAATACTGGCAAATAAAATCTATTCTTAGGCGGTATTCGTACGTGTATCAAACATTTCAGGAAACCAATAAGGGGTCTCATAAATCTTCAGTGTATATTTTAAATTAAATAAATTGATACACACATCTAATCGCTATTGTAAACTAGCTTCTTACGAAGGTCAAGTATTGTAGTAAAGGAATGTTTCAAACAAAACATAAGTTGGAAACAAATTAAAGTAACATTGTTTCGACGAGATTGTATTTGTTTAGGACTGTGTTCTTAAACAAAATCCAGATCAACTTGCAGAATTTTTTAATGAACCGAGTGTTTCGATGAAAAGAAGAAATATTTTAAGTTGTTTCATTCTTTTAAAAAACGCTATTTCAAAAGCATTTTTAAAGCACAATTAAAATAAACACATCAAATTCGAAATAACGAAATCTGGAGAGCTCGATTAAGGGTAACAAAAACAGTATTAGTCATTTACGTTTAATGCTTGTAACGTTACATGATTCAAGATAAGATTAAAATTCAAACAGTAATATTTGACAACATCCCTTTAGCCCTAAATCTAAAACATGTGTTCCTTCCACGAAGTATGTTCTTTCAGCACTAATATTAATGCAGGAAGTGTTGAATGTTAACATATTTTATTATAAGTAGTTTATTGTTCTGATAGTAGGCCTACATAAAATATTTTTTTTTTTTTTTTTTTTTTTTTTTTTTTTTTTTTTTTGGTGTTTAACGTCCGACTATTGTGCACACTTGGGCTAATGCAGACATTGGGATGATGTATAGCGTATGGTAGGTTGTTTTTTTTTCAAATAGTGATTAATTTTTTTTCCTTTTATTACATATCTTATTATCCAATTAACACATACTAACCCGTGGAAAATAAGTTTTTTTAAGATTATTTACGAAATTAGGCTGAATTACGGAACTAAATTGTGACGTCATTGCTGTTTACATTGTATGAAACATACTACATTTCCTACACCGACTTACTGCTCATGCGTGTTATCACATTTAAATAGGCATTACTTAATTCGTAGTACTTTGTGAAAACGTTGTTAAAATGGTGGCGGTTTAATTAAATTGTGGGTAAATTTTTACCCAACAACCGTGTCAGTTAGGTCCTTGAGTATTTGTTTTAATCTTTTTAGCGATAAAACACATTACCTACTTTTGCGCGGTAGCAGTTTTGAGATTATACGGGTCACTTTTATTCTCGATTTTTATCGTACACCCCGTACTTTCCGCGCTTTTATATTTTAGATTATTGCTTTTGGGCATGTTATAAAGCGTTTTAGCAAAAAAAGTACCTAAAAATCGAAAACAAACACCACTCCATATATACCAAAATAATCAACATATGTTTTTATATAGAAGAGATAATAACTGTTGCAACTTACTTTAACATAGGCCTAACTGCGTATGGCTTTGTCTCTATTGTTGTGTTATAAACACGGAATACAGTTAGAGTCTTTCATTAAGTTCCTTTCGTAACAGGAGAGGACTTATTAATCCATGGAGTTTAGTAATTAAAAAAAACTTTCAAAAATGTCGGCTCACTTAGCAGATGTTGTAGAGCAAACAATAGGCCTACAAGGGAGAGAGAGAGAGCTGTTGTAGATGTAGAGAGCTGTTTCTACACATTGTGTGTTCAGCTGGCTCTTGAACTGCACTCATCTACACAAACACCGGAACGGGGTGGAGAGGTACCGTGTTAGCGACGTCCACTTCAAGTGTTTGCAGAAATCCCAACACATGTCCTCTCCTCTCTGCACCGTGCGCGATAACAGCTATCACAAAAAATAATACAAATTTGTCTACGTAGCGTAAATATTGTTTTTAATCAGTATAGGCCTATTCATGTACGATCAAATTAATTAAGTGCAAAAGTATTTCTTATTTTGAATTTAAATGCAGTTTTATCTCTTTGTGTTTAGGATTTATTCCATTGGTCTAGCAGTTACTGTTTTTGCCTGATAAGCAAGGGAACGCAGTTTCGATTCTGGTCGTTTTTAGAAAGAACGGGCGATAGGCTTATTTTAACTCTTTTTCTCTTTGAAAAATATCCTTGAGAAATTATGTTCTTTTAAAGCCGTATCTACGTGCGCTATTCAAAGTAACGCAAAACTACGAACAACTGAGTACACTTTAACACAAGGTAATTATTAATTGTACGTTACGGTTGAACTTAATGACGAATATTCGTCATAAATCGTAGTTTATTAAACGTTGCATTTGGAACACGTTTTTTTTTAGAAGTAGACGTGTAATGTTCGTTTGAATGTTTGTTTCGTTTGATCTTAACTGTTTGTCCACTTTAAATGTGCGTCCTACGAAAAGGAAATAGTTTGGCGGATACCGAACTATCGCATTTGCTGTTCTTGGATTTATGCCCATTATATCTTAATTTTCAGGCAATAACAGATGATGAACACTACCATTGATTACAAACGTACTATAAGGCCATTACAAAAAGTGCTCGATATCAGAGGCAAGTAATTGGACTGTGTGCCGCTATGAACGCTACAAGCTGCAAGGATAAGGGTGGATACGTTTAACAAAATACGCAATACTATTATATATTTTACTATAGTTAAACACTCTGCTTCAAGATGCCACCAGCAGCGATCGCTCACAAAGTTCTTATAAGGGTTGTACGTTTATATTTAATGGCGTTATATCGAGCATCCATCTCTTACATTTTTTTAACGAAATTTGAATACCAAGACGAGACAAACTCAAACTAAGTACAAATTAAAGTGGTATTTAGCTGTTAGTTCTAAAAAGCTCATTCTGTAGAATTCAAACAACCTACATTTGAGGTTATTAAACAACACTACAATTAAATTTATTTGTATATTGTAAGTAATCCCCCATACTCTTGATCTTGTAAAATCTTAAAGTTCACCAAGAGCAAAAAGACTTCGAAAAATTGTGTTTTTTTAAATATACTACTCTCAAAAAAATTGTAAGTGTGCTTATGATAAATTAGTTAATATAACTGTGTAATTACGCTTATTGTATTATCTTTCGTTTGTTTGTTACAACAAATTATTTAAATTAAAAAAAACCATAATAGATTGTTTTTTTTACATAGTCATGTGAGAATTATTTTTTTTAATTTGTTCCTTTGGTATCCGAATTAAAATATGGCGTATAATTTGTCAGTTTATTCTATATTTGAAAATAAACATTCGTAATTAGTGGTGTGTCTACCTTTAACAAAGCACAAAACTTGAAAAAACTGTTTGTACACTTTTTTGGCCATAAACAGGGGTTTATGCAACTGTTTTGAAAATAAAATGTCTCACTAACCGCTAGGCCTATATGTTTTCTAAATTAAGGAGTAGGCTTTTAATAAAAGTCATAATTTTTCGACTTCATGTTTAGATTCTATAGGTTCAAAGCGGTTTACACAGACCGTTGACTAAAAAGACGATGTGAAGTTTATACCTTTCTTATTTCATACACAAATTAAGATACAAAATGTTATCTTTCGCTCAATATACCTCAATCTATAGATATCTAATATATTTTTCAGCCACATAATATCTCAGCCAATAGCTCGCTTTACATTGGTTTAACTGGAAACTAATGTATAATTGGAAACCATTGCCTGTATAAGTTTTTTCCTGACTGATTTTGCACTACGTTATCCATTTCGATGTATCCAAGAACAAGGATAAATAATCTAACACGTTCGGTATGGATTAATTCAAACTAATTAATCACTATAAACCAGAGCCTGTACACTCACAGCAACCACTACACAATGGTGAGTTCACACAGTGCACGACGTGTTACGATATAAAAATTTTCACCCAACATTAAATAATGGCACCACACAGCGCTCTCTGCTGGAAATCTCTAAAGTTTATTCCATTTTGTTAAACAGCTTCCAGTTAAGTTGATAAAGACCGCGGCGGGGGGTTTTGGGTTCCGGTCCCACAGGGCGTTGTGACCACGACTGCCAATTAATTTTAATTAATTGGTAAAATATTCACCTCAAGTTACGGCAAACAGATCATTAAAAATGACTGATGGAATGGACTCGGTGTAACGTTTGATTAGGTTACACTGTACTAGCATTTCAATTTACTGCTTTTTTTTGCGTAAATGTGTATTGAGAATACTATACATAGCAAAATAAGTGCAGCCTCATGGAAAAGAAATGACCAATAACAGTCTTTAAAAAGACACACATTTTGCATTACATTTAAAAAATGTGTTATCGCGATCAGATTAAAGGCTATATTTGATATACCTTAATGAAAATTGTTAAAGCGGTTTTAAGAAAATTTTGTTTTTAATGTTTAGTTTTCTTAATAAGAAAAAGCTTTATAGGTTTTTTGTTATTTTAAGGCGAAAAGCACGTTGAGTCTATTATCGCCTCATTTCTTTGTAGGGTAGTATTCTTTATAAAGAACCCTTTATAACAAGTTCTTTATAGGGTAGGCCTTACCATTTATTTTATTTTTTATTTTTTTTTTTTTTTTTATTTTAAGGCGAAAAACACATCGAGGCTATTATCGCCTCCCTAAATGTAAGTGTGAGTGTAAAGTGTTGAAGTCGTAAGTGTAGTGTTGTAAGTGTAAGTATGTGTTAGACTTGGGTACCGCGAGGGACGTCTAAATCTTCTCAATAGGTGCAGTAAACAGAATTTAATTATACTTGTTAAGTACATAATATGTTTTAGGTGTAAATTATTGCATCAAACAAATGTTTTCCCAAATTTTCGTGATAATTAAATACTTTGAAATTTGAAGTTTTGTATCCTAAAACTAAAGGCGCTATCTTGTTAATAACAGATTGTTAATAATCATCTGCTCTTCTATTCTCAATAAGTCCTCCTGCAACTATAACCGCCAGTTTTCTCTTCACAGATACCAAAAACTGACTTCGTGTAGACCTTGCCATCCGCCCGTCATAGATTCATCAAGTTTTTCTTATGAGTATTCTTTGTGTGGCATCCTAGCCACGCGGTCGGACTTCGAAGTCTGCACATTCTCAGCATTGATCGCATACTGTATAGGCTATACATCAGTACAATAAACTATTAATTGACTCACAATGACTAAATCCCAGGTTTGACTTCTTAGATATCAGCAGCATTTCAACAGACTGTGACGTAGACCAGTGTTGAACGACTTTTACGAAAGCTGCACTTAACCCATAAGAGCCTAAATCTCTAATTCAGTTTGATTGTTGCCTCTGGCTAGCAACCAGCAACAGGTATTTTTTATCTAAAATAATGTCAAGATACATTATGAAACTCTAGTTATGATAGTTTTGCCTAAAAAATGTACAAACAGACAAACAAATTGCACTCTAAAGTAGACTAATAACATAAATAATATACAGGTACAGATGCATGGTAACACAAATAACATACATGCTTAGAAGCTTTTATTTTATAAACACTACTTTACAAATAACGCTTTTGTGATGTTTTATTCAAATCCTTCCTCGATGCTAAACGTAGAAAACATTATACACTGTTAATATTGTCACAATAATAGACTTCACTCATAATGTAAAATTAATCGTGTAATTGACATTTTTAATACACGTTTAGTAAAACTGACAGGCAGCTGGCAGACCAATTTCTGATCTCGACCCCTTCACCTCGAAAAATTAGTTATAATTTCATCAATAACTGTTCTAAAATCAATATCGATTTTATCCAATGATTCTGCTGAATTACATATGGGGTGAGTCAGTAATGCAGTGAGTCATAGCTGTCAGTCAACAATCAAGCAATAGAGAGACGGACAGTCGCTCAAGTATCCTCTGTCTCCCCTTCAACCGACCAATTGTTCTCTTTGACACCCCGCATCACGTCAACTGCTTCCAATCAATAAATTAATGTTGAAATTCAAACATCAACTTAATTATTAACATAATTATTGCATAATTAAAATTATTGGTTAACAAATATACTTGAAATTCTTTTTATATTCTTCTTCTTTTCTGTTAGGACTATTGTGACTATGTTCAGTATAATAATCTGCCTTCCCTAGCTTCGTCAATTCTTTTTTCGTTGATTCGGAGAATTTCCATCTTCAAAAGCTATTTCTATATTTCTAGAGTATATAAATAGTTTTTGAACCAGGAGTATAGAAATATTTTTTGAAGATGGAGGTTCTCCGAAACGCATCAACGAAAGAAGAATTGACGAAGCTAGGGAAGGCAAATTATTATGCTGAACATAGTGACAAATATACTTGTGCGCGCGCGTATATATATATCGTATATAAATTTTAACTACCCCTCGAAAAGGGTTGTACAAGTTAGGATCAACGCTCATTATAAGGTTCCGTGTCTAGGGTCTTACCATAATGGCCGCACTAAGAACTCATTTTCCCAATGGAAATTCGCTAAAAGTGTTACTTGTTGCATTATTTAAAAATGTTAATATAATCATAAATTTATTTTTAAAATTAATGTTCTTTACCTGAGTTAAAAAAATCTCTTAAAACGAAACATAATATTTTTGTTTTTCTTCCAGTGTGGTCAGAAGTGGCACCAGACATCCAGCTGGAGGATTATGGGAACGGTATTAACTACGAGGACTATGCAGAAGAACCTACAGGCAACTGGTAATATTCTTTCTAGCTTTTGTAGGCTAACCCGCTCATTTACTGCAACTCAGAACACAATAAAGTCACTAACATTTTCCATTTTTACACACTTTATTGAGCAGTTTAGAGCCATACGAGTAACTCGAAGCTCTAAAACCTCTCGTAAACTCTGTCCGGAGGCTTATTAAGTTTATTATATTGGGTGAGAAGAAATAACTGGGAACAGTTAAGGCCATAATTTATGCTGCTACAGAGAGTAAGAGCGCTGGGACTTGTGCTTGAAGTTTTTTTATAAATATACTATATTTATATACTATATGTTCCATAAATATAGTATATAGTATATACTATATGTTCTATAAATATACGTTCCAACATATCGATTTCTAACCTTCGTAATGCTGTGGAAGTAATAACCTAACCTAATCTAACCTTGGGTTGCGAAAGTAATATTAGTTATGGAAGAATATTAGCTGAATTGATCCAGTGACAAAATATTAGATTTGGGGAAATCATTTATTGAAAATTGCAAGTATGAAGATTCAGAAACACTATGACTTCCTAACTAAAAACGCACTTCAGCTATCACATAGGGTGTAATACTATTTTAAAGGACTTGAGTGATATTGCTTCCTGAAAAGCGCAGTGAAGACAACCGGTTTTCAAATCTTTTTAGTGAAGTTTTTCTTTAAAAAGCAACAAAATTATCAGTAACTGAAAAAGAAAATAATTTGACCTTTCAAGCGACAGATGATATTCAACTTAAGGGCAGCTGTAAAAGATAAACATCCCAGTACAGTGCAGTAAAAACATCGACAAAATCAGTACAAGCAAGGAATTTGGTACAGATTTTGTGTGTACCTACCTATTGAACATACTAAAAGTCAAAAATTAAAGCTGTGATAAGGCTGCCATATTGGAAAATGGTGGCTCATTCATACTGTATTTGTTATGATTACATCAGTATTGGAGATTAAAAAAATATTTCAAACAAATGCAGCGAAATGATAGAAGCTTATTTTTCTTTAACTTATTTTTTGAACTTCTAAAAGAAATTACTTTCTGCTAAATTAAATTTATCACAGCCTATATTGACTTTCAAATTGCATTGAAAATACGAAAACGAACACTGACCGTCGCCAAAAAATCTCTTTATTACAACCTATTTCGAAAATTCAGAACGCTGATTTATGCAGTTTTTAACGCTGATTAAGACTGTAAGATCAGATTTTTAAAAAGTAAGATAAAAAGTTATGATTTTTTTAAATATTTGAAATGGCTGTCATTCTGAAACTGTGGAACAAATTTTGCTGGTTAACGAACTTGTCGGTATATGAACATAATCGATTTTTGCACAGAAATACTCTCGATTGTTTGCTACTTTTGCAAGCATTTGCAGGTTTTGATAGGCTACAACCTCGGTGCAGTTCGGATAGAGCATGTTTAAAGATTACCAGTTCTAGAAAGGAAATAAATAAGGCTTTCCGACAAAATGTTGGTACAGCTACAACGTCTGTACCGAATTTCTTACTTTTATTAATGTTTTGAGTCAAAACCTGCATTTCTTGGACTAGGCTAGTAATTAAGCGATCAAATTTCTAGTGAAGAACTTGTGTAGATAGAGTGCTCTTCTCATCGTACATCTTCATTAAGAATAAATAACGTTCAAAAGAGATGCAGCACTTGACTTATGCGACTGTATCATTTCAACAATTAAATATTTTTTTAAATTCATGTTTAATGTAGTAAGCACTATGGGGAGGGAAAATATTGTAACTTTTTATTTATTTTAACATTACAAAAATGTTTTGTAAACAAAAAAAGCTTACAACAAATTAATTCTTTGAAATAAAAGCTATCTCAAAAACACTTATATAAATAAAATTTTGACTTTACCTTATCAATACGTTTTTAATTTCAATTATCCAAAAAATTAATACAAATTGGCTTTACTGATATACTTGCTAGGATTTTGTTCTAATACAGTTTACATCTGATTGTGATTGCATAACTCAAAAAAGTGTGCCTAAATGGAAAATGTTAGTTGTAAGTGCGGTGTAGACACCCTGTACCTATTACCTAATATTTTTAATTTCAATTATTTGCAATTTTCTACTGAAACATAAGCGACTTGTTACATTTTTTTCTTATTTTCTTGTCTTATTAAAACGTTTACCATATAGGCTATTCACAAATATTTTAAGTTACATGTAATGGACATCGAGGCATTATGTAAGTTTTGTTTTCATTTTATTGCCAAACGGAATAAGTAAAACAAAAAATATATTTTATTGAGCGAATATTTTATATGGAGTTTTTTTAGTGGATTTATCGGGGTTTTTAATAAAAAAGGTATTTTTAAAATGTGTTTGCTTGTTTTTTGACTTATAGCTGTCATAATACTGATAGCATTAGTATTACTGAAAAATAATGACTATTACTGATCTTCTAGGGTCAAAAAAAAAAAAAATCAAAAACTGACTCCGTTATTGATCTGGATTGCTTGATATTGGGGACAGTAGTGGGGATAGTGTCAATAGTGCTGATGGTGTAAGGTGCAGACGTCAATATAGTTGAACTTGGAACAGTCGGTGTGATATGGTAGCTAGTGCGTTATACCTGTTGATTGCACCCATGACCTTGAAGGCGATGACGTTTTTGCGAACTTTTATTGAAACATGCGAAACGTTGCCTGTGTTTGATAAATGCAAGGCCTAATGACGCTAAGTTATAGGAACAAATACAAGAGGAACTTTGCACTTTATAAAGTGTTGTTGAATAAAGTTTGTGTCATACGAAAATAGTTTTTCAATTCTACTACTCTGAGAAACTGATTTCAAACAGCAGATTCAAATGAGAAAACTTATCACGCTTTTGTAAATAATTGTTCATCAATCGTTTCCACTTGACTTTACGCCATTACAGC
The DNA here is from genome assembly GCA_022606455.1 of Callitettix versicolor. Taxonomy (NCBI): domain Eukaryota; kingdom Metazoa; phylum Arthropoda; class Insecta; order Hemiptera; family Cercopidae; genus Callitettix; species Callitettix versicolor. The sequence goes on from CM040183.1 coordinate 59,623,845, forward strand.
TAAAATTAAAGCAAACACACATTTTCCAGTTATCATCCATTTTAAATACAGTGTTTCCAAAAATGCGATATGCAATTGAGTTCTGTAGTATAGAGTTGTGGTCAGCAAGAGACGAGTGGTCACTGAAGAAAATAACGTCAGTGTTACTGACCGCGTAAGGTTGTAAAATACTTACATTACTTGAAATGCAATACTTAACCTTAAAGGGGATCTTACCTTCATCGTGTAAGGTCCCCCTTTAAGGTCAATAGTATAACTTTCTCTGTAGCCTATAAGAGATGTCTCTTAACTTTCTCTTTATAAGCAGACGCAATATTTACCTAATATAACCTATCTTCTAAATTTGCATTATAACCCATTCTCAAACGCAATGAAATTGTAATCCTATGAAGGCGTATTTTAGGTCTCCTTGTAGCCTGCTATCGATGGATATAAATAGTCTATTAATTTCAATAACTTCGGTTTTCATTCTGTATCTCTCTTGTCGCACTTTTAAACACATTTCAAACTGATAAGCTATTTTATCATCAGGTGTTTGAGCGCTGTCTGACAGGCCTTTGCGAGGATATCGCCACACGTTTTGAGGTGGCTCTTCAGTTGCATCTTCTAAATATTTCTTAGCGGGAATTTATATCCCATGAAGTATTTGTCCTTGTGACTAACAAAAAGAAATTAACTATATTCGATTTTCTGCCTTCTTCAGGCTATCCCCAAGAGAAAGCAATAAAGGTAAGACTTGAACCAGCAGTAGTTTTTGCGCTGTGCCAAATATTTCCTTAAACGGAAATTGACGGCTGTCCTGTATTCGTATAACCGAGAGTCAATGGGCAGGAGTGGGGAAATTATTAGAGGTCAACTGTGTCACGTGACCAAAGACAAAAATATAAAAAGAAGAAAGATCGTGTCGAGATAAGACGTGAAGACGTCTTGTCGTGAATCACGCTTTGCACTTCAATGGCTACTACAAACTCGTCTTGAACTATCGCCATTTTATTATGCATACGATGTAGGTAGTGTGACGTTAAAATGCACAATGGAATAAATTAACGAGTGAACATGTAGATTTTATAATTTAAAATTGTGTTATTATTGTTTCTATTATGGATAATATACAGTATTTTAATAGCTTTGGTTTTCGATAATTTGTGTAAATATTTTTAAGTCGACAACGTAACCCTTTGCTGGCATCAACTCTGTTCGACTAATATTGGTTTCGTGAACACACACGTTGCTGGTGTGCGTTCAGTAGCCTACTCTATATTAGAACCTTTATTCTATAAACCAGCATTTTTTAAACAAGCATTTTGTGTTGAGATATTGTCATCTTTCGTAAATGCATTGTAGCCTACGGTTTCTACGATGCCACCACTCACCGTAACAGCGTTTATTTATTTATTTCCTGTGATTCAAACTTAATTACACTAGAAGTGAACGCATTTGAAATGTCTCGGCTAAAACCTTTTGTGCTTTGAAGTCGATATAACGGCTGCTTAATGAATTTCATACAAAGGTTTGACGGGGGGAGTATTCCCGCCATGTGCGCTATTCTGTGCTCATTAAAAGGGAATCTGTTGCAAGGGTGTGATTCTAAAGACCTCTTTATTGTATTGTTCTCTTTAAAAAAGGTGTTACTTTAGTTTTAAAACCTTAGTGTTTAGCTAAAAACCGCAGGCTTTAATTTACGTTCGTTTGAACGATTTTATAAGGTTCGTATAAAATACTAATAAACCAGTAAATTTAACTGAAACTGTGTTATTGACAGTAGTTTTTCACTATGAATCTTAGAATAAGATAAGCTAACATTTTACGTAAATATTTGTTTTTGCTGTATTTTAATCTATAAAATAAGTATAGGCTTACACTTGTCAAATCCAAATTGTTTTCATCTAATATTGTTTTGCCAACTAATTTTATTGTTGTAAAGAATGGAGTTGTTATTTTTGGAATTAAAATAAAATAATAAAAGTGATAATAATAATAATCTACTCACTATTATTTAGGATTCTCTGTGGCTAAATTTTCCTGTGGAAGAACTTAATCGCGTTTTGCTACAGCGATACAACAGATATGATGTTTCGCAATTCTCGTTATAGGAAAAGTTAGTTTTATCCTTGGTTTTTGTGTGGTTAAGGTCCTTAACTTACGCCAGCTCAACTCATGAAGACGAAGGGATAAGGACAAAAAGGGCAACGGTAATAATTAGACTGAAAACTACGTAGGCCTATAGGTCCGAGTTGTAACGAAATGTCCGCCATCATATCGACTAATCTACAAATGTTAATGGAATATGTTACATGGAACAGATTGGGCAGACACAGTACAGATGAAAGACGTATATATAGGCCTAGATGGTGACTGAAATTAGCGGTCAAAGTATAATGCCGTATCTTTAATAAGAGAGAGAAAAATACTGTAAACCCATAGAAGTAATGACAGCAGTAATGAATGAAATTGATTCAGAACTACAATAAGAATATAGGACCTACTAATAAATCATATTATATGATAAGTTTTTTTTTGTGTTTAACGTCCGACTATTGTGCACACTTGGGCTAATGCAGACGATGGGATGATTTATAGCGTATGAAAATGCCAAGCCCTGGCCGGGAATCGAACCCTGGTCCTCGGGGTGAAAGCCCAGTACGCTATCAACTAGGCCACCGAGGCGGCTTTATATGATAAGACTGAGATAGAAAAGTAAAAAAAATAAAACCAGCACATATGAAAATAAGTCACCTTAACGGGAAATCTCTTTTTTTGTGATTTTTATACGAGATATATGCTGACGCTTTAACATATATACAATTTTCTAATTCATGATCATTTGCTCCATCAAAATGTTTTGCTTTAACCTACCAAAAATGTAGAAGTTGCCGACACTTAGTTGCACTAATCTACCTTTCTCAATAAATAGATAATGTATTGGTAGTTGCACTAATTTACCCATAGAGTTTACAGCAGCTTAGTTGAACCAATATTCTTGTGTCAGTGGTCTCCGACATTTTAGTTATGCCAGTATATCGAACACAGTATATCAACACCTTAAAGCCAATCTGCCTGACTCAAAGTAGGCCTACTTGCAAAGACTGGTTACGGCAAAGTACTTTACGCTTGGTTGTAGTTGTTTTAACAAATTCTTCAACTCTATTAACAAATTCTTCAACTCTATTAACAAATTCTTCAATTCTATTAACAAATTCTTCAACTATAAAAATATGTATAAACCTAAAGAATTGTGCAATTTTTTGTAATTCGTTGTGTTTATTTATACTTAAATTTTATTCGATTTTAACTCATCACTAGCGCTGTTTAGACATTAATTTGTCTAATAAATTTGATTAATCTATTTAGTTACTATCAATATTATTTTTGTGTTTTAGGACTGAACAAGTCGATGAAGTGACAACTTCTTCCTCCAACAAAACAGGTTAGCCCTGATATTGTTATTTAAGTAGCCTATGTTATAGCTAAACAGCAGTTGTAGCTACTAAGCTATGGTAAATTAATTTTATAAAATTATTAGTTTCTTTAATTAATTCCTTTTTGGTTCACATTTTTCGCCTAAATTGTATTAATTTAACACTCATCAGTGGTAATTATGTACCTACTTTCTATTAAAGTGCATTACAATTAGACCTTTGAAACAGGGGAGAATTAAACACAGTTGGGGTATTTTGAATAACTAAGTGAGTAAGCCTAACTTAAGTGAGGTAAATAAAACGTTTAGGTAGTTCTGCATATATTACAAGATATAGGCCTACACCTACTGCAACAGCCCCGCTTTTGGGCGCCATGTTATAAAACACAGCTCCACGTTTCAGTGCATATTTAGAAGTGTGATTTTATTATTGAATTTATTTAAGGTAATTTTGCTGAATCGATTTCAACATTTGGATAAATCATATTAATACAGATTGTTAATGAATACACAACTATTAATTTTTTTAAAATATTATTTCAATAGACATGAGTTAAAAGCGCAATTCAGTTTTATCTACATGCATGCCTAACATTTACAAGTACTGACTGGCTAAGGTCAGTTAATAAATCAAGTAAACTGTATGTAATTTTTTTTAAATTTCGATTTTTTTTTATTTGAAGGCGAAATTAAAAAATTGAGGCTATTATTGCCACCCTAAATGTAAATGTGAGTGTAAATTGTTGTAAAGTGTAAAGGTAAGTGTAGTGTTGTAAGTGTAGGTGTGTGTTAGACTCGGGTACCGCGAAGAACGTCTAAATCCTCTCAATAGGTTCAGCTAGTCTACACCACCTTGCTGGGTTTAAAATCTCGAGTTTTCTATTCTTACGTTTGTTTGAATTTTCCTGAAATTTTTAAAATTCATATACATTTTTTATTTTTTTATAATTTTACTTTAGTTTCCTTATTATTTGTACACTACCAGTATATACTATCTGTGTGGTTTAATCCAGAATACACAAAACCCTTATTTCGCACAACACTTTTAGTAAAGGCCATAAGACAGAAAACTGATAATTTACACATAGATTCTGGAGAACACTTTAAACATTAATTATTAAACACTTTTGCTTTATATATATATATATATATATATATATATATATATATATATATATATATATATATATATATTACAGTACTTTAATTATCGAAAAAATACGTTTGGCTTTTAAAAAAATTACTTTAACATTTTCGAACATGCGTTTAGTTGGATAGCGTGTCTGCCTACACTCTGGGTTTTTCCAAAATGTTTTTCAATATTTGAAAGTTACAAAAATATATAAACAACTAGATATTTATATGAACTCATATCTTTATATATATATATATATATATATATATATATATATATATATATATATATATATATATATATATATATATATATATATATATATATATATATATATATATATATATATATATATATAGAGAGAGGTCTGAAAAGTTTCCGACCTAACAAAGATACAAGACATTTTTTCAGAATTTTTTTTTTATTTTTCAACATAGTCTTCTTGTACACACTTCTCCCAGCGATGCTCCCATCTCTGTAACCCGTCCAAATAGTACTCGGCGTTTTTTATGCAAAATAATTGTTTACGAAGGTGATTGCCTCTTCATTTGACGAAAATCTCTGTCCTCCGAGCGAAATTTTTAGATGAGGGAACAAAAAGAAGTCACTTGGGGCTAGATCTGGTGAGTAAGGCGGATGGTCAAGCAGTTCAAATCGTAATTCGTGGATTTTCGCCATGGCAACCGCTGAGGTGTGAGACGGTGCGTTGTCTTGGTGAAACAGGAGTTTCCTTTTCTGCAAATGTGGCCGTTTTTCCGCAAGTTCTGACTTCAGCTTGTCATTAATGATGCGTAGTATGCTCCTGTAATGGTTCTTCCTTTTTGAATATAGTCGATTAAAATAACTCCATGACAATCCCAAAAAAACAGTCGCCATCACTTTCCCAGCCCAAAAAAACAGTTTTTGCTTTTATTGGAGCCGGTTCCCCCTTTGCAGTCCACTGTTTGGACTGTATTTTTGTTTCGGGCGTATAATGGTGTATCCAAGTTTCATCTACAGTAATTAATCGGCGCCAAAACTGCGCCAACTGAGCATTGGAAATGTTCATTCGAACACGTTTTTGGTCTAATGTAAGCAAACACGGCACCCAACGCGTGGACAGCTTTCTCATGTCTAAATGTTGATTTAATGTGACAAACACGTTCTTTTGACATGTTCATAACGTCTGCTATCTCTCTCACTTTAATTCGGCGGTCATGTAGCAATATTTGGTGAACTTTGGCGATGTTTTCGTCGGTAGTTGCTGTTTTTGGCCGTCCCGAACGTTCGTCGTCTCCCAAGCTCTTACGGCCACGTTTAAATTCAGCTGCCCAAAATTTCACTGTGGTAAATGATGGTACAGAGTCCCCATACACAGAATCCAACTCATCTTTGATTTGCGTTGGCTTATTGCCTTTCAAAAACAAATATTTAATGACAGCTCGATACTCGATTTTGTCCATTTTCATAAAATTTACATCAACTCACTCAAACGACTGTTACATAACAACTGCGCGTCCAAAATGACTGAAACTTTGGTGAGTAACTGTCAACAGATGAACAACGAAATCTGAGTGCTGCCACCGACGAGTGCTGCTATCTTCATGTTGAGGTCGGAAACTTATCAGACCTCCCTCGTATATATATAATAGGGATACCTGCCTGTGCATCTCCACCTCCCTGTCTCCAGGCCTGTAAATAAACAATTTCTATCTGCAGTCGGTTCAGTTTAGTGATGGGCAAAAGCGCTATTTTTGTTTAGCAGCTAATTCTGTTAATGCTAATTAGAATTAGCAGTTAAAAATAACAGTTACAACTGCTAATTTTCTAGACTGCTAACAACGACCTTAGCAGGAAAACGCAGCTTAAGTAGTATTGTCACATTACTTATTCTTTATTCCTTATCTTGGCAGCTAAGATAAGCAAAAACAGTGAGGATGCAGTTGGCACGTTTTGTCCTACCCTTACTGCACTATTAATTTGTCTATAGTCTGTAGGATTTGTGAATAAATCTCTGACGATAATGAAAAATACAATGAACATGTTCAAAGATGCAATTAATTGTATTCGGTTTGTCTCTCACGCACTGTCAAGTAATATGAAATATATTTTGTAGCACCCTTTTCTAAACCTATGATACAATAATAATTTAAATTAAAAAAAAATAAATTAAATTAATTTAAATTTGATTATGGTCATGTTCGATGTTTGTAATTAATTAAAATGCTATTTAAAAAATATTATTGTAATTTAATACATGTAGGCTATCTATGGAGGCCTATCTTTTTTTTTAGATTTCACTTATTTATTCATGTTCCTAATAAATTAAAATGTTCTTGTTAGGTATTATTTCAAGTATTTTATTATAGACTATCATAATGGTTCTGATAATGTTTATTTTTGTTATAATCACATTATTTAAAATAATATTGTCATTTATTATATACTATATTATTGTAATTATAATTGTGTGAAAAATCGAAAAATAAGTGTTTGAAGGACAAATAATTATTTGTTAATCTATAATTCTTATGTTTTAAAATATAATTTTAAGCTAAATATTTTTATAATGTTAAAAGTACAAGTTCGACTTGTGTTACATTTATTATTTATAAAAAAACACCCTCATTTAAATTTACAGTTAACAAAGAAAAATATGATAATACTATGCAATCTGAATCTCAGGACATTAGCCAACAACAGTTAATGGAAAGAAACACTGACAATGTTTCCTGTTTAGCAGTTACATTAGCAGCTTCAACGTTAAACAGGTTCAGCAGTTAGCAGTAGAGGTTAACAGTTGGCAGGTCGGTAACAGTCGAAACAGTGTGCCATGACTCTGCTATTAAACAGTTAGATTTGCAGCTTCAACGTTTAACAGGTTTAACAGTTGGCAGTAGACGTTAGCAGTTAGCAGGTCCGAAACAGTTGTTATGTCCCTGCTATTCAACAGTTAGATTAGCAGCTTCAACGTTTAACAGGTTCAACAGTTAGCAGTATACGTTAGCAGCTGCAGTTACGTTAGCAGTTAGTACCGTAGCAGGTCGGAAGCAGTGTGTTCTAACCCTGTTATTTAACAGTTTGTGTATTATCTGTTATTTTTAAGTATGATTATCAGTCTGCTAATGCTAAAACCATTTAGCAGTTAAAAAATAACAGATTGTTAAATAGCAACTCATCACTAGTTCAGTTACTGTCGAAACGTTTAGTCTTCAAGAACGAATTCATTGCGCTGCCCAAGCATACTTATACAATTACCAAACATGTTATTAATTAAAACAATATTAATTACAATAATCACTTGGGTTGGTTGTAATATCCTTGTAATCAAACATAATTATCTGAGTATTAACAATTAAGTTATAATTAATTACTCGTTTGTATTATTTAACAAGACCATAGCAGTAATCATAACTTCAGTTGAACTAGCATTATTGAAGGAACAGCTGTTTAGGAATCATTACAATTTTTCCATTACATATTAGAACCTGGGTTTTAGATTTTTAGGTTCTAATGGAAATTTTCTGGCTACACTTGTAACAATTATTGATAAGTGTTTAGGAAATTCCTGTTGGTAGCAACTAATTAATAGGCTACATGTGCAGTTTCTTTACAATGAATTGTTAATAGTCACGGAACGCAGCTGTCTCGCTGAAGTAATGAAAAAATGTCCAACAACAATTTTTGTGTAATAATTTTGTTGAAAGTTTGATTCCACCATCATAATTAGCATTAACCGGTTCATTTTCGAGTTTTCAGTGAGATTTGAAAATTTAAGTGTATTTTATGCAGATTTTATTTAACTGGTTACGGTTGACAAATAAAAGTGTGAAATGTGTGAATAAAAAGTTACAAATTTTTTAAGATTTGAAATGTTTGATTCGCTTTTTTGAAACTGTTGAACAGATTTTGTTTAAAACGAACTTTGCAAAAATTAATTTTATGCCAAGAATTAATGAAATAGGCATAAATTATCATATACTTTCAAATCACGTTAGACATACTAAAATGACTGCCATCAGATTCTTCTTCGTAGGCCTATTTTAAACTGAATTTTTAAAGAAATTGTTAACGAACATTTATGCGTATTCTAATGTGATTGTAAAATTTGTTTTTTTATCAAAAATGTAATGATTTTTTTAATGTTTGGAATGACCACTGATTTAAAACAGTTGAATAGATTTTGATGCATAACATAGTCTACTTGTCTAAGATATTACCAAAATCGAATTTTATGTTAAATTGAATTAATTAAATTGGACCAAAAGTGAAAACATGAGTATGCTAACACACACACGCGCGCGCAAGTGATTTTTGCATTGATGGCAGCTCCAGTTATTAATTTTTCAGTGACAGTTTGCTAATAACAAGACTAGTATCATTTGTTAGTAAGACTCAAGTAGTTGAAATGTTTAATCTTGTATATACACAAGAGGTATGGCGACTAAAATAACTAAAATGATCTAAAATAAAATAATAATAATAATATTTTCAAAACTACGAATATGTTTTTACATTTTTCCTCCAAAACGCATTTAAATTCTTCTACAAATAATACATAGCATGACACGGTTTTAAATTATTTGACGGAGGCCTACAGGTCAAAGGTTAGAAGTTATCTCACCCTCAGTCAGCTGATAAAGTAAGTTGTTTAATTTTATGTCCCAAGTGTGTGCTGTTGATAACTTGCATGAACTAATAGTAAACATTAGAGATGATTGTCTCTTATCCGTCCTCGTAAATTTGTTTTTAAATATTTCAAGTTTCTAATAATCATTTCCGGTTATCGTTTTGTACTGTTCATAGCACGATTTGTTGGATTTATGAAAAAATTGTAGTTAAAAGAGGAATTAATGTCGTGAAATAATATACGGTAAAAAAAAATTTATGACTACTTACAATTTGCATATTATTGAAATAATAGATATTGGATTTAGTATCAGAAAAGTTTATTGTTAATATACTAAATGCTTTAATGAAAATAATCGCTACCAGCATTATTTTCTTGCTGATGTGATTGAAGAAATTTCTGAAAAGTAACAATATTACAGTATTTTTGTATCTAATAGTTCCTTGAAAATATGATTTTGGCCAAAAAGAATCTGTAACCAATATTAAAATCTGCAAAAATTAGCGTTTACATTTTTTGCATTTTCCGTAATTAATATTGGGGAAAATAATGTTTCATACTCATATATATGTAACCGACATTTTTGTCATGTCGGCATTGGGACCTCTTTTCGGTGTAATGACCAGTCCGACTCTGAATGTTTCCTAATTTTGTGTTATGTAAATTAATAACGTGCAAATCTTCTCTCTATGCAAGATACCTTATACCTAAGTTTATTCATTTAATTATTTACATAAACTGCCACATAATTTTAACAACTTATTATGAATATATTTTCATGATTGTAATTATTGTAAATAATGTATAGGCTTCTTTTATAACTTTCGAATCGCTGAACTAATAATAACTAATGAATATTTGTATGCGTTTTATTAGTCATGAATTTTGTTTTAGTACTGACATGAGATTCTTTAGTCATAGGGAGAAAAACAGAGGTTCATTCCAAAAAACCGATTGTTTAAATTATTTGCATGTAAAGTAGGCCTACATACTTTCCAATACATAAGAGTGACGTAAGTATTAAAGAAATGGCAAAGGTATTCATTATTAATTATTTAGAAAGTTATTTAGTTTTAATCTGTTTAAAAAAAGTTATTTTCTGGATGTTGAACAATCAATTTATTATTTTTGGTAAATCAGTATGAAAATAAAATTTCATTGTTACATTAATTTCTACGTTTCAGATTAGTTACCGTTTAATTATCAGTTTTTACAACAGTTTCGTGCTTTCTGCCCATTTACAAAATATATAATCGCGGTACACGGCTGTCACGCTGACGTGAGAGAAGCCAACTTCCAAAAAAGTATTTTTCTTCACTTTAATAATCAACATTAAAATCTTCATTTATTAGCATTTTAAGCTTTCAAATTACACTGAAAATACGAAATTAAACTCTGACCGCTGACAAAAATTTCCTAATTTCAACGTATTTTGAAAATTCAAAATGCTAATTTATTTGGTTTTAAACGCTGATTATGATAGTGAAATTCAAAAAATGTATGTCAATTAAACTACAAGTGTTTAAAGATTTGAAATGGTTGCCATTTTGAAACTGTGTAAACGAATTTTGTTGGATAAAGAAACATGCCCAAGCTATTACCATAATCGTTTTTTGTACAAAGTTTGAATCAAATCGGACCAAAATCGCGAACATAATCATGCGCGCGCGCACACACACACACACACACCTTAAAAAGTGATCTAGTCTTAAAAAATAAGCACAACATTCACATTTTCTTAAAAAATCAAACGAAAATGCAGCCTTTTATTTTTTGGTATTTTCAAAAGTTTTCCAAAAAATGGTGTACATTTGATTGCTGTGAGAACAGTTTTTGGCATACATAATAGGTTTATTTTGGTCTGTTTTTGTACCGCATATGAAAAATGAATAAGAAGATAAGTTAATTTATCTAAAACCGAATTCTTTTGAATTATTTACAATTATACGAATTAAATTAGCCTACTGCAGTCTAAACCCATGAAAGTAATAGATTTGTGACTCTATTAAGGTCATTTTGGAACTCTTAGCAATTAAGTTATACATTGATTAAAATTACCGTAAAAACTGTATTTTTATTATGTATTAAAGTATTATTTATGTATTAAAGTTGGCTGAAAACTAAAGAATGGATACAGCAGTTGAGAAAAAATTAGTATAATAAATAAAAACATATAGGCTAATAAAGTATAATAATAATAATAATGATAATTTCTGATTTTAAATTTTATTATCTTTAATAAAATAATTACAATAATTTAATAATAAAATTATTTAAATGACTTTAAAAATGTCATAACCAGGATATTTACAAGTATTATTTTGAATTTTATGAACCAGGTTGGATGCGATGGACTCGAAATCTTATTAACATAACCAAAGAAGAAGGCGATGCTGTCAAACTGCGATGCGAAGTTCATGGTGATCCTGCTCCTATTAAACTAAAATGGCTTAAAAATGAAGCTCCTGTAATTACAGAGAGAGGTCGTGTAACAATCCGTAACTACAGTCCGACCAAGTTGAACGGTGCAGCTCTTGGATCTCGTTTGCGAATTTCTCCTCTAGAAGTTCACGACACAGGGTTTTACACTTGTCAAGCAACAAATTCAGATTCCAAATTGGATACAACCGGTATACTCGTGGTGAAGATGAATCAGTGGGGTAGGTTTTTTTATTTCTTTAATATTTTATACAAACTTAAACAGTTAATTTGTTGATTCTTTTCTATCAGAATATATTTTTTTCTTAATTTTTTTCACCTTTTTCATCAGTTTATTAATACAAATGACTTTGTACTTCACTTTGTTAGATGTTCAGCTTTATTACGTTTTGCTGAACACGAAATTTCCTAGTATTACTTTAATACTGCATTACTGAATTCGTCAGTAGAAAATAATCAGTGCAAATAATGATAACATTGCTACTCATGATTAATTGGAATAAATAAATACAAAAGATCATCTATATATACATTCTAATTATTTTGGAAAAATAAGTTTTAATTTTTATTTGTATTACTATTTATTTATTTCAATTTCAAGGTGGAAATTTTACTTTTGGTGCGTTTACATTGAGATGCTTATATAAGGACTTGTATGAGACACACATATGATGATATAGAATTTTTATGATCATACAAGTTCTCATACATGTCAAATAGTTTGTACAAAATTTACCCTGGACATTTAAACAAATCATTCCATTTTTCAAATGGTAATTTCTGTTTGTTAGTGGAAGTACAAAAATATTCTAAATTTGCATAGTAAAACCTGTCTGATAATAAGAAGTTTTTATATTTATCAACATGTACCCTGATGTAAATAAAATCTAAAAAAGAACTTGTAAGTGGTGGCAATGAGAATTTTTTTAAAAAAGAAAATTCATAGTGCATAGACCTACACCATGTTGGTTAGTGAACTCGTTATAGAAGGATCTAAAAAGTGTACAACAAAATAGTAAATCAAACTATCAAAACAAAATTTTAAAACAAAATAGCCTATTAAATACAACTGATTTGCCAACAAATAAAAACCTGTAAGCTGAGTAAACCTAATAAGTAAGAAAAACTGCCTTAACCTAAAAACAACTCTAAAATAAACTCATACAAATCAAATTTACGCAATTTTTTGCTCATAAAAAATGTATGAGGAAATCTTAGAGCTTAAACAATTTATGTAAGCATTAGTATGAGATGACGTATCGTGATTTGTTAATTTGACTTATACAATCCCTCATAAATATATCCCAATGTAAATACACTATAACATTTTAAATTTTTATTGGATATAAAAATCAAATATCTAATTTAGTTGTGAACTATCACAATTAATTTAAATTTCATCTTGAATTTTATATTTTTAATTAGGAATAGTTATTATATTTTTTAATATTTATTAAATGAAAGAAATAATAAATATTATTAATATTTCCTTTAATATTTTTTTTAAATCATGATTTTTTTTACTTTTAGGAGTAGAACACCCTGCTGCTCCTCCAATGGGACCATCCATTCCTCATTTTATTAACAGGTACTGTAAAAGTAATTAAACTAATAACTATAAGCATGTATTATACTGAGGCAACTTAAGCATAATTTTTTTTAGGAATAATAGAGCTATAGGTGAGAGGTGGGTGATTTACTCTAGGATTTTTTGCCACCTGTATAGAACAGGGGTGAGCACAACTTTTCATTAAAAATATTTATCTGGAGAAATGATTTTGGGTCTCATTTTAATAAAAGTTTAACAGCATATATATTTTTAGAACTTCAAAACAAATTTCTTTATGGTACTTCTTTATTCTGTATTACTAAGAATTCGTTATGTACTTCAGACTTTACGAAAATACAGTAAATATAACATTACAAACAGTTCTTAGAAAATATGAGAAATGTGTTTATGGAAAATGAAAAAGTTTGTTTTGATTTGTCAACATTAACCCAATTTTTGTAATAGAAAAATGATTACCGTAATAGCACAGCTTTTTTTTAAACTCCAAATATTTTTTATGTTCAGAATTTATATTTTATTTTTTTATGTGTTTAATTCTTAAAAAAATACATTGTTACTTGGCTATCTATTAGTATTAAGTGTTTACAAAATAACAACAATGCATACAACAAAAACAAAAAATTCAAATTTATTGCCTCTGTTGTATTAAGTACTAGCTGTTACCCGTTGCGGCTTTGCCTGCAATTATAATGTAAGCAATAAAATTTATAGTCAATTTTCAAAATCAGAATAGGTCTGTTCATTTTAATATATTGCTATATACAATATTATATGATTTATGGTTTTCGGCAAAGACATAGAAATTTTTGCTACTCGATACGCTAAAACAGGGTCATGTCATATTTTAATAAAATACAGTATTATTAAAAAGTCATTATTATACAATTAAACTGGAATAGTATTGTATTTATCTCAGATACCTAAAACGTGTTCACACCAAATGTAATCTCATTTGGTCCAGTAGTTAAAGTTTATTTGAATAACAAACAAATAAACAAAAACAAACTTTCAGAAATATAATATGATTAGCTGTTACCCGTCACGGCTTTGCCCGCAATCATAATATACATTAAAGATCATGCATTACCGTATTAGGACCAACAACCGTGTTAGATAAGTTTTGGAGTACTCTTTAAAAAAAAATATTTTTTTTTCCTGCATCACCGTTTAACCCAACAACCGTGTCAATTAGGTTTGGAGTACTCTTTTTAAAAAAATAAATAAAGGTTTTATTAATGCTTCACCGTGTTAGGCCTAACAACCATATTAGTTTGCTAATGGAGTATTCTGTAAAAAAATATAAAGATTTTTCACGCATCACTATGTTAAGCCTAACACCCGTGTCAGGATATGTAGCCTAGTATTTTAAAAAAAAATATAAAGATTTTTTGACGCTTCACCGTGATAGGTCCAACAACCGTGTCAGGATATGTAGTACTCTTTAAAAAAATATAAAGGTTTTTTTACGCATCACCGTGTTAGTTAAGTTATGGAGTACTCTTTAAAAAAATATAAAGTTTTTTCCATGCATAACCGTATTAGGCCCAACAACCGTGTCAGTTAGGTTATGGAGTACTCTTTTGAAAAAAATAAATAAAGGTTCTTTTAATGCATCACCGTGTTAGGCCTAACAACTATGTTAGTTAGCTTATGGAGTATTCTTTAAAAAAATATAAAGATTTATCACGCATCACTATGTTAGGCCTGACAACCGTGTCAGTTAAGGTTTGGATACTCTTTAAAAAAATAAAGGTTTTTTTCACACATCACAATCATAGGCCCAACAATCATATCAGTTAGGATATGTAGTATTCTTTAAAAAAATATAAAAGTTTTTTTACACATCACTGTGTTAGGCCTAATAACCGTGTCAGTTAATATACTTAGTATTCTTTTAAAAAATTTAAAGGTTTTTTTAACATCACCGTGATAGGCCTAACAACCGTGTCAGTTAGGATATGCAGTATTCTTTAAAAAAATATAAAGGTTTTTTTACGCATCACCGTGTGTGGCCTAACAACCGTGACAGTTAGGATATGTAGCCAAATAATCTTTAAAAAAATATAAAGGTTTTTTCACGCATCACCGTGTTAGGCCTAACAACCGTGTCACTTAGGTTATGCACTATTCCTTTAAAAAATGGATTTCCTATCACCCAAACCCGTGTTAGACGTATTTTTATTGTTTTACTGATCTGTAGATCAGTAAAACAATAAAAATACGTCTAAAATCAGCACAACACGGTACCGATTTTCGCCGGTAGCAATTTTGAGGTTATGTTGGTCACTTTTATTTTCGATTTTTATCGTACTTCTCCTGCTTTCATATTTTGGATTTTTGCTTTTGTACATAATAAAGCATTTTAGTAAGAAAAATATCGAAAACTCCAATAGATGCTGCACTGCATATTTACCATTTTTTCATATAATGTAATTACACAAATATATATACTACCGTACAATTAAAGTATCCTAATAAAATTGTATATAATATATATATATATATATATATATATATATATATATATATATTCTGCACTCTGCTTTAAAAACATTGAATAGTCTTAAATGAAAAATACCAGATTGTGATTATTAGATGAAAATGTAACATTAAAAACAATAATTTTGCAATAAATAAAACATAGATTAAGATTTGTAAAATGGGTTTAGATCCACGGTATATAGATACACGGTAGGGGCCACGCGCATGTCTCCCCCACCACTTGCGGCTGAAGTACGTCATCGAATCCCTGATCGAATGACGTAGTGTTCACTCAGACGTAGTGTTCATTAGAAAACAGTTTGTAATGTTAGTGTTAGTTGTACTATAATGTTGTTAATGTTACTATAATACAGTTGTATTATAGTAATTACAATAATAATTCCTTATATATAACATTAATAACGCTGTTAATTACTTTACTTACTGAATTCGCTCATTGTCAAAACGGAAACTTTTTATTTTATACAATATTACATAATATTAAAGTAAAATAAATTATAGGTCCATAGCTTGAAAAATTCCAGGTTATTTTTTGTTTGAAAGTTAAAAGCACATCACACTATGAATTACGTATCTACGGATTTTCCGTGATAATTATGTGGTTGACTGTGAAAACGCACATCTCAATTAAAAAATTAACAACAAATTAAATAGCAAATAGGCGTATGCCTATTATGCAAACAGTAAAATAAAACATACGTATTTCTTAGAACTTACGTTTCAACACATATTACCAGAAAAAATATTCTTAAAATTAGTAACATTGCTTTGTAAAGCCACATTTTTATTTTTAACCGAGGCCAGTTCTTGTAATGCAAGTTGAATTTGTTCCTTCAAAAGTAAATTTCATTTCTTAAACATTTCATTTCCTCTACAGAGGCATTATTTACAACGATATTTGTATTAAAATTACTGACTACGGAAGGGTGGGTTTCATTTACAGAATTACACGTTACAATTGCACCAACGTCATTTCCATTTACAGGTGATTTTCCTGGTAGATTTCCATCGGACTCGTCAATAAGTTTTTTTAATGTTTCTTGGTTTTCACGTTTTTTAATCCTTGCAGCTCGTTCAGAATTTATACATTTATTTTCAA
Source organism: Callitettix versicolor (assembly GCA_022606455.1). Lineage (NCBI taxonomy): Eukaryota > Metazoa > Arthropoda > Insecta > Hemiptera > Cercopidae > Callitettix > Callitettix versicolor. The sequence goes on from CM040183.1 coordinate 59,640,617, forward strand.
CGGTGGGAATGTTAAAACGTGGAATGACACCGGATTTCAGCTGTTTTTTAGGTTTCGTATTTAGTAATTTGGATTTAAAATCCCTTTCGAAATCATCGTCATTAAAATGAAGTGAACAGACTTTAACATTATCAAAATTAAAATGATCTGCTCGTTTACACGCATAAACCCACGCTTTTCTCAGGCCTTTGTCTTTTGGAATTCTGTGAAATGTAATTCCTTTCCCTTTACAATTCTTATCAATATTATAGCAACTGGCTATAACGCAATTAGGCATTGTTATTCATACACAATTATACAACAGCAAACAAAACAAATTATGTATTTTTTAGGATTCAAAACATAGGCTAATTAATTCTTTTTTTACACTTATTAAACCTCGACCACAAAACACAATTAATACCTTTTATTTACACAAAAAAGACCTTTTACTTAAAACAAACACTCACATATACACACCGAATCTCCAACTACATTTACAGAACACCGCATTGTTAAACGGGAAATTACAGAATGTAGCAGTGAGGATTCAGTGACGTCACGCGCGCGGTAGTCTACTGCGCACACCCACCGTGGCCCCTACCGTGTATCTATATACCGTGTTTAGATCTATGTCCATCTCAGGTGCCTAAATCTCATGTTCAGTAAACAGTAATTAAACCTAACTATAGTTAACAGATGTTACAAAACTAAAAACTGATAATTATTTTGGGCTGGGTAAGTAGTATAATGACGTTTTGTAAAACGGGAATAGGCCTATATGTATAGAGATACTTAAACCATATACGTACCAAGTTTCATCTCAATTGGTCCAGTGGTTAAAGCGTGATTGAATAACAAACAAACAAACACACAAACTTTCAGAAATATAATATGAATTAGATATCACTGTCGTGTGTTGCTCTAATGTAGTTTGGATGTAGTAACTGGCAATGCAAACTATACTCACATAATAAATTTAATAATGATAATATATTATGACATGATCATATCAGGCCAGTCAACACATAATTAATGAATTATGTAAAAACAATACACAGACAAACTCACATTCAGTTATTTATTATCAATCATTTATGCAGTATTACTAAATAAATCCATTTCAAAGTTATTGACGAGAATTAGAACATTGGTTTAATTTTCTTAAAATCAGTTCATTAGATTTTTCTAGAGTTCAGTTTTTGATTTGTTGTTGTTGTTGTTGTTGTTGTTGTTGTTGTTGTTGCGCGCGCGCGTGCTTTGCGTGCGAGCGTGCGTGCGTGCGTGTGTGCGAGCGTGCGTGCGTGTGTGCGCGCGCGCGCGCGCGTGTGTGTAACTTAAGTAAGTGTATCAAATTTGAAATAAAGAAATTTACAGTTCATCATTAGTAACAAAAAACTATGGTGATCAGGCTTGTTTTTTTCTGGATTTACTCCCAAACCATATATTTCTGTCATTCCAAATTTCTTATACTGATTGAGTTTTTGAACCAATCACATATTATGTGACCAAAAATTTAAAAAAATATGATTTTGAAAAATTATATCATTTTTTTCTGTATTTGTTTTACCCAACTTTGGGGTACACTAAATCAACCACTTTTTAATGTTCTGTGCCTTCCTCGTAGCCCAGTATTGCTTCATTCGTTGTGATCTTGCTTTTCTTTCTTCGTCAGAGATTTGGATCGTTCGCTTGGATTTGACTTTGCCTTGGAACCGTTGCTTCTTGTCCTTGGTTATTGTTTTGGCTGTTCTGTCCATGAGCATAGTGTCAGTGATCTGCAGTTCTGTTATGTCTTTCTCCGTTTCTCTAAACCAAAGTGGTTTGGCTCTTCTACTGCGAAAGTAGTCAAATATTTTTTTGGTTAGTCTATTTTTGTCCATTCGGAGGATGTGCCCATAAAAATCAATTCTCCTTTTTCTTATTGTGTCTGATAGTGTTTCAGTTATTTGGTAAAGAGTTTCATTACTGATGTGGAGTAATTGGTTGTTACGGAATTTGGGGCCTAAGATTTTTCGTAATATCTTTCTTTCTTTGATCTCCAGCCTTTCAAGTGGACTCTGGGTTGTGAGAGATAATGATTCAGCTGCATATAAGGCTTCTGGTTTAATTACCATATGATAATATCATTTCTTATTATATAATGTTTTTTTATTTCTTCTAAATTGGAATTGTTAGGTCTTCAGCGACTCATACATATTTGATTGGCTAGTTATTGACTATATTTAATCTAAATAATTAAAAGTGAATTTGAGAAAACTACATTATTAATAGAGTTGTTTTACCAACAGAGCTTAAAAAAAACTTTTGCTTGAAAATTAAAATATGACAAACTAGACCTACATGCTAAATTTCATAAAATCATACAATTTAGTGCAAATCAGAAATGAATTTTTACACAAATACTTATCCAAATATTTTTTTTATTATTGACTCAGAAAATCTGAAAACAATTAGACCAAATGACAATTCTAGGTCAATTTTTTCACAATCATCATACTTTTTTTATACTTCCTTTAATCGTTTAAGGAGAAAGTGAAATGTTAATTTGTAGTCTATTGCAGATTATACTTCGGTCATTTCATTATAAAGTTTTGTGGATGGATCATCCACTTTAAATAATAATTACAAATAAGTATTTACAATAATTGCAATATTTACAAATAAATACAGAATATTTAATATTAATTGCTCCATAAACCAAAGAAAAATAGCCCACCAGAAATTTTAGTAGGTTATGAGATATTTCCCAGAATTTTAAGAAAATAATATCAGTTTCTACATATAAGGGATGTATTATAAGAATTTATTTAGGGGCTTATTATAATCCGTATGATGAAGACAGCAGACTTTCGCTAAACTTTGTTGTATTCTTGAGTCCTTAATAATTACAGCTCCAACCCAATGTTAAAATCAGGTTATCAGAATTAAAGGTATAATGCACATAGTACCAAAACCCAACATTATGCGCTCTTGAACTCATTTTGCAGTGATGTGAATTCATGTTACACTCGATTAAATGTCTAATTAATATATTAATATCATTAGTAATTCATACAATAACATACATAATTCATACATTAACAAATAACTTAATATTGTAGCCTCAAAAGCTAACATAAAAGTACTTGGTTCATTTCCATCATGATAGGCAGCGTTCTTCATTTTCAATCACACAATTTCATATACAGTGAGACATTTATGTATATTCAGTGAGACTCAAGAGTTGTATGTATACCAATACTTCAGATTCACAAGATTGTTAAGGCACTGACACTCCGCTCTGTAGAGTGTAGACTGTACTTGTTCTATAATCTGTGGACTGTACTACTGTGTGACTGTGCGTGTGTAAGAATAGAGAATTGTATGTTGAACGTCTTGGTTATAAATAATTATTATTTTGTCATTATAGTGAATTGGTAAATAAGTAATACGGATTTTGTGTTTACAACATTTGGCGTAAATGTTTTAATGTTAAATTTATAATGTAAAGTAATGTACTATTCGAAATTTGAGACGGGAAATATGATGCTCTTTAAATGTTTGGCAGTTTTGTTTATTATTCGTGTAGGCGTGTCTTATGAATTTAATGAAACGGAAGCTGAAAATAATGTAACATTATTTACACCTGAGCCAAGGTTAGTAAATTTAAATTATATAGATTAACGCCGTTTATCCATATTAAATATCGCTTATGATTCAAATCGGTGCTTATTCTAGTAAAATTAAATTTGTTTTTCGAGAAAAATCATGTATTGTTTAATAAGTAACAAGGGTATTACTTCATATTGTTTTAAAATATATTTAATATTTACTTTAAATAATTAATCACTAGGATATGTACTGTACACAATTTAATAAGTAATTGATCCACTATAACAGTCTTTAACAGTTTTTTAAGATGTTAAAAAGAACATATTTGACATATTAGAGGAAACCTTTTGTAAAATTAGTGAATTAAGTAAAATATGATTAAGCCAGACACCACAGTAATTTTCACTTCTACCTGCGAAAACAATTTATTGATGCCCGTTTGTAATAAAAATATGAAATTGAGGAAATTACCTAAAGACTGGAAAAAAATAACCTCTATAACCTAACCATTACTAAGGTGTGAAAGATGCATGTTTTATCTTGCTAAATTGTTTATTTAATGTGTATAAGTAATTAATAAAGAGCATTAAAATTATGAATAGGTCAAGTATACATAAGGCTATATTTTCAAGTTTTTTGTTGCCACAATGCTTTTTTCATACATTTGTAATAATAGAAAATATAAATTTTAAGAAAGTACCGGAAGATCGAATAAAAGGTCGAAAATATTGGAAGATCAAAAATTGGAAAAAATTTCCTCCATAACCTAGCTATTACTATTACGTAAGTGTTGTTTCATTGTGAACTGTGTTTCCATTGATGTGCACCAGCTATCCTGTTTAACTGCAATTCTACATCAGTTCCTATATGTGTTGAACTTGAACCACTGCATTTATAACAAATATGATTAAAATATTTTCAAATAAAAACAAATATAATATTAATTTTTAATTAATAGGTGACTATCCTGGTATGAAATCGTCTGAAATGTAGATTTAGGCCTATAATAGACTGTAAACATACTCAATAAAGCAGTACAGTTGCTGAAGCATGAGATATAATAAAAAATTATGAGAAAATTGATATTTCTTATTTGTTAAGACTTTTGCATTATTTATATAGTAAAGTGATAAAAATTATGTTTTATTGAAAATAAAACTGTAAATTCTTGTTAAATTAGCAAATTTTGTAGTGCCAATCTTTTACCATATAATCATAGATTTTTCAAAAAAACCTGTTTTTCTGAACCTGAAAAGAAATTCTGTCTTTTCTATATAGAAAAATATATGTATTTTCAATAAAAAATCATTTCTTGTATGTCATTAGTAACACTTTATTCCATTAGTAGGTCCTAATGGTCATCATGGCTTCACAAGAAATTTTGTGTGCCAGAATCTGAAGTAGGCCCATTATTATGGTTAAGTATGTGTTTTTTATGAAGTAGAAAAAACTGGTTTTACCCTCCCATTTAGAATGGGTTTTATTTTATTTATTGGTTGGTTTTATCTTCTGTTGAACATTAATTTTTAGTTAACAAATATTTTTCAAAGTTTCTTTTAACATACCTCAAAAAAGTCACTTCCCAGCTCCTGTGGAGCCCAGGTCTCTCTCTGGTCATGTGTGATATCAAATATGACCTTCAAATTTTTTTTTTTTTTTTTTTTTTTTTAGGTTCCATTGTTAATGAATATAATAATAAATTTTTAAGAGATTGTTAGCATAACTGGTAAGCTAAAATTAGGCTATATATCCTATTTTATTATAAAATGATCAAATATATGTTATTGTTAACAGTCCTGGACCTAATGATGGATTAGGATTGAGCGGGATAGGGTTAGGAGCCCCTGTAGATGCTGGTGGGCTTGGACCTATCTTATCTCCAAACTTACGTGGAAGTAATCCTATTGGAAATTCAAACTCAAAGCAGACAGAACAACTTCCAGAACCTGTATGCCAGGTGAGACATACTTAAACTAAAATACATATACAAAATAAAATAATTTAAAACATTGGATGATTTTATCATTTTAAACTTAGATTGACATATTTTAGAATAATAATTTTATCTTCTTGTAAAGACCTTCATACCTTATTGATTACACGCTGCCTCGGTGGCCTAGTTGATAGCGTACTAGGCTTTCACCCCGAGGACCCGGGTTCGATTCCCGATCAGGGCTTGGCATTTTCATATGCTATAAATCATCCCATTGTCTGCATTAGCCCAAGTGTTCACAACAGTTGGACGTTAAACACCAAAAAAAAAGCTTATTGATTATTGTATGCCAATATCTTATGGCATTGGTGCCATATCACTTAACATTACTTACACTATTACTGCCTTTTTATTTATAGGGTTGAGTAAATATTTTAGATACTTGGCAGAAAATAATCCGCTAAATTTGACACAACACCCTCTGCTATAGCTTTGAATTAGCCATAATTTACTAGCTATACCTTAAATAACATCAAGGACATTTTTACATAATATTGCATACACATTATGGTCTGTGGGCACTTATTTTTATGTTTTGTTAGAATATTTAAATGAATTTAAGAAAAAATTTGAAATTAATTTTATGATTTTTTAAAATTTTTCACAGCTTTTGTTAAAACACAAATTACGGGAAGCAAAATGTAGGCAACATATAAAAGGTAACACAATCAGAAATTTAATTAATTTTACTTGTAGGCTACACTTGAGGATTCTTTTACCCGTACACTCATGAAAACATTGTAATAAATAAACATTTTGTCTGAAGATGTCTCCCGGCAAAATATATGTAACTAAGTAAAAGAATTTTGTGAAACTATAGTAATTCTAAGTTTCCTGGATGTCATGGAGTTTCACCAAGTACCAACTGTGTGTTAATTAAATAATTGTCTAAGTTTGGCTGCAGCTTTAAGGTATACAAGAAGGGATCATATACCTTAGAGCTTTTTCAGCCATTTTTTCTTGGTCACTTTGGACAGTTAATCAAAATTTGTACTGTTTTAGGCATTTTCACAATATTTTTATAATATTTTTTCTTGTGACTGCAGACCACAAAAACATGAAAATGTGTTTATATTGACCATCTTTTGGGAACCACTGCTATATACTCTCAGTGTGTTATGGTTTGGTGTGCGAAGAAGAGAAAAGAATTACAGTTAATTTAAATCATTTGACGATATGTTATACAATATCTTGTAGTCAAAACTTAATGAATTCCAAGATCAGGTTGAAAATGTATGATTTCAACAGTAAATTTTCTACAGTGCACACTTCAAGACAATCTGTGAATGTGAATGTCCTGAGAGAATTGTTTTCCAGGTATCTGATCTCACATTGAGGTGTTATCTCATGGCCTGCATGACTATCCCCTGTCTTGCAGCATGTGATTTTTTTTCTTTGGGGATATCTGAAGACTGAAGTCTTCAAAAAGACTGAATTATCACTTATTTGAAAGTTTCTATTCAACAAGAAATCGCTGAAATTACCAAAAATTATCAGGAGAGTGATACAGAACTTGAAGATGAGGTTGTACACCTGTACAGATATTATAAGTTGACATAATGGACAGTATAATTTTAAAAAATATGTATGTAATAATAATAACAGCCTGTGAAATAAATGGTAAACAGTTTTTTTTCTGATTGTATCAAATTGTTATATGCTTTTTTTTTTATTTGCTTTTAAAAGTAATGAGTTATTTTTGCCAAACCATGTATTTACCTATATTAAGCCTAATTTTTAAGTTTAAGGTAACAGTTATATGTTTTAATGTTGCAGTTATACAGAGGTTCACATTGTGCGAAATATGTAGGCAATAAAACAGTTTACATCAAGCCAGGGCTTACACAGTCTATATTAGAAAATAAATTGGCTCAAGCTTTTACTGTAATTGCTCATTCCAAGTAAGTACTTTCTACCTGGATATATGATTCGAACTTAAAAATGAATATTAAATTGGCAACCACTGTTTAAAACTTTGTTCTTAATACTGTACTTGTAAAAAAAATTATGTACAGTTGAATTAATGTTGTTTTTTACATACATAAATACAGTGCCAAGAGCAAAATTAAATGGAAAACAAAACAATAAAGATAGTCTCAATTATCTTACATTTACAGTAATTTTTTTCGTAATATATATTTAGAAGTTATATCCTAAACGAATTTTTAATGCTGTATATTTACATTTATTGTAAAAAATTGACAAAACTAATCTTTCTATATTCCCAGATCTTTATTCACACACATTTTAAGACAATGATCTTTTATTCAGTAAGGTTAAATATAACCTTTTTATACTATTATTATATTTTATTTTTTTGGTTATTGTTAGGGTTAAATTAATTCAGTTCGTAAATCTAATTTTAGTGCATTTATATATATATATATATATATATATATATATATATATATATATATATATATATACACACACACACACACAAATACATTATTTTATCTTAGTGGTTTTTTTTCTATGGCGCCCCCTTGTCTCATTATAATTTAGGAACCATAGGGGTGTGGACTAGCTGCACTTATTGAAAGGATTTAGACGTCCCTTGTGATACCCACTTGAGTCTAACACTAACATTTTACACTCACACTTATATTTTGGGAGGCGATAATGGCCTCAATGTACTTTGTCTTGTAAAAACAAATATATATATATATATATATATATATATATATATATATATATATATATATATATAATTTAGGATATTACGAGGTGTGGTAATTAAATAACTAGACTTGTGCTGCTACTAGCAAACAGTGAATGCACCATAACAGGTTTGTTAATGTCTGGACCTGTTATTGCTTTACTCACCCTAAGCTCAATGGGCACAATTTTATGTTACTCAGTCTTACTGTAGCCCGTTCAAGTCCTTGTACTAGCTCATTAAGAAAAAAAGTGCAGTGTTCAGATGGAGCATATTGCTCCATTGTTGCTTGAGGTTAGCAATGAGTTTAACCTCAAGTTTCTTGTGAAACTAGGAAAAACTACTACTAAAGTCATGTTAAAGTCACAACTGATTTAAATGTGAGGTGTTTTCAAGAGACTTAGTGCTCTCGCTAACTGCAAAGATTTATTGTTCATATGACTTACACTGCCCGTATTAGATATAGTGTTAAATCTATTTAACCATTTTAAATAGTTTTAGTAAAATGTTTCATTTGGTGCTTTTCTTAACAATATTATTTTAAATTCATCTTTTACCTTAAAGATTAAATTAATCAGTTTTCCATAAATGTGTACTTTTCTGTCTTTTTCAGAGATGTATCAGAGGGATGTGGAATTTATGCTCTGCCTTCTTTGTGTTATTCAGCTTTTCCTATTTGCAGAGAAGACCCCACAGAACCTCCACGAAAAATTTGCCGACAGGTAATAATTAATGAAATTCTTAGTCGACATTTATTTTTTGCATTTTGTAATTTTTGGTCATATTAATTAAAAATAAAACAAGGGTACGAAATCTGTTTTGGAGGAAAATATAGTGATTTGCATATAATTTATAGTTCTCATTTTCTAATATATGGATTTATTTTCTCTTGATCTGAAATGAACTATTTTTTTTTTTAACTAAACGAGTACTGGTGTATTCAAAAAAAAATTTTTTTTCTAATTTTTAATTCAAAATACAAGTAGGACTGGTAAATGCCCCTATTTCAAAAAGTATTCAAGGCGTCTCGTGTGAAAAACTTGCGCATCAGTAGTGGAACGAAGTACCAACGATGAGGACTGTATTTTGTTTTGTCAACAATTATGTAGTACGATTTTTTGTACTGCAAAATGTAAAGATATGTATGTTTAAATGATTTGCCATTAGTAGAAAATGTATATTTAAGGCAGATAAAATGTTCATAGTAATGAGTGTTTGAGGAAAGCACTCAACGAGCAATTTCCTACCAACCTGATATCATTATTCTTTATATGAGATCATTTATTCTGATACTTGTCATATTCAATGAAATCATGACTAATGCTATCGAATATTGAAATTTGGTCCTCTATGTTGGTGGTGAAAAATGTATTTTCATTCAACTTATAAAACCAAATATGTATAGTGTGAGGGAAAAAATTGTGTAAAACCAATCAGTATTGAGAAGTCTGGAAGTCAGCAGTGTTTTTGGACTACCGTCCAGTATTTACAGTTGAATATCAACCTTCAGTTGAATTCATTGAATATCAACATAGAGTGACCAAAATGCAGTGTAGTACTGTGAAGTATTGACCAAATTTGTTGTCTATTCAGAACAAGCAACAGGGATTTTTGTCAATGTTTTTGCTCCTTCTCAACAACACGCAACCTTACACTGCTTATGCACACAACTTTTGGCCAAAATTTAAGCATTTTATGTACTCTTCCAAACTTTGGACCATATGATGAAAATTTGGCATCATTGGTACAAAGCAGAAAAGGAATATAGCAAAAGTTCTGGTTTCTAAGAAAGGTGTTCCTGAGTTTATGAATTGTTTGAAAATGTAAATAAAAGTTTTAAGGGGAAAAAAGTTTTATATATGTTTTTCTTTTTAATTATTAGGATATTACAGATAATTTTTTATGATATAAAAAGTAGAAACCCCTCATTTTTTTAACATTATTTTTTACATTGTTTTAGTTATATTCTGTCAGTCAGACTGTCAGACAAAACTGTCAAGTGTAGAAGTGGTTCAACAAAAGCTTTAAGCCCCATCGTGCATATCATGTTGTTCCCTAGAAAAGCATTACATATTTCATTATCATACCCATTTTTAAAGCAAATTATTGATTGTAGTATATAGATCATACTTGTATTAAACATTTAGATTTCACTAAGTGATTCTTTTGTCTTTTATTAAATATTAATATTGAAAGTTTTAACAGTTCTAAATTGAATTTCAGGAAAACAAAATGTTTGATATTTTATTGTGTCTGGAGAAAACAATTTTATGTATTACTATTTAAGTATTTCAAAACTTTCTTTAACACAAATATTATGTTAATTCATATTTTCCTAGGTTCCATTGGTTACATCACTTTTTTTATTATTGTTTCAGGTTAACTTTCTTTTAATAAACAGACATCCCGACCTCTGGTTGATCAGAGGACTAGAGTTTGGGTCTCACTGTGTGATTTGTTAGGATAAAGGGAATGCAAAAAACCTGGTGTAGCTTATGCACCTTGGAGATACTAGCATAAACACCCCAACTTTTATTTAAAAAAAAAACTAACATAAAGGGTCTAGCCGGTTAAGATGGTCAAAAGTGCTCCCAAACCTTTTACGAAAAAAAAATACCCACTTGTAGAGGATCAAAAACTGTCACTATCCTGAAATTTTCAGCCCCCTAGAGTCAAACATAACCTCAAAAAAAATATAAACGTGATTTTCAGTATTTTTGCGATATCTCGGCTTCTAATAATGCTAGAAACTTCTTTTTTTTTCATTTTGTAGGTTTTTGAAAGACCTACAAGTTAGTATTTTTTTCATATGTTTTGGCAGGAAATTCAAATTTTTATGAGCGTTTGAAAATTTAAAAAATTCACAGTAATTCGAGGTTTTGGGGTGGTATCACGAATTAATTTTTTTTATATTTTCTACTTAAAGTAATATTTTTGTGAATTTTTTCAGATTTTTCGAGTTGGGGGAACATAGTAAAAAGAGCCAAAAACCATCAAAAACCCATATTTTCAGCTATTTTCCGGTTTTATCCGTCTATAAAACATTACAAGTCATACCGATGTCATTTTTTAAAATTTTTTTACAATTTTTCAGATGTATTTCTACAGCACTAACTGTCAAAACCCATCAAAAAATATAAAATATAGAATCATTTACAATTTTTTGGGGTAAAAAACTATATGTATACATTTTTTCCACTGTTTTCAGGCTCGAAAGATTGTTCGAAAATTACGTTAGCCATTGGAAAAGTCCCTTCTATCTTTATTTCTGTAAAATATTTGCATATTTAAAAAGGTAAGCGATTTTATCTCTCTTTTCGATATTATTGGTGCTAGAATTATAAAAATGAAAGAAAAAAAACTAAAAAACTTCAGATAAATAGCAAAAAATTTATTTTAATCATCCTCATCGCTATCATCCATAATAGTTGTAACAATGTCCGTTTTTTGAAAGATTTTAGTTAAATGCTCTGCTGGTCTTATTATTTTTGAAAGATATCTTCCATGGGAGAGGTAATATACTACTGCAGCAACATGCGAACAACAGCCAATTGTTCTCAAGCCATTTGCGCATTCGCAGCAGTATCGCAAAATTCCTCCGTATCCTATTGAGTTGGATTGGTAATGAATATAGCAATTGTATGTTTTTTTACTAATATGCCGTGATTGTACTTTTACTTTTATGATATTACTAGTTTCTTTCAAGTATTCTAATTTCAACGTTTCATTTTCACCCATAATCTCAGCAAGGTAGGAAATGGCTTGCTGAAGCTGATATGTTCCAGTAAAGAAAACTATCAAGTCTTCTTCAGTCATCTCTGGGAAATCATCAATATCAGCTGATGTCAGTGCTTGAAACTGGCTTTTACGCCTACTCCACCTGCTTTTTTCAGCTTCCTCAGCCAGAGTATTTACATCAGAGTTTTTATCTTCAATGCGTTTTAAAATGATTTCACTTTCAGAATTTTTTGATATCAGACGCTTTCCAAATTGATTGACCAAAAAACAAGCTATTTTGGCATAGGTACCAACATTGGGTATCATTCTGTCATCTAATTGATGATGCAGCAACTTAAACTTTTGTCCTACAATACCATGTATAGCTTCTACAACCCATCGTATTATTGTGACTCGACGAGAATGATTCGATTCAGAAACATTAAGTTGATTCCGTTTTCCTTTGAGAGAAGGCATCCATACACGATAATTATTTTCTTGTAAATCAGGAACAACATCTCAAAACCCTCGGTCCAGCACAAACAAATCTTCTGGTTGTAACAAATTTTTAAAATCATCATTATTCATTAAAAGTTTCTTTAAAATGTCAGCATCGTTTTTATTAGCATAATATGAACCAACAACATCAATTACGTAACCATCAGGTGCACATAACGTAAAGGGCTTACAAAGTGGAGTCTTTTTTTGACCAGAATATGATTTCCGCTGATATTCGTTATTTGAGCTTTTTTGATGGCGTACGTAAGTTCCATCAGCGATAACAGCGAGATTATCTATTACGCCATGCAGCTTTTTTAAAACAGTAGTTGAATGGTTTTTATGAGGTCCTCTCTATTTACAGCTTTCAAACCAAAACGTGTAGGTAAAACATCATTTTTTCAAAAGCCTGTAAAATAGATTGGGAAAAATTCGATACCTGCTGAGCATTATCTAAACCAAGTATTGCCGAGACCATTTCATTAGAGTTACCACTTCTAAACTTTAAAAGAAACACAACCAAGACTTGTGTTACTGTTCTATTTGCTGAATTTCTTACTTGAAGTCATCATCTCACGCAATTCAATTAATTGATCCCAATTTAAACCAGTCAAAATATACAATCGGTGTTCTGAAATCGTAAAATCTGCTACATGATCTGTAAGTTGCTTCATTGAAGCTAAGCTAAGACAATCCAGCAATCTCGTTAAGTCAGATAACCCAACGAAACTGCTGTAAGAAGATATTCTTATATTACAAATTTCATCTTCGTAAAACCGATTCTTTATAAGATGATCTTTACAACAACGGTTACCATTAGGTATAAAAATATTTCTCAACATAAAAATCTGTTTGCGTGCTTCAAACGGAACATTAACAATACCACTCGTTTTATTGCATAGAAAACACCATTTATGAGTTGCAGTAGGCCTAGCATATGGTAATTCAATAGATTCCTCTGGTTTCTTAACATTTTCAGTGACGTGATATGATGAGTCAGACGATTGTGAGAACGTTGTAGAAGAAGCAAATGAAAATCCTGATTGTTGACTACCTGGTTGACTATCAGATTGAATATTAGTACTTGGAGTGGGTTCTTCTTCTATTTTCGTTTTTGAAGAATTAAGATGGTAGAGGTTGTAGCATTTTTACATAAAAATCTCCACAAGTAACAGTTTTATCTAGAACCTCGAAACATTTTTGCAAACTTTTTTATCAATTGTTTTTTTCCATCCTTGTAGTTTCTTGGTCGTTATTCCACAATCAACGCATTTATCTTTTGGATTAAGAGACGCCATGATAAACACTGAAAATTAATATAAGCTATGTAAAAACTTTTTCAAGCATGGATTGATAAAAACTCAATAAAAATAACAGTTTATTGTGTATAAAAAAGAAAATAATGTGGCTATTAACTAATGGTTACAATTGTTATTTTCACAACGAGTTTGGGGAAAAGAATGCGACAAGTTCGTTATTTTTAGGTTAGACTGATGAAAAATGATTATTTATGACAAAATACTATTGAATGACAGATCTTTTAGCTCAAATAATATGTCAACTCAATCTTCGAACATAGGGACAATGCATTACAGCATCGCCACACTACCAATAGTAACACATTAAAAGTACCACATGACTATTTTCTGAGTATTATTTACGAACTTCTGAGCCTTAAGAGTAATGGTCGCTTTATTATTTAACAATATACAATACTTTAAGAATACCAATGTTCATTACTAATCGTATATCTTCAGTGTATCACTAATGGAAATGTATAAATGCACAAAATATTAATTATATTAGTTATTTTAAAAGGATTTAATACTTACCGTCCGATATTAAAAATCTTATGTGAAAACGAGCAAAGATAAATAAGCCATAGTACTACTGATATCCACCCTTAAATTGGAAATATAAAAAAATTGCTTATATAAAACTATACTACTATTTCTTTGAAACATTTAATATTGAATGTGCTAGCCTATCTTTTAATAACATTTTGATATAAGTATAAAAATGTATTATATGTTACAATTTATCAACAAAAATTGATTCTAAAACAATTATTGTACTTAAAAAGTAAAAATGATGGAAAATTACAAATACCGAGTAACATGCATTATTTTCATTAGAACAGCTGATATAAAATGAGTTACTTTGTTGTACTTTTTATACAATATTTGTTCAAGTACAAAGATTTTCTCACATTTACGTAATATTCAACAGGGTACTATGAAGAACAATTCCTTTAATTACTGTTAGAAACAGTATAAAAAACTTACATAATTCTCAGTTAAAATAAATAAAGTGCAAGGTATAAGTTATGATTTTCAAAATCAAATATATAACCTTGATTCATAAAGAGTACTTATTACAAAGTTAGATATAGCAATTGATATTTAATTTTTAGATTTTCTTATATTTATTTACCTGCTTTAAGCAACTAATTACACATGGCTGATGAAATGCTTTTTCAATGAAAAATTTTTTCAGAATACTGGAGTATAACAATAATACTTAAAGACTTGTGTATGCTATAATAAATAATTCTTTTTGTTATTTATAACAATAATACTTGTAGGCTTGTGGCTAATATAAGAAATAATTCTTTTTGTTATTTATAATGAAAACAATGATACTTGAATGCTTATGATATGCTCACAGAAAAACTAAATTAATATTATGACTTTAACATTGTAAGGCCATTTACACGAGGGTGCGACATCTTGGCGGCAAGAGATATTAGGCTCTCTCTACATAGGAGCGTTTACGGACGTTTACGCGCGTTCTTCCAAGCTTATCCATTCGCTAATGTTGTAAATTCGTATAAAAAATTGCACGTCTATGTTATTTTATTGTTTATACTCAAATACATTAACTGAAGATTGCGCATATTGATTAACTTAACTATCAGTAAAACAAGTTAAAATAATCGAAATTCGATACTACATAGAATCGTTTACCTATGAGTGTACACACACTGTGCGCTAGATGGCAGATACAAACGATAGGCACCTATTAGAACATCGATGGCGCTATAACTAACGTTAAAAGCCAATAAAAATATATTTAATGTAATGTATTACAACATCGAATTCTATAGGTGTTTCTTAGATTACAATTTTTTCTATCTAGCTGCCATTTCCTACCTTGCTGAGATTATGGGTGAAAATGAAACGTTGAAATTAGAATACTTGAAAGAAACTAGTAATATCATAAAAGTAAAAGTACAATCACGGCATATCAGTAAAAAAACATACAATTGCTATATTCATTACCAATCCAACTCAATAGGATACGGAGGAATTTTGCGATACTGCTGCGAATGCATAAATGGCTTGAGAACAATTGGCTGTTGTTCGCATGTTGCTGCAGTAGTATATTACCTCTCCCATGGAAGATATCTTTCAAAAATAATAAGACCAGCAGAGCATTTAACTAAAATCTTTCAAAAAATGGACATTGTTACAACTATTATGGATGATAGCGATGAGGATGATTAAAATAAATTTTTTGCTATTTATCTGAAGTTTTTTAGTTTTTTTTCTTTCATTTTTATAATTCTAGCACCAATAATATCGAAAAGAGAGATAAAATCGCTTACCTTTTTAAATATGCAAATATTTTACAGAAATAAAGATAGAAGGGACTTTTCCAATGGCTAACGTAATTTTCGAACAATCTTTCGAGCCTGAAAACAGTGGAAAAAATGTATACATATAGTTTTTACCCAAAAAATTGTAAATGATTCTATATTTTATATTTTTTGATGGGTTTTGACAGTTAGTGCTGTAGAAATACATCTGAAAAATTGTAAAAAAATTTTAAAAAATGACATCGGTATGACTTGTAATGTTTTATAGACGGATAAAACCGGAAAATAGCTGAAAATATGGGTTTTGATGGTTTTGGCGTTTTTACTATGTTCCCCAACTCGAAAAATCTGAAAAATTCACAAAAATATTACTTTAAGTAGAAAATATTAAAAAAATTATTTCGTGATACCACCCCAAAACCTCGAATTACTGTGAATTTTTTAAATTTTCAAACGCTCATAAAAATTTGAATTTCCTGCCAAAACATATGAAAAAAATACTAACTTGTAGGTCTTTCAAAAACCTACAAAATGAAAAAAAAGAAGTTTCTAGCATTATTAGAAGCCAAGATATCGCAAAAATACTGAAAATCACGTTTATATTTTTTTTGAGGTTATGTTTGACTCTAGGAGGCTGAAAATTTCAGGATAGTGACAGTTTTTGATCCTCTACAAGTGGGTATTTTTTTTTCGTAAAAGGTTTGGGGGCACTTTTGACCATCTTAACCAGCTAGACCTTTTATTTATTTATTTATTTAGGACTGTGAACTGCTGGAAAATGAACTGTGCCAAGTAGAATATGCCATAGCTAAACAACACCCTCTGATTGGTCAGCAACTGGAAATGGCAGAGTGTGAACAGTTGCCTTCAGTAAAATCCTTAGAGAATGTCGGCTGCTTACAGCTGGGTTTACCACAACCAGAGCCAATTAATCCAGGTAAACAGAAGGATAATAATATAATAATGTTATCAGTTGTGTATTAAACGAATGTGTGCCTTGGTTTTTGATCATAAAAAAATTTGTGTTTGCATACAAAGTTTTTTTGTTTTAGGAAATCTTTCACAGAATAGTTTTTTTAAATGAGTTGATTTGTCACTTGAAGACTGAATACAGTTTTGTCTATGATAAAAGCTTTAATCAGTTTAATAGGTGAAAACATTTCTTATTTTACTTTTATTT
This sequence comes from Callitettix versicolor, assembly GCA_022606455.1. Classification (NCBI taxonomy): domain Eukaryota; kingdom Metazoa; phylum Arthropoda; class Insecta; order Hemiptera; family Cercopidae; genus Callitettix; species Callitettix versicolor. The sequence continues at coordinate 59,657,835 of CM040183.1, forward strand.
AAGTTATTAATTATTCTTCGACATCATTCTTGCTCACAGTTGCTCCTGTTAAACCTCACTGTCCAAACTCTGTAATGCTTTAGTTTTATTGTATAATTTTTTAAGAGGAATTGTCATGTGGATTTTTTTTTTGTTTTTTGTGTTTAACGTCCGACTATTGTGCACACTTGGGCCGATGTAAAAAAAAATTTTCTATATTGTAGTAGTTGAAAAACTTAACAAACATGCAGTGTCAGGCAAATATTTTTAAAGAGACAAACAAACAGCTTTTTAACCTTTTTGCATTTCCAAGATCTAAGCAGCTAATTGTTTTCTAGGTATTTAATGTAATTTGTTAAATAATATTAGATTTAATTACAGTAGCGTGTTAAAAATTAAGACTCTAAAAATCTTGATTCAGATTTGAAAAATGAAAAGTATGTTACTGCTAGTGAGCAAGAAACAGTTGTTTAGCACTATATGAAATTTTATGTACATAATGTTAATGTGATACACTAGCTAGCTTATAGGAATGATAAATCAATTCTGGTCACTAAATTGCATGCGACTGTCACTGTCTAACCTAGATGTATACATACATTATACTGAAAGGATGTGTTTACATATATATTGTATTAAAAAATTTAGTTACCAGCACCACAAAATGCTGATGATTTTGTGACTTTTAAACTAACATAAGATTTTTGTTAATGGAAGATGTTCATTTATATTTGTGTGTGTGTGTGTGTGTGTGTGTGTGTGTGTGTGTGTGTGTGTGTGTGTGTGTGTGTGTGTGTGTGTGTGTGTGTGTGTGTGTGTGTGTGTGTGTGTGTGTGTGTGTGTGTGTGTGTGTGTGTGTGTGTGTGTGTGTGTGTGTGTGTGTGTGTGTGTGTGTGTGTGTGTGTGTGTGTGTGTGTGTGTGTGTGTGTGTGTGTGTGTGTGTGTGTGTGTGTGTGTGTGTGTGTGTGTGTGTGTGTGTGTGTGTGTGTGTGTGTGTGTGTGTGTGTGTGTGTGTGTGTGTGTGTGTGTGTGTGTGTGTGTGTGTGTGTGTGTGTGTGTGTGTGTGTGTGTGTGTGTGTGTGTGTGTGTGTGTGTGTGTGTGTGTGTGTGTGTGTGTGTGTGTGTGTGTGTGTGTGTGTGTGTGTGTGTGTGTGTGTGTGTGTGTGTGTGTGTGTGTGTGTGTGTGTGTGTGTGTGTGTGTGTGTGTGTGTGTGTGTGTGTGTGTGTGTGTGTGTGTGTGTGTGTGTGTGTGTGTGTGTGTGTTACCATAACTCCTAATTCCATGCTTTCTAAATCTTCTTCAAAATAGTGCCCTTAGGCATAGATACAGTGATCCTAGCATTTTTTCCCTTGGATCCCTGGAAGTCTACAGGTGAGTGTTCAAAGCATGTCCTGCAATTCTGCCTGGATCTCCTCAGTTATATCAAAATGACGGCTTTTCAATTTCAACTTTATTTTGGGGAAAAAAAAAAGTCACATGGGGCGAGGTCAGGCGAATAGGATGGGGAATCACTACCATTTTTTTGGAAGCCAAACTTCCGAACTACCAGCAGTGAATACACAGGTGTGTTATGGTATAGAACCCTTTGCACCTAAGCTGTCATAGCTGCTTCAGAACTTCACAATAAGACTTTCCATTGACAGTTTGGGTCAAATTCTTTGTGAATTAATGAATATGGACTTGATGTTCTTTTTTTTTGCCTCAGTGAAGATGGCGACTTTCAGTGTGACAACTGCTGCTTAGTTTCAAGATTATAACCGGTTACGATATTGGAGTTGAAGTTGAGGATAATCTCTTACTGCAGTTTTCGATTTAATGCAGACTGCTACGCGATGATCTTTTTGGTCACTGCTCATCAGTCTCTGTACAAATTTTGCAGCAATCCATCATACCAAAATTGCCTAACAAGACCCGTGTGACATTCCTACAATCGCACAAATATCATGGATTATTGATCTGTTTTCTGCAACAAAAGTCTCTTCCTCAGTGTTTTCTGGTGTTGTGTTTCTTGATGGTCATTCTGAACGCGCATTGTTGTTGGCAGACATTCGTCTATCCTTGAAGCACTTATACCACAAAAAAGTTTTACTTTAACTAATAGCATAGTCACCAAATGCTTCCGTAAGCATGCAATTTGTTTCTGCAGCAGTTTTTTAAAGCTTAAAGCAAAATTTAATGCAGGTTCTTTGCCATTTATACAAGTTTAAAAAATTTCTACTATACTAAAACACAATATTACACAAATGCATGAAACTGGAGAACATGGTCTCACCTCACAGCTGCTGACACATTAATTCATCACCCATTCTACAGGCAGCAGGTTATACTACAAATGGTTCACACATGGAATTAAAATTTCCCAAACTTCCAATACATAAATATTTTTTCCTAACCACCATACTTCGTGCTAGTTAGACTAATGAGGGCAAGGGGGATCAGTGTTAGCGGTAAGGGACAAGCAAAGGGAGCAAATCCCTTCATCTGACCTGTACAGTCACTGACAAAACATATTAAGCAGAGTATAACTCAAATGCAACTAGAATTTATTGTGCAATATACTATAACTTGAACTAAGAACCTTTAGGTACACAGTAGTGATGAGGTGCTTTACGTACATCATTCACTGAGCCCCTGCATAAATGTAGCACCTCATATAAATGTATCTGAGTTTAAATTTGAACAGTACTTTTATATTTTAGTTTGATTGTTTGAAAATTTGAATTTTTGATTCTCCACCCTCCATATAAAAACTTGTTGGATTACATGGTTTTTGATTAGTCTTATTTACTTAATCTGATTAAAACTTTTAACTTGAATAAACCTACTTTAAGAAAACTTAACTTTTTTGTAACATTTTCATAACAATTGATTAACATTGCAAAAGTAATCATTAAAATATAAATTGTGTATTATTAATTATTTAGGTTTATTCTGTTAATAAATCTAAATCCCACTACCATTACCACCACGCTAAGCAAATGGGGCTGAGTGGTTGATTTGGATAAAGCACGGGTCAGTCTGCTGCATCTCTGAACTGCACATGTCAAGGTTATGGGTTTGAGACACAGTTACTGTTGTTTGTTTACCCAATGTTTATGCTGATCTCTTGTCCTCAATAGTTCATGCTTAGCAATAAAAAAAAACTGTTAATTTTTTTATGAATTGTGGTCTTTTTGTTAAATGAAATAGTAGTTTTCAGTCTAATATTTGCAAAATATTCATTTAAAACTCAAATTAATAATAACTTTTTTAGATTTGCTCATGTCATATTTACAACTAATATTTTATCTATTAGTGTATACAATATTACACTATCTATATTTTAGATAGTGTATTTACACTATCTACACTAAATAGTGTAAAACTATTTATGCAGTGTATATCAAACAAAAAAATGTTTTGCAGATGAGTCTTGTTTTTGGGGTATTGGAGAGGGTTATCGTGGTGGACTTTCTACTGCAGCTTCTGGTCGGCAGTGTATTCAATGGACACACCAGTTAAAGCTCAAAACCAGCGACTATCCTTCGCTGTTAGGTGGTCACAGCTATTGCCGTAACCCAGGAGGATTAAAAACCCAACCCTTTTGTTTCACTGATGCTAAAGATCAAAGAAAACCAGAGCTATGTAACATTCCCCGTTGTGGTAAGTTTTACTTACAAAATTTAATTGAAATTCTGTAGTTTGAAGTTTTGTAATTTACATAATTGAAGATCATAGAAAGTTTTATTGATATTGAAAAAGTAACACCTTTTTAGTCATACTGGCTAATATTTATCATTTTCCCTGTACTGTTAGGTTTTTCTAAACTTTATTATTATAAATTTATATTTCTAACAATAATATGAACTTTTAGTTTGATTTTTCAATTTCAAATGTAATCTGTTTATAATTAATTGTAGTTGACACCTTATGGCTGTACGTAATAATTGGTTTAAGTGGAATCGTAGTTCTGAGCATCTCCGTAGCTATCTACTGCTGTTGTAGGCACAGAAAGAGGCAGCTTTCCAGAAATAGATTAGCTAGTGCTCCAGGACTTAAGGTAAGCAGTAGTTATACTCACACTGGTAGTATTATTGTACTAATAGTAGAAATAATAAATTTGAGAAATTAGTAACTATTAAAGACAGGATACTGCAAAAGAAAAAGGAAAAAGATATGAAGCTGTACATTAGATTAGGCAAATTCTTCTTGTACTAGCGAGTTAACAGTCTTCATCAACAGGTCGTTATTATAAGGACGATGTTTACATAACTTTCAATATCCAAGCGATTTGAAAGTTTACAGAATAAATATATTTGAGTTGCCCAAAAGGTAACAGAATTCAGTTCAACTTCCTAATCATTGAAAAATAAAGAAAGATGGAAAAAGTCAATCTGTAGATGATGTATTACTATTACTAAGGTATTTTAAGCAAACTTCTGAATTGTGCATTAATATAGGGTTTTCAAATAACTGTCATTTTCATTTTTTTATTTTTATCCACTATACCCATCCCAACCATTACCATGTATAATTGAGATGTCAGTAAATTTAAAGTTGTATATTTAAGTGTAACATTTTTGGTATGCTGTGTCTCTTATATATTGTATTTATATATACATTTTGCTAATGTACAGTTTCTAATTGTAACTACAATAATATGATATATAAAAAAATTACCCAAGCCAAGAATCCATGAGTGCATCATGTTTCCTGATGTGCATCTTATTATGCCCAAAACTTACATTTCCCAGTGTGATCATAATAACCAGTAACTACTGTGTATATACACACACACACACACACACACACACACACAATTGATATTTATATTGAGAAACAATAAAAGCACATGCAAGTTGGCACCAAAAGTAATAGCATTGATTTTCTGTAGCGCGAGCGGAGCTGTGGAGGGGGTTTGGCTGGCTGGGTGAGATGGAGGGGACACTTAACAACAGAGAAACACCAGCCGCAGTCGCCTATGGGCTTTGGTTGAGTATAGACATCGGTTATTGTGAAGTGTGTTTTTTGTCGTTGACACAAAATGAGTCAAAATCTCATCATTGAATATGAACAGCAATATTCAATAAAGTTTTGTATCAAACTCAGGAAATCTGCAACTGAAACCCATTGCACCGGACGGTTCAATTAGTGACGAGTCGAACATTGCTCAAACAAGCATTTCCCAAGAAGTTTTGAACTGTGCATACACATGAAAACTTTTTGGACAATGTGGTAACAGGTGATAAAACTAGGGTTTTCCAGTATGACCTGTAAACCAGAAGACAAACTGTGGAATGGCACACTTCCACATCCCCATGTCCAAAGAAGGCTCATTTGGAATGAGCAAATGAAAGATCAAGACAATGTTGATTGTGTTTTTTTGACCGTCACGGGGTGATTCATTAGAAGTTTGTTCCCCCTGGGGAAACTGTCAATTCAAACTTTTACTGTCAAGTGCTAACCTGTCTGTGAGACCGAGTGAATCACATCCGACCAGCCATTTCTGTTAACTGGATGCTGCATCACGACAATGCGCTGTGCCATGGGGTGCTCATCATGAGGCAACTGTTGGCCCGATTCAGCATTGCTACATTGCCGCACCCTGCCTCGTCCTGATCTGGCTCCACCTGACTTTTTTATTCCTACTGATGAAAAGACAACTGAAGGGACATCTGTTTGATTCGATTCAGGACGTTCAGGCAGCATCGACGAGGGCTTTCAACTAACATCCCCGAAGCTGCATCCAGAAGTCGTACTGCGAATGGCAGCAGCATTATTGTGTGTAGCTGCCCAAGGATGTTATTTCAAAGAGTATTAAGGAATTGTAAACATATCAATAATTTTTTTTTTAAATCAGTCCTACTACTGTTGGTATAGACCCTGTAATAATTTATATTGATATTTATATATACAGAAACAATAGACACATTTTTATTTATTAATTCAAAAGAACTCAAAAAAATTAGATAAATAAACACAATGGATTCATAGAAACATTTGAAATGTGGTTTATCTCCATAAAACATGAAGTACAAACACATGTACATAAGCACATAATATGTATACTTGGTTAATATTAAACAGTATTTGTATAATTTGTGCTTAAATGTTCTCTTGGAGAAGAGGATATACTCATGATTGTCCCTATTCAAGCCTTTTATTGGTAACACACTGCAAATAGATCTTAATTTTATAAACTAATCAATATCTCAAAAGGATAATAGCTGAAACTAAAATTTAAAAACGTCACAATATTCCAATTGTTATTTATTTTTGAAATATAACTGTCCATAAATAATTATCTATGATCTATTTTGTTTAAATTTATTAATCAATAATTTAAAATTTTGAATTCAAAAATGTGTGAAGTTGACTGGTTAGTAAATTTGGTTTTGTTTTGCCCAATTAAAGATGTGATTATTTTACTGACTTTACATTGATTCAGTCAACATTCACTTTCTATTTATAATTAAGACTTCTACAACCGATTCTCTCATTATTGATTGATATTTTACGTTCACATAAACTTTACTTTGGAGCACTCATTTTATTGAACCTTTGGTGTCCCAAGAAGTTACTCTTCCACATCGATTTTCTTTTAAAACAAAATTTCAAATGTATTAATCCGGTTCTTTTGACATTATTTTGAGTGATATTTCTATTAAATTTTATCTAGTAAATATACTTAGTATAATTGTGCAAGAAATTTATAACAGATATTGTTTCATTAATTTTAAATCTAGAAAACTATAGAATAATTTCTTTTACAATAAATCCTAATGATATCAAAAACAAAATTTCAAGAGTAAAGCAACGGGAATAACTGCGGCTTGAACTAAGAACCTTGAAGTGCACAGTTCAGAGATGCAATAGATTTTAGCCACATTTTACTTCCGAACCCGAAATGTCATTAAAAAATATTAACATTTGGCATATATATATATATATATATATATATATATATATATATATATATATATATATATATATATAATTTATTTTCTAATAAACATCAAATACTGTGTTTAAGAAAAATCAAAATTGTTGAAATACTATTTGTTTTTTAATGAAAATAATAATGTTTTATGTAATTATGCATTTAGTGTTTTATCTAATGGAAACAGCTTTCACAGTAGCTAACATTTGTTAATAAAATAGCAAAAGTAAACAATTATCAATAACATTATCTTAAAGTAATGTAGGCTCAATGTGTTTACTATTTCCTAGGATGTGTTTTTGGTAGCATTTTCTTAATCAGTAGTCATATTTATGCATATGATTACACATAAATTAGAAGGCCTAACATGGTGATGCGTGAAAAAACTTTATATTTTTTTTAAAGAATACTCTATAAGCTAACTAACATGGTTGTTAGGCCTAACACGGTGATCCATTAAAAAACCTTTATTTATTTTTTTAAAAGAGTACTCATAACCTAACTCTTTTAACAGGAATAACCTTACAACCTGGTGCACAGTTATAAAATTTGACCTCAAACCAGCCTGGTCATAAGTGATGAGACTGTTACTTTCGAGGTAGTAAAGAAACCCGACATCTATCCTCCTCTCTATGATATTTGCAAAATTATTTTTCTTCAAAACAATAGTTTTTGAAATTTACTATGTTCCTCAGTATTACAATGTTCTGCAATGACACACTATTAATGCTATTGAAGTTTAAGGTATATTTAATTATAGTGGATTTTAACATATTGTGTGTAAGTCATACTGGACCACTGTTAGCAAAATAGTTGTGCAACCAAGTCTTTGCGCCATGCATGTACGTCATAGAAGTTGAAAACTGTTATGTGAAATCAGCCTAATAGTGAAGCATTGGTTCAATATTCTGAAAATTTTAAATTAAAAACTTGTCTCCTCTCTTTACAATAATACTAATTACTACAATTGACGGAAGTTTAACTGTACAGTTGACCTTACATGAGGAGGGAGAGTGCAGGTGCAAGGTGTCTGTGGGGGAAATCCATACAAATATGCGTAGTGTGTGATTAGTGCAACTATGGCAATTGCTCATGCAGCTAAATTTCGTTAAGTGTACAGACTTTTGCAAAATACAGGCAGGCAAAGTGTTTAGTAAAAGTAACGAGCATATAATAGTTATGGTTTAAGTTAATGATAGTGTGTTCCAAGTTGTTAACATTTTAAAATCGTCTTTAGGTAGTAAAGTGTTCTCCAAACAAAAAAGGTTTAGAGATGTCTGCACTTATCCCCGGTTCAACAGCTTCTAGTCTTAAAAGTGATGCACGGCCTAGAGTGAGAGAATATCATTTATCCAATGTTCGCTTCTTACAGGAATTAGGGGAAGGGGCTTTTGGTGAGTACTTTAATTACACATAATTATTATTGGTAACACTGTGAGATTCGAGATTATTGGTAACACTCTTGTGTTTTCAATAAACTTCATAGAAATTCTAATGTCTTTTACTTAAGAACGTTTTTAAAATGAATTCAGCAATTTTAATACAGCTTCATCCAAAAACTTGTTTAAGCCTTGCTATGTACATCTCTAATGTTATAACATCAACAGAACAATTCCTTCTCATAGTTTTCCTGCTGTCAGTAGATAACATAAATTTTTTGATGTTAAAATAATGTTGATTTCAATTCAACATAATCGTGGTGTCCCAAAGTATTAATACTTATAATTGATCATGTCCTGTTTCACTTGTCTGTCTTTGTTGTACTCACATTCAGTAAACCTGTTCATGTTTTACAAATACAACTGGTGTAAATGTTTTTGTGTAATTCTAGGTGTACGGTCATTGGTAATTCTAGGTACGATTGTCTAGAATTACTGTCATAAATTCAATTAGTTCTTTTAGTAGATTGTAGTTAACTTTGTCATTTAAACAAGTTTTTTATCAAAATATTCCTGAAAATCTTCTGCTTGGATTTATTTCAGTTGTCAGCATTTCAGTCTTCTTTAATAGGATTCCAGACTTGATGCAATCCCAGACTGTTTATTTACCACTTGTATATTGCAGTGTTCCAGGATCCACTGAAAGCGTAAAGTTTTATTTGTATTGTGAAGTAGAAGAAGTTCCTCCTTATTGTGGAGGAAACAGGTTTTTAAGCAGAAATTGTATGTAGATTCTCGATATGTTAAAAAGTGTATTATCAGGCAGATTAGAGAATATCTAAAGTGCTGTGAATGTAACCATTAATTTGGTTTTAAGACTGAATGAAGTCTTGTAGGTACTATAAAATAAAAAGATAAGTTTTAGTTTTTGGTGAGCCAACAGTATAGATGTAAAGGAAATAATAGAATATAGATTTCATTACACAGTTGTTTATGAAGTTTTGATATTTGCCAAAGATATTTTAGTATTATCCTGTTTTATTAATTGATTTGAAAAATTGGTTGTTGATGTTGTTCTCATATAGATCCTGAAGGGATTATATGTGTAGGAGAAAAATCTAGAAAAGAAACAAATGTTGGCATGTCCTGTAATTAGGTTGAAGTCTCATAGGATAACATTTGTGTAAAAAATATTTTTTACACGTTTTTCTCGGTTTAATATTTGACTTATATTGATGGATATTGAAGATAAGATTTCTTAACAGAATTTTGCACTGTGTCTAGGTTTTTCAAGTGCATATCCAACAGCTCATAAGTGATTTAGGTCATGTGTACTGTATGTATAGTTGTCTTATCATTTCTGTATCAGAACCCATGAACACCATCCCTTAAGGGCTCAGACATCATGAGTACAGATTTGACAGTCCCAAAGTCCCCTTGCTGAAGCTAACCTTTCTTCATCTGCTCGTGGGTTAAATCCCTTTATCCCAAGTCAAGCTGGAACAGCATGACTTAGCTTAGCTTAAGTATATGAACTCTAGACACCAGACAACCCCTGTCTTAATCTTAATCTAGCCTTACCTATGCATGCAGGCCTCTGTAAGGGATAACACTGTAAATCCCTAATTACTAGTGGGATTTTGATGGTTGGAAAGAAATCACTAAAACCGCAAAACCCTGAATAACAATATCTATAAAAAGCACAAACTGAGAAGAGAGGAGGCAGTAGCAAAGGGCTTCGTGTTAAATTTAGAAGCAGAAAATCTCCCAGGAATCAAACCGTATGAATGAGAAACACATATGAATATGGTCTGCCAAGAACCACATTCAAAGACTGGGGGAATTATACAATGGGTAAACCATCTATAGGCAGTAAAACTATAAATCACATAATCTGTGATTTTACAATCATAGGCTCTTGTCAGTTAGAGACGAAAAGTGTTTGGTTTCCATGACTTTGACGACCTACAGCTGAATAATTTAGTCAGTGGACTGCTCAATGTCAGTAAAAGAACTAGTCTGCTGAATTAGTATCTAAGAGACTTAGTTGCACAATAGAATTTTTGCCGCAGTGCCAAGGACTGCAATCCTTGCGAAAATGGGACACTGCAAGGATCTAATTAAATAACTATCCTACATACCGTTTTCAATAAATTAAGTCTGCAGAGTATCTGTTCTAGTGGAGTTTTTCATCCAGAATTATTCCTAGATTCTTGAATTATGATTGTACTCTTGTATTATCTAAGGGCGGAAATTTACTTTCTTGTACACTATGTTTTCTGACTAGAGTTTGAAACTTCAAGTGCCATTTGTTGACCAGTACATAAACCCTATGCATGATTCTACATTACTTCCAAGGCTATACACTAATTATTATGCTTCGTCTATAGAGTTACATAATCTTCAAGCATACAACGTTCACAATGCACTTTTCTGATGTATATTTATTTTTACTTTAAAAATCCTGTTATTATTTCCCTCACAAAAGTGGTAGCTGACATTCCATGGTTATTAATGATTTGTTTGTCGCTATTATGCTTATTTTTGTGGATTTTCTTTGTCATTTTTTTATAATGTTTTGCCTACTTAATGTCTACTGACATATAATATTTGTCTTATATTTGTGTGCCAGTTACCTACCTGTCAATGGAACAGCTCTTTATTTCAATTCTTGTAAGATCTCGCTTAACTCTTGCACATAGTTGTATATACATCATCAGTTCCTTTTTAACTTGTTGAACTGATTTCTCTTTAGTGTTCCAATAGCAGTCTGTAATCTATTGGGTTAACTTTTTTATTTATAAATAGATGGCCTTGAGGAAACAATGTTTTTTTCACTGACTACAAATAAGTACCAAAGTAAGTACAAGTTAAAAATTGTTCTCATTCATTTGTAGGCACGAATGAGAACAGACCAGCTGACGCCTAATTTTATTGTGAAAGTCCCAACTAGATTCTGTAATTTGAAAGTATTGATTTGATTACACAAAGTATTGTAAAATTATTTTGTTTCAGGTAAAGTGTACAAAGGAGAAGTATGTACTGGGGAAACTGCTCCTGTTTTAGTTGCAATAAAAACTTTAAAAGAAAATGCTAACGCTAAAACTGCCAAAGATTTCCGTAGAGAAGTAGACTTGATGTCTGAATTAAGACATCCTAATATTGTTTGTTTAATGGGTGTGTGTTTGACTGGTGAACCTTTATGTATGTTATTTGAGTTTATGGCTCGTGGTGATCTTCATGAATTTCTTATGGGCCACTCTCCTCGCTGCGATGTTTCAACGTGTAGTGATGAACCTCCTCTTGACCAAGCTGACTTTATGCACATTGCTCTTCAGATTGCTGCAGGTAAATATGATCATTATGAAAACCAAATATCTGACAAGTTTATTGATACAGTAGAGCCTATCTGCTGATTCATGTCACTGCCTTGTCAGTGTGCTCAGTAAAGAGCAATCAGCAGTTGTTTTATAGATTTTTCAGTCAAATTAGTGCAATCTTTAACAAAGATGGACTTTAAAAGAAATAAGTCGTTTTCCAAATAAACAGTTGCTGTTCTTTGAATAAAATGTTTTTTTGTAAATACATATATATTTTTTAATGTGTTGTTCTAATATTTTTTCAATACATTAATATCATTCATTGAAATGACTCAGTTTTCCATTGAACATCCATAATCAGACAGGATTACTTATCTTGGATTATAAAGATTCTACTTTCATTTAGAGTTGCAATGAACCAAAAATAGATCAGCTGACTTCTGATTCCTCAACTCATAGGAATAGACATGCCGCCATTACTATGGTACAATTCAACATTATTATTTTTTACAAAACCAAGTACAGATAATACTCTGAACTACCGTTGTATATGCAAAAGGAGCATTTCAAACTAGCCCATAAAATATCTAGTTACAGTAATATATACAGTTCAGTATATTTTCTTTGGGTTATTTATGGCCTAACAGTGTTAGATTTTGTAGGATGTGTATGCTAAATTTTGTATGAGGTGCACTATGTTTGCTCTTTATGAAATTCTGGACTAAAGTAGAACACGGAAAATGTTTTAGGTTTTTGCTTGTGTACTAACAGAAATATGAAGAAAGTAGTTTGGCTGTGATAGGTTAGGGAATAATGAGGTATTAAACTTCCTAAACAGGAAAAAATTGTATATTTTGGTTAACTATATGTGGAAGTCAAAAAGTATCAAGAGAGCTAATATCTGAATTTAATTATAAAAATATTATAAATTATTAAACATGATGTTGAAATTAAATTGTTTTCTACTGATATTATTTTATCAGTGTTGATAAAAAAATATGATTTTATTTTGATATTCAGGTATATCACTAGTACAAAGCTAGTGAGCATTTTTGTACAAGAATTGCAATTTTGTTTGTAAGAGGAAGATTTTAAAAAAATATACTGATTGCAGTATATTCAAAACATTGTCTAAAATTCACTTTTTTGATGTGGAATGATAAAATTATCATCTCTTCCTCTTTGAAGGTTATAATTTCTACTTAATAGAAGTTCAGTTTTCAGAACACACATAAAAAGCTCTTAAAACTAACAATATATAGATATCTCAAGGGTAAAATGTGGAAACTTTTAAAAATTGTAAAGGAAGCTATAAACGTTGGTCTAAATAACATTACACATTTTTATTATTATTATTATTTTATTGATGCTTCTTTCCACACCACACTATCTGTAACACAATAATATCTTTCTAAACGAAGCATTGACTGTTTTAGCTTTTGAACATGTTTAGTTTTTTCCAAATTAGTTTCTTATACAAATGTTGTTAAAGAACAATAAAAATGTCATTACATTGTTAGTATAAGTTAAAAGCAACATTGGTTCCAAAACTGAACCTTGAGGAACACCGCTTATGAATGTAATAGGGAAATTGAAGATCTCGTCTATCTTTACTCATTGAGACCTTTTGAAAAGATAATTATAAAACCAAATAACGTTAATTACAGATCGTGAAATTTCAATTTTTACTCACCTGTAGACCATGTTGTAAAATATCAGAAGCTTATGTCAGTTTTATAAATAAGGTAAGAACATAATCTTTGTTATTTTTTAAAGCCAACATACAAACAAGACATAAATTTAAGTAAAGCATCTTCTGTACTTCTATTTTTTTACTATTGCTGTGTTCATTTACTATTGAGTTTTTCAGTTTTAAAGCACAAGTTAAAAACATTATTTGGCACTGGAGATATAATAACAGATGTGGCGTTAACAACTGACAACTGAAACACTAAGGCCATCAGTATTTGGGGATTTTTTATCTTTAGGTTACAGGTCGTCTGCATTACTTCCTCTATATTATTTGGCTTGAAAAATACAGAATCATCACACAAAGCCATAGTAAAAGTTTCATTAGAACTTGACTATCAACTCTTTTTATCCAATGACATTGAAGAATTCGTAATATGAAATACATTATTTTTAAAAAATAAATTAAAATTATTTGCAATATCTATAGCATTAGTAGCATGCAAATCTGAGAATTAATTAATAACTTAGCAGTACTATGTTTTAAACATCTAGATTATTACCCATAATTTCATCATTGAATATTGCAGTCATTTACACTATTATTTCATTTGTTTGTAAAATAGTTTACTTTTGTTTACCAAATATTTTTACAAAGCCGTATCAAATATTTTAAAATATTTTTCTAATTTATTATTATACGGTTGTTTCTTAAGTTTTAAAAATAAAATATTCGTTTTATTTTACATTTGCTTTAATGAATTTAGATAAATCTTTTCTTTTAATATGCTACAAATAAGCCTTCTAAATGGTAATCTGTCTAACTATGTTAGGCATATCTAATTTGGTTTTTTTTTAGGAATGGAGTATTTATGCAGCCATCATTATGTGCATAGAGACCTAGCAGCAAGAAATTGTCTTGTTGGGGATAACCTCACTGTAAAAATTTCTGACTTTGGACTGTCCAGAGATGTTTATTCCTCTGATTATTATAGGTAATGATTTGTTTAAAATAACTTTTCAATTATTGTATATCCTAAATGTAATAAATCTCAAGGGTCTAAAGAAAAAAACATTTATATAAGAATATTCTTAAAAACGTGGTTTGTTATATTTTAGGTTAAATGTGGCCAATATTCATTTAAAAAGGGTTTCTTCAGAACTGAATGAGATTCTATACGTAACGAATATATCAAGAATATATTCAACCTTTATTTTACGATTGATTTTCAATTATAGGTTTTACAGTGAAAATGTTTTTGGCCTTACAGTGTTAGTTTTCAGCATGTTTCAAGAGATCTGAAAGCTTTGGTGTTAAGTATAAAAAAATCCTTACTTTGTGTATAAATATTACTTTGTCCTCATAGAGATAAAGAATAAAAAATGTAGTACATAAAAGTAAAAAATTCAGAAGATAATTATATTAATAAAAGTTATGTTAAAACATTAGTTTATTTATTTGTTTTTTGTTTGTTTTTTTTAGAGTACAATCAAAGTCTCTGCTACCAGTACGTTGGATGCCTCCAGAGTCAATTCTTTACGGTAAATTTACTACAGAGTCAGATGTTTGGAGTTATGGGGTTGTGTTATGGGAAATATATAGTTATGGTTTACAAGTAAGTAATAAAGTTTTTAAAGTTTTTTAATACTTGATCATTTGCAGACATTACATTTTGATTTTTGAGAAATAGACTTAACGGAATGACTAATTGAAACCCTTTAAAAAATAATAATTATTATTGTAGTGAAGTTGAAATGTAAAAGTAGAAGTAAATGCATAAACAAAATGAAAATTGATTGATTTACAAAACAAAATGGCTTTAATTAATCAGATTATGACATTTAGGTCGTTATTCACTCAAGTAATTTACAACTTACATAACATAAATAGTGTTTAAACTTTACAATAAACATATGCAAATTCAAATTAAGGTAAGAATTAATTCTGATACAAATTCAAAAATACACCTAAACAGTAAAACAATATTTCTCAATGAAACAATAAGAATGCTTATTCTGCAATTACTTAAATAATACAATACAAAAAAGTATTTTTTAAGCTTGATCAGTCTTTAGCTGAATGAAAACCAGAACCAAAAGAAAAGAACATTAAATAATCCCTTCAGCTGTTATCCTTACTATCTAATAAATAAGTTGTAATTCTTCTTCTGATTAGCTCTACTATCAGAAGCCATGATGGGCCTTGGCTTCCCTAATAATGACACTCCAAGTTTCTCTGTTTCTTGACTTCTCCCTCCACCCGCTCACGCCAAGTGTCCGCAGGTTGCCCTCAACATCCTGTAACCATCTTCTGCGTGGCTGTCCCACTCTTCTCTTTCCAAGGTATATTCCAAACAGCAGTTTCCTCAGCATTCTATCTTCCGGCATCCTTTCCACTGACCAAACCAGTCAATGCGGTGGACTTAAATAAAATGGGTGACACAGATATCCCTATTTAGCGTGTACAGCTCACTATTTTTGCGAATTCTCCAGCTGTCAATTTCACCATCATACACAAGATACTTCTTAAGATATACTTCTTAAGATATTGCATTCAAAAATTTGGAGACTGGTTAACACTACAGATGTTAATAGTCCATGTTTCAGCTCCATAAGTTAGCACAAGTCAATAAGAGTTTTATACAATCGCTTAGTAGTTCTTGACAAAACTTAATAGTTTTATGGAGAGTGAGATTGAAAAGCTTAGCTGAAAAGGCATCAGCATCACTCTGCCACTCCTATCAAAGCTGGAAATTCATGGCTCACATCACTACCAACAAGGACGTACTGTTTAGTGTCAACTTGAAAGCCTAATAAGCTTAAGTGGGAAGTTGAATTCATGCAGAGCTTCAAGCAATTTTGTCCTATTAACATTATCGAACAACTGGCAATAATCGATGAAAAGAACATTTAATTCTATTTTAAATTCCCAGCATTTCTCCATTACTCGTCGCATGATAAAAATCTGATCAGACATTCCCTTACCACAACAAAACTCACATTGACAATCCATAAGTATGTATTCAGCAAAAAGGTTGTTTTTCTTTGAAGGATGTTGGAGAAGATCTTGTAGGCCGTCCCCAAAAGTGAAATTCTGTGATAGTTTCACAATGAAGCTTGTCTCCTTTTTTATGTATGGGGCATATAAGGCTGAGTCCTCACTCCTTCGATATCCTTTCGCTTTCCCATATATCCAAAGCTAAAGAGTACATCTGACTCATTAAAAAATTCACCACTATTCTTAAAAAATTCAGCAGTAAGAGAGTCTTCACCTGACACTTTATTATTTTTTGATTTCTCAACCGCGTCTAGAAAATCTTCCATGTCCAATGGCTCTCTCATCATTCAGTACTCCGTCTTTACCTATCACATGATCAGTACCATCATGATTATCTCTGTTATTGCCAGCCTCATCAGAGTCCTTCACACATCCAAGCACCTCACCATAGTATGTACTTTACTGCTCTACGATTTTCTGGTTTCATTATTCACTGTCATTTCTTATATTTGTTCCACTTTCTTCCTCAGAAAAGTCCTCTTCTTAAAGTGGATTATCTTTTTTGCTCTCACACATAAAGAAAAACAACAAAGTTTATGTACAATTATAAATATGTTGTAATTAGCAAACAAAATGAAAGGGATACCCTTATTTTAACATATATATCTCTAATCTAATAGTTATTTAATTATATCCAGTTCTATTATTGAAAAGGTCCATGAGTCCTTGCTACACTTATCTCTGTATGCATAGTTTATAAAAATCACAGATTTAGGGAATATTATTATTTAGTCTATTCTTGAGGCGGTGTCATGTAGACCTCATTCAAGTTAAATCTTAAAGTAAAACTTATTTTGATTATTCAGTATTCAGTAAAAATAATAATTAAATGTTTTTGATATTAACTGAACAGAAAATTTTATTGTTATTTTAAAATCTAAATTTCGCTGAAGATTTAATTAATTTCAAATTTGTAATATACATTTTGTCTAAATTTAATAGATTTTACTTTATGGTTTGTTAAAACTTTCAAAATAATCAGAATTTCACAATTCACTTTAAATAATACAATTACGGTTTGGTCTCACCAGCATCCTTCAATTGTTCAAGATAAATATCAGTTGATCACTATTATATTCTTCACTATTTATAAACAACTTATTTATTTCACTATTTTGAACTTTTTTCACTTTTACTTTTATTTGAAGATCAATTTTAAACTCATATTATGCAGTGGTCAGACAAGCATCTGCACTGGTCAGTGTCTGGAAAGCGACTCCTCTTAGTTAAGCATCATCTCAAAATACGTCGACTTCCTCAATTTTCCAGTTCTCACTGCTTTCAAGATCGTGTAAATGGATGTCAACACAGCTATTTACAAATTTCTTTCATATTAAGTGGCTCATTTTATTAAGTCTAATGACAGGATCAGCATTGTTTCACTGTTAGAAAGATAACGTAAAGATTGGTGTTGAGATTGTAACAATTTATAATCGGGAAGTTAGGAGAGGTAACTGACAGCAAGTTATAAACACAATGCATGATCTAAGGCAAACTAATGATTCAAGAACAAAAACAATATTTGCAATAACTCAAGAGTATCAAAATAAAAAAGGGATATGCAGGATTAAATCTACAATGTAGGCCACCATGAATTCTGCATTACCCATCGTCATCATCATCACTGCACTACAGATTTGGTGTGTATGTGAGAGAGACAAGAGAGAGAGAGAGAGAGCGAGAACGCCCATGTTCACAATTTTGGTCCAGTTTGATTCAAACTTGGCACAAAATTTGATTATGGTAATAGCTTGAACAATTTCATTAACCATGCAAAATTTATTCAACAGTTAAAAAATAATGGACATTAACATATTTTTTTAAAATTGTCTTAAATTTTTTTGAAAATATGATTTCACCATTGTAATTAGCGTTATATTAGGATTTCGAATTTTCAAATTCAGTTGAAATTTTTAAAAAAATGTTGATGGTGTTCAAGGTTAATTTTTCTATTTTCAATGTAGTTTGAAAGTTTAAATTCCTGATATATGCAGATTTCAATGTTGTTTATGATGGCAACATCAAAAAGAGCAAGTAAAGAAAAATACTTTCAATCACATTAACTAGTTATAGAAAAATAACTTGTATCACATTAGTTAGCTGCATGCTGTGGTTATCTTTTTTATTCTTTTTTCAATCAGTCATGGTCATCATTCCTATTCCAAATTCAACTGCAATTTGTTGAAATTGCAAAGGTTCACGTTTATCATTTCTCCAGAATGCTTCCATTCTGTTGTTGAAAAAAAACATTTTAACATTTTGCTGCTATCGCAAATTATATACAGTATGTAGTTCGCACAATGAAAGAAAGGGCACAGAGTGGAAGATGAATTGTGACTGAAAGAAACAGGGTAGCTGATAACTCATCGCTTTGTTATGAAGTATAGTCCCATCCCATCAACAGTTGTCTGCTATCAATACTTCTCAGGCTGTATGTTATCGATTTGTTATACTGCACACATTATAAAGTGCAGCTGTGTAGCAGTTGCTGATAATTGCAGACTTAATGCAGACTGGCTTGAGAAGGTTCTACTGTATCCAGAATTAATGTTTAGTTAAAACATAACTGACAGCATTTTATCATAATAATAAGTTTTCACTATGAAACCATGATCAATAAAACTGTTGATGAATAAAGACAAATTGTTTTGTGGTTTAGAAATTTTAAAAACTTGACTTATACTAGTTCAAAAAGGGCATGATATGAATTTTTAGAAAATGGAAAATCTTGTTTCATTTATTTTATTCTTAATTCCTTTCCCAATTCCAAAGTAATTTCTTTGAACCTTAATTTTACAAAATATTTAATAGCTATTGTGTTATGAGAGATATGATTGGTTTGTTTCAGCCTTACTATGGTTATAGCAATCAAGAAGTTATAGACATGATTAGATGTCGTCAACTTTTGCCTTGTCCAGAAGACTGTCCTTCACGTATGTATTCACTAATGATGGAATGTTGGCATGAAGCTCCTGTACGCAGACCCCATTTTCCAGAAATACATGCACGACTTAGGCAATGGATGGGTTCAACACCGCCACAAGCTCCATCCAGTGATCGTACAAATTCTACTCAACTGTCACGACCACCCCACCAGTTGATAGTCAGGTTACCACCACCTTATAACAAACCCACAACAAACATTTGAGAGTATAGTGTTATATCAGAGCTTTGATGTACGTGATTTGACAAAAAGCTCTACATTATGTATAAATGTGAAAATACTTTGTGATACATGGCAGAAGTAATTTTAGGTATATTTTTTAAAAAAATGGTTAGACAATTAGTTTTCATATATAAATAAAAAACATGAGACAAAACATTTGAAAAATTTGTGTCAAGACAATTTTATATCTGTGTAACTGTTTGTAATCAGTTTTTTTATAATTTAAACAATTATGTGTTTTTTATTAATTTATACTTAATAAATAATTGTATATAATATGTTATATATTTGTGTAGTCTACAATAAGACATGTTGTTTATATGTACAAGTAAAACTTGTATATTTGTTTATTTTTTCCAAATATGTATTATTAGATTTTTTAAAAGGTTTTTAAACTGTATATATAAAGTCAATCTGTATAAATAATAGCATGCTGGATAAATGTATACTTAGACATTTTTTATACAATAATTTGTATAATAACAATAAATTGTAAATTTTTAGGAGAAAGGCTTCAGAGACTTTAATTTATTTATATATTTAAAATAGTTCCTTTAGTATATTTTACGAAGTTTTATTCTTGATAATTTTTTTTAACATGTCTTTTTTTAAAAAAAACCTCCAATGTATTATTATATGTTTGTACGTGGTTACCAGTTATTATTGTCTACTATATCTTTTTAAATTGGTACTGTTTTGATGGTAATCGTGTAGAAAATTAAATTATCACTTTATCTACTTGAATAAATGAATATTAAAAATGTTGTATAACATTTAATTTTTTTCTCTCTGCCTCCCTTTTTTCCTATTTAAATTTGTCATTAATAAGTTGAAATGTTATATTTTTTTATTTATTATTATTGACACAAGCCAAAACAAAAAACAAATCCAAAAATAAAAATACAAAATGGCTTTAATAACAAAATAGCTTTAATTACTTAACTTCGAGGGAAATATTAATTAAATTTTACATTAAGGTTATAACACTTACAATTTTAAAAATACAACATGGATATCAATTAAATTTTAAAGTAATATAGGTAATCTCATATGGCAATTAAATTACTTATAATACAAATGCAATATTTGTATACACCATGAAATCTTATTATGATACAGGGATCATTATTTTGGCAATTAAGAAAGCTTTAAGTCATGATTACATTGAATTCTTTCGAAAATAAAAAAATAACCAAAAGGACAAACTAAACATAAGACAATCCCTTCATATTGGTGATATGAATAATTAATCAATATCATTCAACAACTCTTACAAACTGTCCTTACTGTAAAATATTCAATTATTATCTAATTAGCCTATTTTATTTTTGAACTAAATTCAGTTGATTAAACATCAGTTGATCCATGAGTTATCACACTTCATGTTACATACACAGTTTGTAGATACAAAATTTAAAATAAACGTTTTATTCATTTTATGTTCAGGGTAGGGTTATTGTGCTGGTCTCATACAAGTTGATTGTAAATTTTTAAAAATAATTACAATTATGAAAAATTGGCTATTTGCTGGATGAAACAAAAGAAAATATATTGTTAAGCAGTCAAAATTTTGCTACAGGCTTAACCAGGTCAAATTCGTGTTTTATTTTTTATATAAATTTAGTAAATTTTAGTTTATGATGAGTTAATTTTATTTTTTTTTATATTCGATGTATGAATAAATGTTTTCATTTCTAAAATATCCCTGCTGATTAAATCATTATTTCAAAAGTAGATATGTTTATATTAGGCTAAGTGCCGTGACATCAAAGCTTAGAAATGTTGTCGGTCATTATCATGTTTCATACCTTGTTTATATTTCTGCTGTCCATAACCTATCCTATTTTCGGTATTATGAAATGTTACAAAGTAAAAACTAATAAGACTTCTACTTGTTAAAGGAAGCTGCTATCTGTATTTAAAACGTGTATTTGACAGTGTGTTAATAGCTGAAACTTTCAAAATGAATTTAAAAAATAAGTTTCAGAAATGTGTTAAACACTTTAAATTAATATGTTAATCTAAGAATAAAACGTTTTATTCACGCTGTAACACTAAAAGTGACCCTTGTTTGTAGAAGAAGAAGATTTCCACTTGCTATTAGATGTTTAACTCCTGAATTGTGTTAAGGAGGTATGTTGATTTAATCAAATTTACCTAC
This sequence comes from Callitettix versicolor, assembly GCA_022606455.1. NCBI lineage: Eukaryota > Metazoa > Arthropoda > Insecta > Hemiptera > Cercopidae > Callitettix > Callitettix versicolor. The sequence goes on from CM040183.1 coordinate 59,679,507, forward strand.
CATAAATTGTTGTAAATGTAAATTTTCAGCTTTAATCAATTATACACAGTTTCTTAGATCTTAATTTCTATAAAATGTAAGGAAAAATTAAAATATCTACTAATGGGTTACACACAGAAACTTTGTTTTCCTTTGTCACCTTCTAGCATATGACCTCTAATAACTCATTTTGTGGTGAAGGAAGAACTAGTCACCTGTTAGCACAGTTTGTTGAGTAATATCTTTGCACTTAGCTGCACCATGCCTTTCTTTGCTAAAATAGTCATGCAATTTCAGTAGGAGATACATTTGATTAATATGTACGTAAAATAATTAATGTGCTTGGAGGAAGAAAACTGTTAGAGGTCTTTACATGTAAAATGATACGATTTTGGGTTCTGGTTATATAGTTACATACATTTGTCTTACAGCAAATATACCAAAGTTCCAGTTGAAACCCAAAGGTAACAAGCAAGTGTTTACCGAATTATTTCAATTAAATTTGTAATAAAATTCCAGTAAGGTGGCTACTGCAGCTAGGTTCTTGGAAATTCTTGTTCATAATAAGCTATTTATTTAAGCCTCATAGTCTTAACAGCAGATTTATTATCTCTTTATTTGTTTCACCCAACTTTGGGGTACATTAAATCAATCACTTTTTAATGTTCTGTGCCTTCCTCGTAGCCCAGAATTGCTTCATTCGCAGATTTATTATATTATATATTATAAAATATATTTTTATATAAATGTAAAAAATATAACAGTTTTTTTGTCATCACAGTCTTAGTGCGTGGAAACCTGATCGTCAAGGTTAGGTTATGGCGGCTAACTCAGTGTGTAGAAACCTAACCACCAAAGCAATTATCACCATGTCATGAAAACAAGAATGATTTTGAAATCCAAGTATTTATGAAGAAGAGCTGTTTTAACTTTTCTCACCATTAAAATCAGGAGACTATGAAATCTGAAACAGTGCTATAATTAACTTCACATACATAATTTAGGTACATTGTGGAGGCTTACGTTTTTCTTGTGGGGGCAATCGATTCAGCCAAAGATTCTCATTGTTGAGTTGCTGCGGTTCCACCATCTTATCAACCAAACAGTCTATAACTTAAACATTGGGTTTTGTTCTGTGAGTTTATCAAGTCTTTTAATTGATTAAAAAAATGAGTTTATTGAATTGTTGTAATGAAGAAAGGAATAGATACTGCGTTATAATTAGCTTTATCAGATTTGACAAAATTAAGGACATGGGTACCTCATATATCTATATGATTTGGAATTATGATTTTCTATACATACATCCTATAGTAGTGACATTGATTTTTCACTTAAACTATTGAAACATCCCTTGGCTTATTTGTCTGATAGCCATTATCAAACTACCAACATATGATATTATTAATACAAACATTGACATTTGTAATTATTTGCAAACATTCTTACTCAAGCTAAGTTTTACAATTTTCACCTATCTAAAAGTGAATTTGAATAAGCTCGAATTGAAACAATAATCGAAAGAAATTTTGGTATCTTATTTGTACCACAGAGTAAGGAATAATGCAAAGAAATGTAAGGCTATGTGAAGGGATGGCCCAAAACAACATCTGTTGTTTTAGCATCAGCTTACTTCACACAACTAATGTGCTGCGCATCTGATGTGGAGAAACCACTAATGTCAAAACTAATGCCACATTCATTTGAACTAGTGACAGTTGGTAAGCTGTAGGCTGTATTGTAATCTGATTGTGTGACTGACTGCTGAGCTAACTGTACTCCTTCCCACCACAGCCTAACTGATGTGTAATCTTTCTAGTTTTTATGTAGTGTGATGTATGAAGTCTGATAATGCAGACTTCGTATTAGTGTGCACTACGATATTTACACATCTTTATTCGTTGAAACTGTTTTTTTTTTTAATTATGAAGTGTTTATTGTTTTTTATAGAGCGTATAGTTTAGAAATAATAATAGTTAAAACAATTATGTTACTTTAGTTAAATAGTGATAGTTAATTTAGTTTTTTATAAAGTTCCAGAATAGTGTGTAATAAAATTATACTTTTAAAAAAAAATGGGTAGGCACAAATACAGCCCTATTTGGTCGTAATTCAATGTCACGTATTTTGAAAAATACTTTGCATTCAATGCGGGCAAATAATGTCGTACAAAGAAACAATAACAAACTTAAAAAGTTACATATTGAAGAAACATTCAACTATAAATTTAAAGAGTCAATCAAAATCAGGTAAGCCTTTTTTGAATTGTAATAAATTGGTTGATGCTACCTCCAATAAATCATCTGGTGATAAGGAAAATATTAATGAGGAAAATGATGATGTTAGAGTAAAAAATACAGTAATACAAGTTCAAGAACCGAATCCTAGTATTAGTCTGATCCACTCTCATATAAACAGTCCTTCTGAACAAAATAGTATTTCCCAGTTTATATCTTAAACCTCAATTTCATGTTACATTCCTAAAAAATCGAAGTAAATCAGAAAAAGAAAATATATAAACATTTAGTAGAACTCTTTACAGAAGATTTTCAACCATTTTCAGTAGTGGAAGATTCTGGGTTTAAAGCATTTCTGAAAGCTCTTAATCCTTCTTAGGAATAACCAAGTAGGAGGGTTATGTCAGTTTAATTCCTGCAGCCTATGAACAACGCAAGTTTAATACCATGAACAAATTTAAGGATATAAGGAGTGCTTGTTTGACTACAAACTGCTGGAATTCATCAAAAAATAACAAATGTAGACCTAATTGATATATATATATATATATATATATATATATATATATATATATATATATATATATATATATATATACTAGTTTTACCATCGTTTATTTTGGAATTGTGATTTCTGTGTGCTAATTTTACCATAGTTTATTTTGTAAATGTAACTTTATTTTGTAAATTTAATGTGATTTTTTGTCTTCGATGATTTAACATTTAACTTGTAAAAGTTGTCGGTAATTTGGAATCACTGTTGTGTAATAATGTCAAAAATTAGTTTCCCAAGATATTAGCTGTATTTAGGAAGATAATTCAGACAATAACTAACAGCAATAACCCAGCCAGTCAACAAACTAATATTTCGCACCTGATTAATTAAAATGATGCGCAACGGTAACTGATGCGTACACATCAGTTGCTAGAAAACAACAGTTTGGCACATCCCTAATGTGGAGTTATTCTATCTTATGTAGTTATCAGTGACCGCTCTACCATATAGGCGAGCAAACGACTGCCTATGAGGCCACAAGTCAAGGGAAGCGAAAATGCGAGGAGAAAAATTAGAAATCAGTATTTTCTAGTTTGAACAAAGTAAATGTAAGTATTATAAAATAGAATAAAATATTTTTAAATTAGTTAATATAGATTTATAACTTTATTTCTGCATCCCTATAGTTTTTTTTATTAGTCTAATGAATGTCGATCACCTTCACTTTTAACCAGTCTAGTAGTCAAAGTCATCTATCTATGGTTTAAGATTTATAACTTTTATTTTAATTAGTCTTTCGGGTTTAGTATTACATCTCTGCAGTTTAAGATATACCACCTTTGTTTTTGATCCATCTTGTATGGTTGTTTGAGAATAAGGGTACTTGATTCGGACAAATAAAATATTTTTGCACTGAAGGCCGCGAAAAATTTCGGAAGGTATTTTTTTTATTTATTTTCGTTATGGCGCTAATTTCATTAGAGCAGTTCGGGTAGTTATTTCTCTTCTTCTTCTGAGTATTGGTTAATTGCTTACCTGGACTAAACGCACGGCGACTGAGAGAACTGTGTGTTATTGAGTTTATGTACAGTGAGCACGATACAAAAGACTATGTAATCTTCAGCTTCTTTATGGAAATGTTTTCTTCTGTATTACCAAAACTGCTACTAAGCCTTCAGTAATTTCATTCAAAACCTTTCTATCTTAAAAAATAAATTAAGAAATAACATAATATATTTGTGGACGATATGAAGGAGTTAAGCGAGAGCAATAAACGAGAGAGAGAAAGAGAAGGCTGCGGGCGCACCAGGAATCGACCCAGTAGACCTGCATTTCATTATTTTCTTTAAAAAAGACATATCATTGAATGTAATCAAATATTTTGATATTTGAATTAGATTTTTACGAGGATCTTCCTCTCCACACGTCCCCCAAATTTACATCCTGGATCCGTGCCTGCCTTTTTTTACGTATACAGTTAATTTTTTATACAGAGTTTCAATCCAATCGGTCAAATATTTTGGAGATATTTAAATTATTGTAAAAACAAAATTTTGGATAGCTGGATAACTATGGTTTTTTGTTCACAACGTCATGTCCAATTGACTTCTTTCTTTTTCTACTTTTTTGAACTGCTGACTCATTTATTCTACGTTATTGCATACGTTTTATGAAATACTTGCGTCTTTTTTTTATGGTAAGAAAGTAATAACACTAACATCATAATTATTTTTTAGAAATTTAAATTAGTAGATAGACCATAGATAATTATTTTAACCATAGATAATTAATGTGTAGTAAATTAAGATTAATCTGTGATATTTATTTTTGTTTTGGCGGGCGAATTACATTATTTGCAATTTTACTTTGACACTTTAACCCTTTAAGTTTGTTGTGCGTTTTCATACACATTTATTTATATTATTATTATCTAACTTTATCTTTTGTTTAAGGAAGTAAATTTATGACCGTTTCGGCGTTCCGTTTAAAAAGGTTTTTGTTTGGCATCCTACGAGTGAAAAACAAATTTATGAAATGGGTAATTGTCATACTGTTTTTATCAGACTTTTTTGTGGAAGTTTGGTGACTACATAGAAAAAAATTTCTCAATATAATAGCATATATTTTTAAATTATCATAACTACTTATCTTTACGTTAAAAGCTTGAAAATACAAGTCCACTTAAGTGAAATATTTTTTATAAAACTGTAACAACTTAAAAATATTAAACTAATCAGGTTTAGGCTATTAATATTATGATTGGTCATACCACATTTTGTACTGTAAACACTGCAGTAGATTTACGTTTTATGATCACCAATAAAATAAGATAATAATAATCTCGTATCATGTTTCTGTCTGATGGTTTTCAGCAAGATTAACCTACCATTACTTATTTTGTTTATAGTCTAGATTAGTGTGACCAATGTATTGGCATTAATTTTTCCTGTAAGTACATCAAGTAATTCTTTTTATATTCTTCTTTTCTGCTAGGATTATTATCACTATGTTCAGTGTAATGATCTGTCTTCCCTAGCTTCGTCAATTCTACTTTCGTTGACGCGTTTCGGAGAACCTCCATCTTCAAATACTATATCTATACTCTCTATGTTGAGTATAAATATAGTTTTTGAAGATGGAGGTTCTCCGAAACGCATCAACGAAGCTAGGGAAGGCAGATCATTATACTGAACATAGTACATGAAGTAAGTTTTTCGGTAAGTATGTAGTGTAAGTTGTTTTGGCTATTTTGGTAAAAACGCTTTTTTCCATGCCGAATAGTTATGATACAAAATATGAAATTGTGGAAACTACAGGAAGTACAAAAAATCAAAAATAAAAGTGAGCTGCATAACCTAAAAATTACAACTTTTTTTGGCGAAAGTGATTAATTAAATATATGTTATTAATAATTAAAACAATGTACTTTTTAAAACAAATTATCTTAAGAACATATCTAATATGGTTTTGTAAGAAAATAGTATCGCGTAAATAACCTAACAGTTTTGTCTGTCGTATTTGTATGTGCGCCATGTTTGGTTTCTCATGCAGTACTTTTTTTCTTATAAAAGTTACAAAAGTAAATTGGGTTCTTAATGTATTTTTTCTTAAATTATAGTTTTAATTATTAATAACATGTATTTAGTTAATTGTTTTTGTAATGAAAAACAATTACCTACTTTCGCGCAGTAGTACATGTGACATTATGTGGGTCATTTTTATTTTTTTTAACTTTATATAGTTTCTGCACATTTATATTTTGTATAATTACTATTGGACATGTAATAAAGCGTTTTAGCACAAAAATTATGAAAAAAATCAAAACACTTCATATTTATCAGTTAACATGGTGAAAACATTTTTTAGTGCTCAAAAGTTATTTTTTTAACACTAGTAATCCTATACCATTAGATGTAATGCTAACAATGCCATTTATTTTTTCAAAATTGTTTATCAAATCAATTTGTTTTATTTAAGTAAGTAAGAACCCAAATTGTAATTTTGCAGAAATTATCAGGTCAAAAAATTTAAGGTACCCAAAACTAAGCTAAGAAATTCTATGATTACTGAACAGTTAACATTTTAACATCAGATTTCACTACTGCTGCTTTGAACTGACTACATACACTTTCCGAAGTGATACTTTTTGCATGGTAAATTGTCTGTGCTCCATGCAATGTAAATAATAATGACATTATAAAAGTTTTTATTTTAGTAAATAATCTGAAAATGCAGAAGTAGTCTGCCCTTTCTTAATAGGTCATAGATCAAAAGTACATTATAGTAAGTAGTGTTTATTAAATACACAAGTAGCAAAATTTGGGTTTATGTTAAATAATAGTTTTACTTAAAATAAAACCTAATCATAACCAATTCCATTATATTCTAAAAACAACTGTAGGCTTTGTTATATATTTTTTAATTTTTTATAAATTTGCTTACAAATGTTACAAATAGCCATGTAATTGTGAGCTTTTGTAAGAAACATTTGGAAATCTCATTCATTTATTATGTTTAATTATTACTATTTTTAATTTCAAATCTACATTCCACATGAAACCATAACAGGTTTGGTTAGCTAAAGTTTTTTTTTGTAATAATATTTTTTATGATTAAAAAAATTATTACATTTTAATTGTTTACTAATATACTTAGTGCTGATTAAAGCATAAAACAAAGGAATAAGTTGGGAATAAAAAACCTACTCACCTTAGTTATTAAAAAGTTAATAAAGCAATTTTTAATATAGTCAAATATTTTAGAAAAGTAAAGCATTTTTAATATGACGTGTAGGTGCTTAGCCTATAATAAAATATGATCATTAAACTTAAACATTTTGGCAAAAGAAAGTGAATATTTGATAAAACTGAAGTTTAGGGACTTTTCTCAATTTTGGTAATTTTTGCACTGAAACAATTCAATTATGCCCAATGTTAATAATCAAAATATAAGATTTTGGAAACAGTGGGAAGTTACAAAAAAGTGAAAATAAAAGATTCAAACATAACCTCAAAATGACTACCATATAAAAGTGAGAAAGATGTTTTTAATAGCAAAAACAATAAATTTCTTGTGTTATTAATAAATAAATGTGTGTTAATAATTACAAAAGTTCCTAAAATTCAGAAGTACTAAATATTTAAAAATAAATATTTATGGCTTTATGTTGTGAGGGCATGTCAGCAGGGCTAGTAAGAAAATGTTTTTTAATACTAAGGGTCAATTTTCATAAACTTTATGATAAAAGTATGCTAATTCAGTTTACATTTTTATACTACTTTTGATGCTCTATCTAATGTATATGGTTATATTTTTATGTATATAATTTCAGAGATATTAGATCTAAGCTACAATTTTGAAAAAATAAAACAAGCCTCTTTAATTATTACTGGACTTGATCCTGATGATCCTGTATACATTCAGCACAAACAAGAAATTGCATCTAATCTTAAAGCAATAAAAAGTGAACTGGAAGAGGCTAAACTGATCCTTGCAAATAAAAAACAACAGTTGGAAAAAGCAAAGGTAATGTAGCTATCACTTAATTGAATAATAATTACAGTGGGACTTCGATAACTTGAATATGAAGATAATTCTTAAAAAAATTGTGTTATTGAGGAGTTTGTATAAATGAGGTCCAAGTTATCAAGGTCATTATAATGAAATAATTAAATTATTGAGGTTTTACCATCTTCGTTTTTAGTGGCTCATAAATCTCTACAACTCAAAGCTTTCCACAGTTAACACCTATGAATCAAATTTTTAAAAGTACTATATCTTAAGAAGTGATTTGACTGATTATAAAACTATGTTATACTGTAGGTCCTCATATAAACACATTGTACAGGCTGGGGTGTCTTTTTCACCCATATTCACTTTTTTAAAGATTTGTCACATTTTTTTCACTTTTCCCCCATGAAGTTACTTTTTGAACTAATTCATAAAAATGTACATACTTAATTTCTGGTTCTCCTAGAGGAATATATTATAAACGTAAGTTTAAAATACCTTATTTTTGTTTCCTTATTTTAATTGTTATACACTACAATTTTTATACACTACTAACTTATACACTAACTTAACAAACAATGATTCTTAACTGAAGGAATTTTGTTAACATAATTCCCTTTCCAAAGCATTAACATTTTGAAGTATAACTTTTGTTATAAGGCAAACTATAAATTTTATTATGGGAAAGTGTGGATTTCAAAATGACTGGTTTGAGAAAACATTGTGGAAAAGTGGAAGTTCTTTTTTGGGGGGGGGGAATACATTGAAACAGAACTTTTTTGTGTTGTACTGAAATACAAATTTGTTGTGTATGTGAACAAAAAAACTTCGAATAATTGAAAATATTTCATAAACTGCAAAGCATAAGTCAAATTTTGACATTATATGTGGGGAAAACCAATTATGATGTAGAACAGATTGGTCCTGAATTTCACTAAGTGTGTTTGAGAGTTTAGTTATGGAATATCTCCAGTAGGAAAGAGATCAGGGAGTTATTTTTAGTTTTGGGAAGTTCAAAACACTTTTTGAATGTACAAATTCAAATAAATGTCTAGTTTTTTAACAGTTTAAGTTCAGGAAATGTTGTCATTATTACATTATATTTAGCCTTTACTATCATAATTTGTGGTTTGACAAAAAGGTATTTTTAGTATTGAATGAATCTTTATGGAGTAAATACAATATAAACTACACCAAAATAATGGTATGAAATTATAACCGTACAATTGGTAGATTGGTAAAGAGGTTAAGAATTATGGTGACCCCTTGCACCAGTTTGGCTCTTTCAAGGAACGTGTTGTGGCTCTTTCATGGAAAAAAAACAAACACATACCTTTTAAACCAAAATTTTAAGATATCAGCCTATTTTTAGTTTTAACATTGCATTTAAAAACTATGTTTGAAATAAATTTAGTTCAGGCTAGTAGATTTTCACAAAGTAACAAGAGTAAAACTGACTGGGTAATTTAAAGGTTATTTTGTAGAATCCTTGGTTGGTTGTTTTATAGAATCCTTGGAATAGCCTATAAAAACCAGCCAGTTGAAGGGATCAGGGAAAAACAGTGACAAGCATAATTTTTTTTTGAGAAATTTGCCTTTCCTTTTTGAGAAACAAAATCTTCCTTATAAAGTTAATAAAATTAATTAAAAGTTAGCTATTCATTAATAATCGTGAACTGTTAAGAGATCAACATAAGTATTTCTCATTTTTTTAAAAATATACTTCTAAACAGATGCTCGACTCTACTTCCCCTGACCTATTTCAGTAAAAATAGTCAACTTGAAATACTGTGTAATGTTATCATTTCTATAATTTTAAATAGATCAAGGTATTGCTTTAGAAAAGTATAGGTATAGTTACTACAGGTCAGTAATACAATTTATGCAGTATTTTTATACAAATATCATTTAGGTAGAGTTGTATGCTTTTTTGTAATTAATAATAACTACTATGTACTGTATTGTTTCCCTTAAATTTCAGATTTTGGTGGAGCAAATAAGTGAAACAGAAAAATATATTGAATATGTAAGAAATAATTTACCGAAATATGATTTGGTCACTGATACAAGTAACAGTGTGATCGAAGAGTCATTTCTTAAGGTTTGATGGCTTAGAAAAAATTATTTGTTTAAATTAGTTTAAATTTAATGTAAGTAATAAATCATACCAAGACAATTAAAATATTGGTTGTATACATCCAACGTCAGGTGCACACCACAGGGTCTCTGAACCAACAGATTCTCTGAAACCACATGTAATGTTTAGTTGCGATGCTTGTCTTGATCTTTAACTCTGTGTCATGAATTGAATTCGATCTGAAATTTAATTGGACATTCAAAATGCAATTTGGTTCCTCTATACAAGCTTTATAAATCTTGAACTCCTTAACGGCATCTATAAATCAACCCTTTTGCATATGTGCAGGTTAGTATCGAAATCACTATAACCATGACTGTTCTCCATAAGATGGCGTGTCTAGTTTGAAGTTGTGTTAGTTACACTGCTTTCCCGTATGTGGACTTTGCATCTCATTCCAAAACTCCCACCCATCTGACCTATGTAGAAACTGTTACAGTTGTCACATGTAATTTTATATATTCCTGTGTTTGTTACCGCATTTCCCTCAGCTTTAGATCGTAGTAATCCGCAGATGTTAGTTGTGAGGAAGGTACTTGTAACATATATATGCTTAAATATGTTAGTGAGAATTTTAGGAATATTTACATATGTTGTAAAAATTTTTTAATGTTGTTTTCAACTGTTATACTGTTTTATATGGCTGAACACATTAAAGACAAAAGTTCTAATTAATTTCATAATGTAAAGTGTTTTTATTTACAGTAGAAGATTTAAAAGTAGTTAGTGTGTCTGAAGCCTGTTGTGATTTAAACAATTCATTTTATTTTTTTCAGTTTGTTCAATAATAAAACCTTTGTGAAATACAAGGTAAAATAATGTCGAAGAACTAAATATAATATCAGAGCTATAATGTTTATAAATCACTCACTCTTAAGATTTGCTTTGGCTAACTTAAGCCAAACATTATCGTGAAAAACAAAGTTCTTCAGAACAGAGTCCCATATTTGTTTTTTATACCTTTTTTAATGGTTTTTTTAATTTAATGAGCTTATATTTGGCTTATCAAAATCAGTGTCATCTACTGAAATGTTTTTTACCATAAAAACAGGCTACTTCCTTTTAAAATTAAAATTTAGATCACACTTTGCAGAAAATGATTGTAGCTCTCATTAAAACTAGATTAAGTAACAAAAAAGTAACTCAACTGTCATTGTTAACAGGTGATTCATGTAATCAAAAAATTCAATCATTAAGTGAGTCTACGAATGGTTCAAGTAATTACACTTTGCTAGAGTAACAAATGTGTTTTTTAGATTACATAAGAGCCGCCTCGGTGGCCTAGTTAATAGCGTACTAAGCTTTCACCCCGAGGACCCAGGTTTGATTCCCGGCCAGGGCTTGGCATTTTCATACGCTATAAAATCATCCCATCGTCTGCATTAGCCCAAGTGTGCACAATAGTCGGACGTTAAAAAAAAAAAAAAGATTACATAAGTAGTAAATACAAATGGGTATTGCTACAAACATAAGTAGCAAAGAAAAAATGTGTATCCCTACTTTCATAATGCTGAGTATGGATCATCCATGGCCAATTAATATGTTCTGAAATTTGTGGAATGGAGCAAATCATCACCAATTGTGGCAAATCATAGCTCCTGAAGTCAATTGTATTGCAAAAGTCATGTTATTTACTTTTTTTTAAATGTCATCTTTTTACTTATTAAAATTAAAGTAAAGTTTTTTCCGCTAAAATACTTTTATTATTCCAATTCTTACACATCACTTATTTTCCGTACCCTTATGTTATAAGGTGTTTCAAGTAAAAATAACCAGTCTTATATTTTCAGCAAAAAAACATTGATATTGTACCTGTAATTTTGAAAAAAAAACTATATTTTTAATTTGGTTGTTTTTCACAAATATTTCTACTCTTTTGTATCTACTATTATTTATTTTTTAGTAGGTATATTTTTTTGGTTCAGATTAAGCAGGTTTTTGGCTAGCCGAATTTAGATTAACAAAGTTTTACCCTATAAGGTTATTTTAAATAAATTAACAAATGTTTTGTAATATTTTGTAGATAAATAATACACTACCAGCGACAACTAGAATTCATGATGTTTCTCCATGCCCTTCCAATTGGTCGACGATTTTGTCAACTCCTCTTACCAGTAGCAACTCTGCATTAACATTAAATTCTAAAGCTAAAGCGTATTTTTCATCAGCGATTCCAAATTCTAACAATTTTACAGTTCAATCAAATGCGAAGATGTCCAATGAACCTTTAATTAATATTCAATACGTGACATCTGAAGAACTTAATACTGTACCGAAGTGAGTATTTTTTATCAAGTCAATACATAAACAAACATTACTAATTTAGTTTTTGCTAATAAACCCTACCCAGTAAAAAAACTTTTCTTTTAAATTATAACTAATGTGTTTGTAGCCATCTGTCTAAATTACATGAGATTAAGTACTAATGGTAAAGAGATTATTAAACGCAGGCACTGCAGTCAAATAACATATTGTGAAACTAGTTACTATTTAAGCAGAATGGTCTCCAATGAATTCCATCAGTCTACCAACACTGTCTATATACTGCCAGCAAAAAAACAGCTGTAGGATAAGAATTATTTTAGAACACTAGCACTGGAAATGAACACATCAATCTGACTACTGACCATTTATTAAAATGATAATTCTGCATTTGTATTTCTTTTTCTTATATTTATCTTAATTCTTACGTGTTACTGAAAGCATTAATTTCTTTGTAAATGTGCATCCCTATTTAAAGTAAAATACCCTAAATCTAGAGAAATTTCTCTAAGTTGGTAAATATATACCAACCCAGCTATAGTTACTAATATTTTCTAGTGAAATGGTGATCAATACCCAATGAGCAAATACAGGCCAACACAAAAGACATTGCACTTGCAGAATTTTTTCTTTTCTAGTTATGATTTTATCTATATTTCCTTATATAAAATGTAAATATTTACCTTCTTCAAACTACCCTAGAAAGTGCAATATTATTTGTATTGGGCCTGTAGGTGATTTGACTAGTAATGAATGAACCGACTCACTGAGCTTGATCAGTAAATGAATTTACGGGTGACTTCAGAGAATGATCCGTTTTCACTAGCACCAAGTACAATGAGCTGGTATATATGTAAATCAAAATCCATCGGCTATTGTTAGTCTTAAAGTCTACCATTCCATTCTGCATACTAGCACTAGCTATACACGATCAATCCACTTCGAGAAGAAGATCACACATGGTCATGCAGAAACTACATCGATCCTAGTTCATCGATTGATATGAGGCTAAAGGGGGTTTGGTGTCCTTTGGCACTGCAATCAAAAGACCTATTGTAAATCAAACCTCTTAGATTTTAGTTTAGCAGGCAGATTAATGCCTTTATTGAGTTTCAGCAATCAACTAACTTTTCTTCTAGAGGACCTCAGGATCTTAGAAGCCAAACACCATTTGCCTCCTGTTGATAAGAATTGTGTGTCCAATGCTTTAGCCATATTGGTACTGTTTTTTACAGGCCTGCATAATCCATTTTCACCCTGCACCACGTGGAGGCGTATTGACGCACCCTTGAGTCTGCACACATCTCCCATCCCAACAATATCCATAGATCATTTGTAGTATAGAGACCAATGAGCAGACTCTTCTCATTGGTAACATTGTGTAACACATTTTTGTAACATTGTGATAGCAATTAATTTTATATCATGTTCTGATTTTACTGGGCTCATGTTGGGAGTGTAATTTATAAATAATTGCAGCACTCAGCTTTCTTGCTGACATGATTAAAGCAGATTTCCAACAATATGTAACAATATAAAACTAATTTATTTTATTTTATATTTTTTTTACTATAATCAGCAGTGTGTGTATGTGTACACGTGTGTGAGTGAATGTATATGAAAAAATACTTTCTTCATGTGGATAATTGTGTCCAGACTTACAAAAAACTGAGGTTGTTTACTTTCAAATCTTTCTTTGTGTCACTCTCCTATAATGCTTCACATCTTCATAATTTCTCTGCTCTCCTTGCTGCTTCACTATAAGATCAGCTTAATTTGTATAGAGCTGTGTACTCTTAACTAAAAGAGCCGCCTCGGTGGTCTAGTTGATAGCTTACTGGGCTTTCACTCCGAGGACCCGGGTTCGATTCCCGGCCAGGGCTTGGCATTTTCATACGCTATAAGTCATCCCATCGTCTGCCTTAGCCCAAGTGTGCACAATGGTCGGACGTTAAACACCGGAAAAAAAATCTTAACTAAAAGTGTAACAATCTACCTACTTTCCTTTGTATTATTTTTAAATATGTTGCATAGTTTTATATATATATATATATATATATATATATATATATATATATATATATATATATATATATATATAGAGAGAGAGAGAGAGAGAGAGAGAGATATATATATATATATATATATATATATATATATATTTATAAAACATTTCAATATTTATACAATTAGGGATAGAATTCAACTTTTTGGTAAAATAAGCAATGAAAATGTTAATATTGTTCAAATACTTTTGAAGTATGGTATTTTCATACAAATATTTTCCTTTGCCAAATTTATAAAATACAACAGGTTATATAATTTTTTTCTAGATTAATTATTGGTGACCTGTTACATTTTTCAGTATTTATTGTGCTCTTTCTAATTTGCTTTTCACAAAATGTAAAATGAATGACTGGAGTATAGTAAAGTAATGAAATAATGAAAATGTACTTAAACAGTTTAAATAAAATGGATATGTTGTCAATTCTGTGTGTTTTAGTTATATGCGAGGAAGAATAACTCTAACTGCTGTCAATGCATGTGTTGACTCGTTTAATACAACATTAAATAAAAAATATACAATTATGAGTCAAAAACGTAAAGATATGAAACATAAAGATCTTGAGATGTATTTGGCATGGAAAGATCAAGATGACTTGAAGAAAGGTAATTTGTTTTGTATTCCAATTCAAAGGTAGTCAAAATTTTAAAAAATGATATATTTAGACCAATCCATTACATTATTAATACCTACAGTTTGTTTTACAATGTCTTATATTAACATAGTTTATATGAGTTTTCTTGCAATTAAGTTTTCAACATGTTTAATAGAAATCAATAGTTAGGATTAATGAAAGCCACTATTCGTAGTATGTTTAATTAAGCTTTTAACAATGTGATGTTGTAGACAATTACTAATAAATTGTATATTTAGTTTTTTTAACCTTTGATTTACCAACAAATTAAAAGTAACTGTTTTGTTTCATTAAACATAAGCAATATTCTATTTATTGCGTAAAAAAATTATTTATTTTATTTATTTATTTCACTTTTTGTGAAATGATTTTCATGAAATTTGATTTTAACAATTTTAAATGTTTATTATATTTTAAAATTTTAAATGGTAAAGTTTTTTGTTCTTGGTACTGTATAGTTAGTTATACAGTTGCATAAAAAAATGTGTATGTAAAATTTTGGCTCAAAATTGTAATAACTTTTAATTCTCAAGATAAAATATATGAAATATCATTTTGTTATTAAAAACCTTTTTGACAGTTCAATAATACTTATATGTATTATTGTCAAATAATGTATTTTATCATGATTTAAAAAATACACAAAATGGCTGACAGATGAAAAATGAAAGATTTCCAAGCTTATGAAATTTTTAGCTCTAGAGAGGAACTCCAAAGAGAGAGAGAGAGAGAGGGGGGGGATGGAGAGAGGTAGAGATAGATATTTACATTTACATTTGTGATGCCTTTTTTGTATTATTGTTCAGGTGATATATCTTAATATTGCTTAAATCCTATTTCTGTTTTTTCTCTTCAGATAAATGGTACTGCACTCCAGATGATTTGATTAATCTAAGTGGATTCAGGATGGACAAAAGTGCATACAATATAATTACAATATTACGTCATTTGAAACGTATCCAGGAAGCAAAGATAAAAGGAATGAAATCTCGTTACATAGTTCATAAATTTCTATAATATATTTTGTTCAGTACGGTAATTCAACCATTGTAAAAATATTGTTTTGTTAATTGTTTATTCTTTTATCTATTTATAAATTTTGCATAATTAATTTTGATAAATTATTTAATTTTATATCATCTTAAAGTTTAATTTTTGGGATGCCAGTATATTGTTTGCTGAGGATACCTATAGCTGACAGTTTAATTATTTGATTTTGGTTACTGCTCTATTTTTAATTTGATTATGTATAGTGTAAGCATGTTCGTTTTCTGGGACTATATTGTGACATCAATGCCTCCCATTGAGATCTCTAACAATTGTGAAGTGGTCAGTTAGTGCTCTTCTCCATCCTGGAAAGTATGTAAATAACCTAACTGAAGCTAAAACACTGTAATTTTTAGTATCATATATTCCAAATTTGCATTAATTGCCATGAAGAAATATTTAACATAGATTTATGGGCAAGTGTTGCTATTTACATAACTAATTAAATATGTGTCCCCCTGAAGCTTAACAATACCCTCCATCCCACCATATCCCTACCCCACCCAACAGCTGCAGAGGCAAAAGAATGAGTCACATGAATTTCTAGTAATCACTCACCACTTACAGTAGACAAGATGGAAATTCGTCAGTCAGCATTTGGTGGAAATTTTAGATAAGAAATAAAAGCACGGTCTCACATTATCTACCTCAAACATTATGTATTATATCATAATACTACACCAGTTATGATGTGTAATATTAGATTTAGAAGGCTGACTGCAATGATTTGTATAAGAATAGTCAGTCATAGGCAGAGATTAGCACAAGCAACCTGAAAGTTATTCCTGCAATAAGATTTAACTTTTATAATAAAAGTTATTACCAACAGATTACAAGAATCTTGATTATTAATATAAAAACAATTATAACATAATGGCAGCGGTTACAATATCTATTATATCCATTAAGTCTTACTAGGTTCAATTATTGATTGACAGTTTAAAGACGCCTTAATTAGTTATAGGGTATTTTTTCCTTCGATTTGGCAATTGTTTATGCAAGAAGCATTAGCAAATCTAAATTTCTCCTCCAGGCTCGTGACAAACTAAACAGTTATACTCGCATCCGCAACTAACCAAGAACCATTCTTTACAGTGTACACAGATACTGCTTGTACAAAAAATATAATTTGAATGTAAAAATAAATTTTTTGTTGTTTTTTTTTAATACACATTTTTTTTGAAGCTGTAAATTTTTATGTGTATGCATTTCTGATTTCCTCCATTATCAAAGCTTATTGAAAACTTATTGCTGTGTTCAACAAAATAATAATAAACACTTATTGGTGAGTGTATTCATCAAAATAATAACATTCCTAGCAGAAATAAAGAAGGTACAGTATATCAATTGGAAAGTGTAAATTTTGTTGAAATTATATTGTTTTTTTTAATTTTAAAATTTATTTTTGTTTTTATTTATTCATGTTACCCTACTACTTTAAACATAGAAATATGACTAACCATTTACACTAGGTTTGTGCTTGGGCTCAATTCCTCATTCATAGGAATTAAGCTGATTAGTTTATAATAAAATGTACACAAACATTTTGGTGACTAATGTACTATGCTACACACTTTAGTGACACAACTGAAATGGAAACTAACTAAAAAATGATATGCTGTCTCATCTCCACTTACTTTTGGGACCTAAGTGGCAAGAACCACTTCAAACAAAAAACCTTGGAGGAATGGCAGGAGTGGACCTGGGATGTGAAAACGTAGGAATAGAGGAGCTGGGGTTGCACTTAATCTTAATATATAAAAGAAGTCCTGACTGACTGATTCATAATGAATACAGAGCCAAAACTATTTTAGCTAGCAACTTGAAATTTTGAGGGTACATTTATGTTACCATAGGCGCACGGCTTTCTTCCTTGCAAAAATTTGATTTTAACACCATTAAACTACTTACCCAGTCCAAATTTAATAATCAGTTTACAGCCAAGACTATTATAACTAGAGACTTGAAATTTTCAGGGAACCTTCTTACAACAATGTTGACGTGCACTAAGAAAGGATTTTGCAAAAGTTTGATTTTAATGCCATTAAACCACTTACCCAGTCCAACTTTAATAATCAACATATAGCCAAGACTATTATAGCTAGAGACGAAATTTTCAGGGTACATTCTTACAACAATGTTAAGGTGCACTAAGAAAGGATTTTGCAAAAATTTGATATTAATGCCATTTAACTACTTACCCAGTCTAAATTTAATAATCAATTTACAGCCAAGACTATCATAACTAGAGACTTGAAATTTTCAGGGAACCTTCTCACAACAATGTTGATGTGCACTAAGAAAGGATTTTGCAAAAGTTTGATTTTAAAGCCATTAAACCACTTACCCAGTCCAACTTTAATAATCAACATACAGCCAAGACTATTATAGCTAGAGACAAAATTTTCAGGGTATTTTCTTACAACAATGTTAAGGTGCACTAAGAAAGGATTTTGCAAAAATTTAATTTTAATACCATTTAACTACTTAACCAGTCCAAATTTAAGAATGAATGTACAGCCAAGACTACATGTATAGCTCTAAAGACTTGAAATTTTCAGGGTCTAGGTGCAATAAGAAAGGCTTTTGCAAAAATTTGATTTTAACGACATTAAACTACTTACCCAGTCCAATTGTAATAATCAATGTACAGCCAAGACATTGATAGCATAGACTATCAATATAATAATAACATTCCTAGCAGAAATAAAGAAGGTACAGTATATCAATTGGAAAGTTGTAAATTTTGTTGAAATTATATTGTTTTTTTTTTAATTTTAAAATTTACATTTGTTATTTTTATTTATTCATGTTAGCCTATTATTTTAAACATAAAAATATGACTGTAACCATTTACATGTTACAATGCCATGTATATGTAATTTTTGTACATGCCAGAACATTATACCAGCATGTATGTAATGTTAAATACAACAAAATTTAATATAGTGATTACAGGTCTATTGTAACCCACAATAGACAACCTACACTCTATTGTTATACATAGAGACTTGACATTCTCAGGGTATCTTGTTACAAAATGTCGAGGTGCACTAAAAAAGGATTTTGCAAAAATTTGATTTTAACACCATTAATCTACTTATCCAGTCCAACTTTAATAATCAATGTATAGCCGCAACTATAATAGCTAAAGAAATTTTCGGGGTTACCACCACATGAAGGGGTGCACTGAAAAACTATTTTCCAGTATTCAACCCCTAAAATGGTAAAATGGGATGCAACAATTTTTATTGGAAAAAATATGTTTTTCGTCTGACCTTAAAACGTAACATAGTCACTCTTAAATATAAGTAATGAAATATGTTTTGCACCATTTCTCAAAACTCATCTCCTAAAGAGATTGAAAGGAGGTAGAAAATGTAAAAAAGGGGTTAAAATTTTGCATTGAAAAAAACATTTTTTTGGATCGTATATTCTAGAAATATGTTATAAAACACATGTTTCAACATTTTTCCGAATACATTCCCTTAAAAAATAAAAATGTAAAAAAGAGGTATCATTATACCACAATTGTGTTATAATCTATGCTCGTTACTCGTTACTACAATTGCGAACGAGGCTCTGAAAAACCTGTTCCATTCATATTCATACTACACACACACACACACACACACACACACACACACACACATATATATATATATATATATTACGCTGTTTATTACACCATTACATGTCACTACAATATAAATGTATCAGTTCCAGTATATTATATACTGTAATTATGAAATGTATTTTGTATTACAATAAAGATTTGCAATAGTGATGGGCAAAAGCGCTATTTTTGTTTAGTAGCTAATTCTGTTAATGCTAATTAGAATTAGCAGTTAAAAATAACAGTTACAACTGCTAACTGCTAATTTTCTAGACTGCTAACAACGACCATAGCAGGAAAACGCAGCTCAAGTAGTATTGTCACATTACTTTATTCTTTATTTCTTATCTTGGCGGCTGAGATACGCAAATACAGTGAGGATGCAGTTGGCACGTTTTGTCCTACCCTAACTGCACTATTAATTTGTCTATAGGATTTGTGAATAAATCTCAGACGATAATGAGAAATACAATGAACATGCTAAGTTCGAAGATGCAATTAATTGTATTCGGTTTGTCTCTCACGCACTGTCAAGTAATATGAAATATATTTTGTAGCACCCTTTTCTAAATCAATGATACAATAATTAAAATTAAAAAAAAAATAAATTGAATTAATTTTAATTTGATTAGGGTCATGTTCGATATTTGTAATTAATTAAAATATTGAATTTTAATACATTTAGGCTATCTATAGAGGCCTATCTTTTTTTTAGATTTCACTTATTTATTCATGTTTCTAATAAATTAAAATGTTCTTGTTAGGTATTATTTCAAGTATTTTATTATAGACTACCATAATGGTTCTGATAATGTTTATTTTTGTTATAATCACATTATTTAAAATAATATTGTCATTTATTATATACTATATTATTGTAATTATAATTGTGTGAAAAATCGAAAAATAAGTGTTTGAAGGACAAATAATTACTTGTTAATCTATAATTCTTATGTTTTAAAATATAATTTTAAGCTAGATATTTTTATAATGTTAAAATTACAAGTTCGACTTGTGTTACATTTATTATTTATAAAAAAACACCCTCATTTAAATTTACAGTTAACAAAGAAAAATATGATAATACTATGCAATCTGAATCTCAGGACATTAGCCAACAACAATTAATGGAAAGAAACACTGACAATGTTTCCTGTTTAGCAGTTACATTAGCAGCTTCAACGTTAAACAGGTTCAGCAGTTAGCAGTAGAGGTTAGCAGTTGGCAGGTCCGAAACAGTGTGCTATGTCCCTGCTATTCAACAGTTAGATTAGCAGCTTCAACGTTTAACAGATTCAACAGTTAGCAGTATACGTTAGCAGCTGCAGCTACGTTAGCAGTTAGTACCATAGCAGATCGGAAGCAGTGTGTTCTAACCCTGTTATTTAACAGTTTGTTTATTATCTGTTATTTATAAGTATGATTAGCAGTCTGCTAATGCTAAAACCATTTAGCAGTTAAAAAATAACAGATTGTTAAATAGCAACCCATCACAAATTTGCAATACATTAATTTTTGTTGATAAGATAAGGCAATTATAATCACTGTATTTATTATTCATCACAGAATAACCGATCTTCCCTGCTTTTAACATTAGTGAGTGATGCAGTGAGTTTTTTTGTGTAAATGAGTAACTCTGTTTTGTATTTGTAATGTTATGAACATTATATTAATATGAATAAAAGGTAGGCGTAAAAATGATACAACTAATAGAAATTCTGTTTATAATAAAAAACCCAATTCGATTTTTTTTGTTGATAAAACTGAGTTTTGGGGTTTTTTGTCAGTTTTGGTAATTTTTGCACTAAAACGCTTTATTATATGCCCAATATTAATAACTCAATATAAAAGTGCTGAAATAACTGGAAGTAACAAAAGTGAAAATAAAAGTGGCAAACATAACCTCAAAACGACTACCGCCGCGAAAGTAGGAAACGTGTTTGTAATCGCAAAAACGATAAATGAAATGCTTGTTATTAATAATGAAAAGGGTAAATATGCAGTGTATGTTGAAAAGAACAACCTACATTGCATAAATACCATAACTAGTATTCTTAAAAGGTAGGCTACTACCTTTGTAAGTAGGCTTAGTGATACTGCGGTGGATATAAAGCTGCCGATGCTTTGTAAAAAAGGTGATTCTTTGCTTATAAGTGTCATATTTGTATTTAAATTAATGTTATGCTAAATATCCCACGAAGTATTTTTTTTTAATACCAAATTGTGGGATTGTATGTCGAACTTTACACCAGCATCTTTCGATCATGGCAGATTGCAGTGTTAAAAATAGTCATTTCTTAAAAGATTTTTTACACCAAGATCTGTCAAAATAATAAATGATTTATTATAAAGGTATAATGCCCAATTTCTTGATTGTTGATTTTCGTGTATTAATGTACTGTAGTAAATTTAGCATACTTCATGCAAAGTAAACATCAGAATATAGTTCAGTGTTAATAATCAGAATAAATGGTTAAAATCATAATTTATCGTAATGAATTCGTTCTTGTGTGGGTTGATATCTTTCAACCCATGTATATATGGGAAATATATACATAAGTGATTACTTACCCAGTAAACATCAGCAGTAAGTAATCAGTGTTTGATTACTTACTTTTAGCAAACACAATAATTAAAATCACTTTTGCAAACAACCTCTTCAACCATCGTCACCATATTGAAACATATTCTCTGCCAAAGAAGAAGGCATTGAGGTTTTTACCATAACACTAGTATGATACTGTAATACTTCCAGACCAATGTAGTATTATTAATTTGTGCCAACAGAACTATGGTTTTTAAAGAGATGTTACTTCTGTAACCTTGGGACTGACCTTCTGTATACTCAGATTATGTAAGCCTCTGAAGATTCAGGAAAACATGCTTCTAGGAATGGGGTTCATATAATCAGTTTTGTTTGTCATACTTAATTATACTTATAATTTTTATTGTGATACTTAATTTTATTTCACACAGTTTTACCATTCACTCTATAGTAATGGTTAATTAATATTACTAATGTTTTTTATTTTTGTACCCATAGCTTGCTTTGGTTTGTCATGGTTTTGGGTTCAGGACACACTGGTTATTCTAAAGTTGGACATTATATATCAAGAGGGCTTCAAACCCAACTATCCAGTTTACAAACATCTGGTAATTTAAAGAAAGGAGATAAGATAACTAAACCTATATTTAGGTATGCTGCACAGTTTGGTGAAAAAATTGCATTAAAAGATTCTTGTGGCAGTTATAAATATGCCAATATTTTGATTTCCAGTAACAAATTGGCAAATAAAATAACACAAAATCTTGGTCAAAAGATGCAAGAAAGAGTAGCATTTCTTTGTCCAAACTCTGCAATATATGTTATTACACAATGGGCTTGTTGGATTAGTGGAAATATTGGTAAGTAATTTAAGCTATTTTAACATATTTGTTGTACATATTGGTGAAGTCAAATAGAATTTTTTATAATTATTAAAAAAAACTTTCAGTCATTATTTTTTATTTGTAACAAATGTTAACAAAATTTAATTAACTAATAGAAGATATTGTACAAATTTCTTGAATCTGCATAGTTGCTGGGTGAATCCAAAAATTTTGAACTTTATAGGTATCTCATAAAAAGTAATCACAAGTGGTCTGCTAGTTATTGTAGGGGCCCACTGAATACTATGAAACTGGATTCCTACTGATGAGGTGGTTAAAAAAAAAAGTTTTCCAAAAGGTTCATTGTCACCCTGTCTGTATGACTATTTGCTTCATCTTGATGGAAATGAAGTGAATGTTCTCATTCATAGGAAATCAGTGAAATTGTGGAATGAGGAAGGTGGTCAGCATTTGACAAGTTTGTGTTGATGACAACCGCATGGCCATCATCATCCTCAATGAAAATACTGGCCAATTGCTCCATTTGAAAAGATCTCATACTAGTTTGTAACTTTGACTGAATGTAGAAGCTGCTTGTGAAGTTGAGAGTTGGAATCAGCCTAGTAGCAAAAATTGTGTCTATTGCCATATTCACAAAAACATTGTAATTGTTTTCCAGTGCTTTATTTTAGTTGTAAAATATAGAGAAATCTGTGATTTTAGTTTCCCGCATTACAAAGTATAAAGAAGTTATTGTGATCAAGAAAAAAAATTAATTTTTAGATATTGATGTATCAAATTATTTTCTGGTCCAAAAAAGTAGTTTTTACTTGAATGTCTGTATCTCTGTCTGTGTGTATCCAGTAGGCATTCCTGGAGTAATAATCTGATTTTTTTGAATATTTGCATAGGTGTGTCCAAATCTCAGGACCATTTTATAATTAAAAAAAATTTCAACATAAACTGTAAAAAAATGATAATTTATTAAAATTGGTTTTAATGATTTGATGGTAAAGGAATGTATGTTTTTTTTGTAAATGGAAAAAAGTAAATCCTTACAGCTTGTAGCTGAAGTGAACTAAACA
The DNA here is from genome assembly GCA_022606455.1 of Callitettix versicolor. Taxonomy (NCBI): domain Eukaryota; kingdom Metazoa; phylum Arthropoda; class Insecta; order Hemiptera; family Cercopidae; genus Callitettix; species Callitettix versicolor. The sequence continues at coordinate 59,703,444 of CM040183.1, forward strand.
ATTCTTTTATTTAAAATAGTGCACTTTTATTAAAATAGATTTGTATAAAATGAATTACAAATCTTCATGATGTTCAAAATACAATGAACATGAGTTAATAACAATGAGTTATTTTTGAAAAATTAAGTTGAGTATGAATCAAAATGATATGATCAATATGATCAAAATTTCAGCAAAGTATGATAAACCTGTTTTGAGAAATATGTTGATTTTCTGGTATTTTATCGATAGCTTTGAAACAATATTTTTGTGTAAAAATTGAATGTGAGAAAATTTATCTAATGATCTTATAGCAATGATTAATATTTTTGAATGACAACCAGACATGGTGTACTGTAAATGTACAATATATACTTACAATCTTTGGGGCCTATACTAATATTATAATTATTGTATTGTCCTTTTTTCTTAACAATGTTTATAAGTTATATTTTTCCTATTTGCTGCTGTTTTTAATCTAAATAATTACTAAATATAAATTTACCTTTTGTTTAAATTTTGGTAGTGAAAATTTTGCCATCTATTAAAATACTACCCTATTTGATGAAAAACTTCCACTCAATATAACACATATGCAACTTCAACCATTTCTTAAATATGCAATAACAGCTAAACTATTAGTGGCATAGCTGCAATGAGTCAACTGGGTCATTGCCTCCAAGCCCCCAAAAAGGGAGAAAGTAATGAATTTTTGAGGAACAAATTGAGGCCAATTTGAACCCAAAGGCCTCCACTAATATTGAGTTATTAGAATAACAAATCTAAATTGTTTTTTTGAAAAAAAAAAGAAAGAAAAAAAATCCAGTGGTGTTTGTCAGTAATAAACAGCAACGCTGTTACATTAAGGGTGTGACTGCAAAGTCAAGGGTAGGCATGGCGATAAGCATTATTTCACACCTGCTTTTTTCTTGATAAGTTCCAGGAAGAAAAACAACAATAAACTGTAGCATACATGTAAACAAGAAGATATGTTGCTGAGATGCAGACATAGTAGGGTAGAGACCCACTGTTAAGTGGTTTAGACGGGCTGTCAAATGAAAATTCTAAAAAACTGGATTTTTCTCAGGTTTTTGATATTTACACAGACTTAAAGTCAAAAGTGTTTGATTAAATTGATCTATTTTCGATAGAAAATAATAGTTAATAAAAAGCCATGATTTAAAGTTGTAAAATAAGTAAATTATTTATGCTCTTGTTCTGATGTAATTGTGTTACACCTTAAATAAATGAGACTATTGACTTTCTATACAGATAGTAAGAAAGGACAGCAGTTTTTTAGTAGCAAGAAAGGGAGACAGTGTATTATAAATACACCATAACAAAACCATCATCTACGTTTTGTTGTCAAGACATAAGAAAAAGTGCCAGCATGAGTATGATTTACACCATTTGTGAGAATTTCAATGCTCTTCCTTCCTAATTTAAAAAAATCACACATTTTGGAACATTAAACTAATAAATCTTAGTACATTAGACCCTATACAAAGAAGAAATAATTACAGCCGAGTTCAGTAGTTATATTGATTGCGCATTGTTGAGAGCTGGTGTTGGTCTAAATGTTTATTGAACAAGGAAATTACAATAGTATTGTTATAGTATAGTTATTATTAGTATAATTATTAGTTTTTATAATTATAGTATTATAGTGTAAGTAATTTTGAATTTTATGGGAAAATATGGAAAGTACATTTACATTTCAATAACCTTATGTACACATATGTTCAAATTATTTTAGCTGTGCCATTGTGTCACCATCAGCCAATGAATTTGTTAGAATATTACATAAAAGACTGTGGTGTTAATTTGCTAATTACAACAGAAGGGAGAGCTTCATTCATGCAAGAGTTAGCAAATAAAACTAAAAGTAAACTGCTTATATTGGATGAATCATATAGGTACAGTAATTATTTTGAATAATTTTAATTATAACATATAAAATAGTGAATTTATAAGAAGTAAGTATATTGCTTCATTGTAAGTAAAATAGGGAAAACTTGTTGTAGATCTTTCTATATAAGAACTACAATGCTCAAAAATTAATTTTTATAAATAAAACAGAAATTTTTGTGTGTATGTGTTTTCTTGGACATACGAGGTGTATTACAAAAATAATGGAAGATTTTGTTTTTTGGAAAGAATTTTATTTATTTGTCTTCATTAATGTTATCCCCTTCAAAATATTTCTTGTTATCTAATTATACCTATTAATATCTATATCTATACGTATTATAGGTATAATAGGTAGAAACTATTTATTACCTATTGTACACTTATGCCAGTGTTTCTTCCAATCCATGAAACTCATATGGAACTCGATCTTTGAGATATCATTTAACTCTCTTAATGACGCGCTTTTGACACCATGTATGCTTGCAAAACAACAGCCATTTGAAGTTTTCTTTATTTGTGGGGACCTTAATTTGCCAGGGGCTACATGGAAGCTGGAAGAGGGCATCCTTACAGTGTTATTTTTTGACCAAAAATTCACAAACAAGCAATATTATAGTATTATTATACTATAAGTATAATAATATTACTATTATACTATATAATATATAATTATACTATATTATAAGTATATTATAGTATATTATAGTATAGCAAACCGTTATATTATAGTAGTGCAAAAGCCATCCTGTTAACCTCTCCTGATTCATTGCATTCCTTAAATACGATTTCATTCTTTTTAGCATAGGAAGCATCGTTTTGGTTCCATAATTGGAATTGTTACTAATATTTTTATAATAAATTTAATGGTTTTGCTAAACACTTTACAAGGTTTTCTTCATTGATTGTACTTAATGAAATTAAACTGTTAAAGTAAATATTAACTGTTAAGTAAACTGTTAAACTTCATTTCTGGAGTAAATTGACAAATTTAGTTATAGTACTACCTCACTACTAAGTAATGAGTATATAAGTAATGAAAGAAACTGCAGAACTTGCAGTGCTGCTTACTTCTTCATTGGCCACACCACATGGCAATTTAATGCTGGCTAGTTTTGCCAAGTCTGACAGAATGCATTGATTAATAAACTACGTTGAACACAGTGCCTTCCTTGAGGTTACATCAGTGTATTTCAACATCTTCATTTAAAAAGCTGTCTTAATCATTTTAAAAAGTTGAAGAATTTTTATATTTTTATATGTTGTTGTATTTTATATAAAAGTATAAAATGTTAAATTTATTTATTTTGCTTTGGAGGTGCTGCCGTTTCACCATGTGTTACCACCTACCACTGGGTATGTTGCAAAGTCTAAGAGTGCCACAGATACTAAATGTAGGGTAATAATAACAAGTTAAAAATAATTGTGTCTTTAGGAAGTTTCGTAGTGTATATTATTGTTTTTAATCAATGTATTATTGTTTTAATTTAATGTGTTTTTATTTTGATTAATTTTAATTATAAAAATGAAGGTTGTAATGATAATTTTTGGCATATTTTAATTTTAGCCTTGATGCAATGGAAAGTGAAAATGAAAATTTTAAAAACAAATCAGATTTACAAAACGGAATAAATTTAGAGAGTATTGGACAGTCACCTGAATTCTATGCTAAAAATGATGCAATGATTCTGTATACATCTGGATCAACAGGGAACCCAAAAGGTAAATTCACCATCATTTAAATTTTTGTCAAAACTTAGTCAAATTCAACAGAAAAATTAACAAATATCTATACAACGCTTTTGTGAAGTAGAAATTGACAAAGTTTGCAACCTTGAAAGTTTCTAGTAGCAGAAAACCATTGAAAATCATATTTTTTGGTAAATTTCCTTTCATATAAATTTGACGTTTGAAAATATATGAACTAAATTATAATCATTCAAATAAAATTCAAATTATTGACATTGCATTACATAACAAATTCTAAGGATTGTAAAAAACTTCAAACTACTTAGGATTTTTAATTAAAAGTATTTAAACTAAACAAAGATGAATGCTCAATAAAATTGATAATATGGTTGGCAATAAAGGTTACATTATTATTTTGTTTTAGGTGTTGTATTAAGTCATAGTAACCTTTTAGCCCAAGTGTCAAGTCTTGTAGAAATGTGGAACTGGAATGCTGCAGATATAATTCTGCATACTTTGCCATTAAGCCATATCCATGGAGTAGTTAATGCATTAATGTGTCCTTTTGCTGTTGGTGCAAGGTAAGGTTAAGTGAATCCATTTTAATTTTTTGCATTTTATTATGATAAAATTAATTTTCTTTTATTTAAAGAATCAAATTCAGTTAATTTGTGTGTGTGTGTGGGGGGGTGTATACTTGCATGTACATAAAGTAAAAATATTTGTAAAGTATTTTCATTTTTTTTTATGGTTGGTGCTGTACTCTAGTAATCACTAAGTCGTCATAGTCATTTTTGAAAATCACCAAAGGAGTTTCGTAAGAATCATGTACTTCCTTGTTCTCTAAGTTATATGTATAATTTTTTTTTCATTATTGCAACCTAGCCACTGGACCACATATTTAAATAAGTAGGATTATGACATATTTTCTTCTGTCTACTGGTCTTTTAATTCACCTTGTAAAGATACTGTGTTTTCAAAATTTCACTGTATCATCTTCAGGTCATAGTACAAATGGTCAAACCACCATTCACCACCATCATGGTCTCTGTCATAGTCTTCACAAAGTTAACAAAACAGTGAAAACACTTGTCACAACACTAAACAAAATACGATTTTATTAAAATGCACACTTATAAGATTTAGTTTGGCCAAACACTATTGTGCAACTTGTATGCGTCCGGACTGTAACAACATATGAGTTGCACGGTATTGTTTGGCCAAACCAGATCTTATCATTGTGCATTTTAATAAAATTGGGTAATTGTGTTTAATGTTGTGATGTGTGTTTTTAATATTTTAACTTTGTGACGACCTTGACAGAGGAATTTGACTGTTTGTTAGAAAGTCATAGACAGGTTGTAACATCAATCTAGCCTGAAGATGAAACAGTGAAGTTTTGAAACTGCAGTAGCCTTTACAATGTGAGTTAAAAGACCACTAGACGGAAGAAAGTAGGTTATAACTTTTTTTTTAATAAATGTTTTGAAGATAAAATATGTTTCTTGCTATTGGAAACCTCTAAAACTATTATTATATTTTAATAATGTATTAAGTTTATAAAAATTGACTGCTTGAATTGTATTATAGTATTATAAAGATATTTTATTTATTTGTAGGTGCATAATGCTTCCATCATTTTATCCTGAAACAGTTTGGAAATACTTACTAGGAAGTATTAGTAATCCAAGTGAACAAGTAAATATATTTATGGGTGTGCCAACAATGTATGTCAGATTACTCAATGAATATGACAGCAGTTATAAAAAGTCAGAGCGAATGATAGAATATGTCAAAGCAGTGTGCTCTGAGAAAGTAAGGTAACCACTTTAAGGCTTATGTTTTATTTGGTGGACAAGTACCATAACACATAAGATTAAGATTATATACTAGAGGAAGGGATAATTTAATCCCAGGCACTGCGATCAATATTTAAATTATAAAAAGTGATTTATAGGTTATTTATAGGTGATTTATAGGCTAGTGGGTTGCTATTGTGCAACTTAACCTCTTAAAATACCTAGTTCAGACGATTGGTGCCACTAATAAGTTCCAACAACCCACTGACTAGCTCAGTCTGCCGAAGATCCCTAGGGTCTTGGAAAACAAAAACCCCTAGCCTCCTGCTAGCAAGAGCCTCACAATCATAAATTATGTGACCTGCATTTTCCTCCTTCCTGCACAATCTACACACGGTTTCTCCGTGGTACATACCTATCCTGTGCATGTGCACCCTCAGATCACAGAGCCCTGTTATGAGCCCCATGATCCTCCTGAGTTGTGCTCTGCCCAGGACATCTGCTGCCCCTTTGAGTCCTCCAAAAGGAACTTCGCTTAAGAGACGTTTACTATGGGAATGCCCATGAAGGTTGTCCCATCTTACCTGATGTTGATTTGTAATCCATCTGTTAATAGTAGACTTGGCCAACGATAGAGAAATCTTTAAAGCCGGCTCAGGTCCGATAAACTCAGATGCAGATCCAAGTCCAGCCAGTCGGTCTGCCTCCTCATTACCCTCAACTCCCCTATGTCCCAGAATCCAGTGAAGAGTTACCAGGTTACCCAGGGACAGAGTGTCAAGGTTCTTCAGACACTCCCAGACCAGCTTGACTGTATTATAAGACCCGCAAGTGCTTTTATTGCTGCCTGACTATCAGTATGAATATGAATACGTGCCTTCTTGAAGCCCCGATCCAAGTTCTCCCAAACACAGTCATTGATGGCCATTACTTCAGCCTGGATTACTGTTGTATGCTGTCTCAGGGTAATAACTTTCTTTTGCTTGAATTTGTCTTGGAGCCATCTATATACCATACTATGTATTCAGGTTTTTCCAACACATGATCTTTCCTCTCAAAGGCCAAGTTGACATCAAAGGGTCTAGGATACTATGTGCCGTTTAACCATCTGATCCATCCCCATCAACAAGATTGGGTCAAAGATCTTGTCTGTGATTCTAGCATGCCAATAAATAGAGGGCAGCCAGCCACCACCAATTTGCAGGCTATAAGCTACTTTACGTGCCTCCCCCTTGACAAAAAGATCAATAGGGGGAAACCCAAGAATGATCTCCATGGCCGCCGTTTGCAGAGTGTCCATACAGCCAGTGATGCACAGGCATGCCAACCTCTGCAACTTAGTCAGAGACTCTCTGGCCTCCCTCTGCTTGACCTTAGTCCACCACACCACAGCACCATAGCACACCATAGTGTAGATATACTTCATCATTCCTGGTCTCAGTCCCCATGTTTTGCCAACCATTCTTCTAACTACCATTAAAGACTTATTGGCTTTCCCCATGATGTGCCCTAGGTGAGCATTTCAGGTTAACTTAGTGTCTAACACCCATCCTAGATACTTCACCCCGTTTGCAACTGGAATTTTCTCCCCAAAGAGCTTAAGTCCTCCTAGATACGGGGTAATCCTCTTTCTAGTAAAAGGAACCAGAGTAGTTTTCCTGGGGTTAACCCCTGGGTTTTCCTGACTATACCAGATTTCCACCAGTGATAAGGCTCTCTTCATGAGATCTACCACTATGTTACCATGGCTCCCCCGGATTAGCACTACTAAATCGTCGGCATATCCTTGGGTATAGCATCCCTCTGACGAGAGAAGATTTAAGAGAATCTACCACCAGGTTACATAAGAGAGGGGACAAAACACCACTCTGAGGACAGCTTCTGACAATCTCCACCTCCACCTCTTTAAGAGCTTTAGCTACAACTGACCTCCCATCCAACATGTCCCCCACCCAGCCACAGACGGTATTATCAACCCTGCATCGCGACAAGGCACAAAGCATTGTCAAAAGCTCCCTCAATATCTAGAAATACACCGAGGGCATATTCTTTGGTCTCTAGTGTCCCTTCCAATTTGTGAACCAAATTGTGAAGTGCACTCTCACAACCTTTCCCTGATTGGTAGGCATGTTGACTGACATGTAGAGGAATCATGACCCCCTTTAACATGTCTATCTACCAATTTCTCTAAAGTCTTCAGAATGAACGAAGTCAAACTGATCAGTCTAAAAGCCTTAAGGTTGGCATATGATGCTCGCCCTGGCTTAGGAATAAAGACTACACGGGCCGCTTTCCACCCCACAGATACATACCTAGTGGCTATGCTGGCCCGGTACAATCTGCACAGAATAATAGCAATAGGCTCTCCTCCATGCTGCAATAGTGACCGTGCATCAGGACCAGTTGACTTGAATGGGTGAAAGGTATTAATGGCCCATCTCACCCTACATCAGACACTTGCTCCCTTCCTGCATTCCTGACCACAGAATCAGGAAAGTGTTCCCTGAGTAGGACTATCAGGGTGTTCTTCCCAGTTGTTGTATACTCCCCATTAAAACCAACAAGGGTCCCCATAGGGTTTAAAGGGTTCAAGGCTAGGACGTTGTGAAGTTTTGTGAAGTTGTGCCCCCTGAGAATTACAACTGACCTCCCCACAGAACTTCCTCCACGCATCCTGTCTCACCCTTTCTAAAGTCTTATTATACTCGGTCAGGGCCCACCTATAGGCCTCCCACTTACTATAGCGCTTGGCCACATTGAACAGCCTTCTAACCTGTCCCCTTTGCTCAGAAAGTGCCTGGGTCCACCATTTAGCATTAACCCCAACAGCCTTCTTCGTAAGGTAACAATTCTTATGAAAGGAGTCCACAACTATCTCCACCAATCTTCCAGCTGCGTACTCTAATACATGCGAATTACTTATCGGCCTCCTAAGATCCCTAAGGACAACTAAATCTTTTTTCATAGGCCCCCCCCATTCCTAGGATTTTGGTAAGTATTTACTGATCTGTTTATCACACCGAGATCCATGATGATATGCCTATGATCCAACATAGACACACCACATACCCAATGCAGCGTGCACGCCCTTGGTCCCCAGAGTAAGATCTAAAACCTCACTTCTAGTCTTCGTTACGAAGGTATTTTCATACCTTTATTGAAAATATAAAGGTTATGAGCTACAATAAAGGAAAGCAACTGCTCACCTCTAAAGTTGGTGTTACTGCTCCCCCACACTGTGTGATGTGCTCCAATGAGCAGCTCAACTCCACCACCACCACAGTGCTCCACCACCCTTCTAAAGCTGATGGGCGGAAAGCTATCCACTTCCTCGTGTGGGAAGTAAGCAGAGGTCATGACAACCCTTCTGCTTCTAGATCCCACATGTAGCTCTGTAGTAACAACAGTACAATCCCTGGAACGTAAAGAAGACAACACAAGTATCTCAATATTATTCCTAACAACTGTGCAGGTTGCCCGGTATCCAGAGTTCGCATACTAAAAGCTAAGGTCCACCTTAGCTTGGGATAGGGATGCATCTACGCTTCAGCCATATTGTTGCCATACTCTAAGAGATTAGATTGGAATGAACTAGTATAACCTGACAGGTTGACCTCAATACATTACCACTCTGTACTGTGTGGAGGTGCGTAAGTCCGCTCTTGAGTCTAGACACGTCTCCCATCCCAACAACAACAATTGTATGGTATGAGATACTATGCAGAGACTCATTCACGGAGCATAACACATAAGTATCAGGATATATATATTTTCAAACGTCAGTATAATTTTTTATTATGCAAAAGGATAACATCTCAAATTCATTTTTAAAACACCAAATATATATACTGTTTCTATGAATTAAACATATATCTTACATCATTAAATATGCTTATTTAATGAAAAGAACTTAGCTTAATATAAATAATTAAAATAACATAAATTTGTTTATTGTTAACATTAAAAAAATATATATTGGCTAAATCAGTGATTATGACATCATAATCAACCAATAATTGTAAAAATTAAAATTAAAGATACTTTAAATCCAAATAATATAATAAAAAAACTAAAAAAAATGAAAACTTTTCAATTGATGTAAGACACAATTTTGTAATGGCTTGGAAAAATAAACGGGAGTATTGCGGCTGGCTAAAATTATTCATAGAAAATTTTATTCAATAGTGGAAATATACTTTTGTAAATATAATATTATGAATGTAGTCATTGAGAATAATAGGGTAATAAATATCATTTGGAAAAAGTACACATGAAAGATTTATTGCACTTGTCATAGGTAATAATATAACATTGAACCATATCAAATAATTAATTATTTATCTATGCCAATATTGGTTAGGATAGAATTATTAGGATTAGAATAGTGTATAGTGTATCACACTATATATATATATATATATATATATATATATATATATATATATATATATATATATATATATTACTAATTTAAATAGAATAGAATAATCAAAAATTGATTAAGAATTTATATCTCATTACAGTAATTCAGATTTTACAAAATTTTAGGTTTCTACTCTCTGTACACTAATTCATGTAGATTTTGTTTGAGTCAGCGAGTGTTATTAAGTACTTCAGAAATGGTTTTCACTTTTTCATAATATGAAGTTGAAGTTGCCATTAAATAATATCATGAAGTGTCATGATATTATTTTAATGATTAATAATTTTTGCATGTGATTTTCAGTTCATTTATAAGCAATTTAAAAAAAAATATTTGAATGGAATATTTCAGTACAGTTATAATAGTTTTCAAATCAAGAAATTATCTATAATTATAATAGCGTACAATAAATTTTGTAGACATTATTGTCAGGATGTTTAATACATTTAAAATTAAGATTAAACTTAATAATAGAATAATGCTTAGGTAGATTGATGGTGAGTGGCTCTGCGCCATTACCAGAAATGGTTTTTGATCGTTGGAAACAAGTGACTGGACATGATATTCTTGAACGCTATGGTATGACTGAAATTGGAATGGCTCTATCAAACCCTTTGAAAGGCCAACGTAAACCAGGTAACATCTAAGTAGAAATGATAATGTATTGATAATTAATTCTAAATCAGTTCTGGTTATTGGATTAGTTTTTATCTTAACGTAAATACTTCAGCACTTTGCTTAACAGATATCTATATACTAAACTGTTTTTATGAGTTTTATTTATAGACAGGTTGGCAAAATAAAATAACTGTTAAAGCAGGATACTGAGAATACTGTTACAGAATGATTTCAAGACAGCAGCGTTTTAACATCACATTAGAGATACTATCTATGAACTATTGGTATCTATGAAAACGTATACTGTTTCTTGTCAGTATCTGTTAAATAATACTGTGAACTATGAAATAATGCTTTTAGGTAGACTGTATGTAACTATTGCATCTTCATATAGTAAAAAATTTAAATGAAGTGCTAGTGTTGGTACCTATGTATTAGTTAACTACACAACTTTAAGACGGCAAAAAATATGCTATTCTAAAAAAAATAATAAGCTAAATTTGGCAGGAAAGAACTGTGGTATGTGCACAATTAGCACTATCAATATTTATCTCCACTTACATTTATTTATTTATCTCCTACAATATTTATCTCCAATTACATGCAAACAAAGATGTGAACTGTGAAAATTTCACAGTTAGTGTGGTGTATGTTTAGTATGAAATACCCTAGTTAAGGTGTTAGTGTCAGAGTGGTAGGTACCAATCCATGAACCCAAGGCAACACAATCCTAGCGGAAATGAAAGAAACTTTGGACATGCATTGAGGATCAGATTCCTGAGATTTCACAGTTAACTCAGCCATTCACTATAGGATAAATTTGTTAAATCAGACTATCTGTGAAAAAGTAGCAGATCTGTGATATCGGTAACATCTCTATCTCACATTTTATATTCATTAAGAAACAAAATACAGTAGAGTCCCACTTATCCGACTTTAGCTAATCCAACCTTCCGTTTAATCTGACCTAGCCTCGAAGAAAAATATTTCAAGCAATTTAAAATATTTGTGGTGAAACCAAATGTACAAAGCCTGCGTGCCACTTTCGTATTTCAAGACTGTACGTGTCAGGCCTTTATGCATGTGTCACCGATGATCTACATTCTCTTCAAAAGAAAGAGGGAGTTGACCACCCTTATTCTTGCTCTGTTCGTTCATTTTCGTCTTTTAGTATCAATTCAGATTCATAGAAGAGAGTGCATTCTGCTTGTGTATTTCATAATGTTTTATGTACTTTTTCTCTGTCTTTTGATTGGTTATTGCCTTTGTCAATCGATGTTTTGTTATTACAATTGTTATTTCTTTATCTCTTTTTTTAAATGTATTTCTTTATTTTCTTATTAAAAAGAAAAAGTAAAGAATATGTTTTTCTTTCAGGGTTTGTAGGAAATCCATTATCTGGAGTAAACGTGCGTATAGTACGTGAGGAAACAGGACACAAACCTATGATTGTTGTTCAGGGTAATTCGACTAAATCAGAAATATTAAACAAAAATACTTCAGGTCATTTAGAAGTTCAAGGAGAAACTGTTTTCAAAAAATATTGGGGTAAACCGGAAGAAACTGCTAAATCATTTGTTGACGGAAATTGGTTTAGAACTGGTAAGCTTTGTTTCAGGTATTTATTTTGTTAGAATTATCTAATTCATATTATATTTCTGAAAGTTTGTGTGTTTGTTTGTTATTCAATCACACTTTAACCACTTGACCAATTTAGATGAAATTTGGTACGAATATGCCTTAAGTATCAGAGATACATATAGGCATATTCCTGTTTTACAAAACGTCATTATACTACTTACCCAGCCTAAAATAATTATCAGTTTTTAGTTTTGTGTCATGTGTTAATTGTAGTTATTTACTGGACATGTGATTTAGGTACCTGAGATGAACATAGATTCAATCCTATTTTAATAATCTTAATCTGTGTTTTATTTATTGCAAAATTATTGCTTTTAATGTAACATTTTCAATATTTTAGTTGAAATTTTTTTCAAAACTGACTTTAATTTGTTACTTTGTGTTGAATTTTCAATATTAAATGTAAAAAAATCCCTACACAGAGTGCCAATTGTAAGGTAGTATATATATTTGTGTAATTACATTACATGAAAAAATAGTAAATATGCAGTGTAGCATAACCTATATTTTTCGATATTTTTGTTACTAAAATGCTTTATTATGTGCCCAAGAGCAAGAATCCAAAATATGAAAGCACGAGAAGAACGATAAAATCTAAAATAAAAGTGACCAACATAACCTCAAAATTGGTACCCGGCGAAAATCAGTAACGTGTTGTAAATCGGTAAAACAATAAAAATACGACTAACACGGGTTTTGGGTGATAAGAAACCAATTTTTTAAAAGAATTCAGCATAACCAAACTGACACGGTTGTTAGGCCTAACAAGGTGATTCATGAAAAAACCTTTATATTTTTTTTAAAAATAGCCTACTATATATCCTGACACGTTTGTTAGGCCTAAAACGGTGATGCGTGAAAAACCTTTACATTTTTTTAAAGAATACTACATATCCTAACTGACATGGTTGTTAGGCCTAACACTGTGATGCGTGAAAAAACATTTATATTTTTTTAAAGACTACTACATATCCCAACTAACACGGTTGTTGGGCCTATCATGGTGATGGTGAAAAAAACCTTTATTTCTTTTAGAATACTACATAACCTAATTGACACGGTTGTTAGGCCTAACACTGTGATGTGTGAAAAACCTTTATATTTTTTTAAAGAATACTACATATCCTAACTGACATGGTTGTTAGGCCTAACACGGTGATGCGTGAAAAAACCTGTATAATGTTTTAAAGAATACTACATAACATAACTGATACGGATGTTGAGCCTATCACGGTGATGTGTGAAAAACCTTTATATTTTTTTAAAGAATACTACATATCCTAACTGATACGATTGTTAGGCCTATCACGGTGATGTGTAAAAAAAACCTTTACTTTTTAAAGAATATTATATAACCTAATTGACACGGCTGTTAGGCCTAACACGGTGATGCGTGAAAAACCTTTATATTTTTTTAAAGAATACTACATATCCTAACTGACACGGTTGTTGGGCCTATCACGGTAATGTGTGAAAAAAACCATTATTTTTTTTAAATAGTACTGAAACCTTAACTGACACGGTTATTAGGTCTACCATGGTAATGCGTGAAAAATACTTTATAGTTTTTTAAAGAATACTGAATAAGCTAACTAACATGGTTTTTATGCCTAACACGGTGATCCATTAAAAAAACCTTTATTAATTTTTTTTAAATAGTACTTATAACCTAACTGACATGGTTGTTGGGCCTAATAAGGTGATGCATGAAAAAACCGTTATATTTTTTTTAAAGAGTAACTTAACTAACACGGTTGTTAGGTCTAACACAGTGATGCGTGAAAAAACCTTTATATTTTTTTAAAGAATACTAGGCTACATATCCTAACTGACACGGTGGTGCGTAAAAAAACCTTTATATTTTTTTAAAGAATACTGCATATCCTAACTGACATGGTTGTTGGGCCTATTATGGCGATGTGTGAAAAAACTGTTATTTTTTTTAAAGAGTACTTCAAACCTTAACTGACACGTTTGTTAGGATATGATGATGTGTGAAAAATCTTTATATTTTTTTTAAAGAATACTGCATAAGTTAACTAACATGGTTGTTAAGCCTAACGCGGTGATGCATTAAAAAACACCTTTATTTATTTTTAAAAAAATAGTACTCCAGAACCTAACTGACACGGTTGTTGGGCCTAATACGGTGATGCAGGAAAAAAGCCTTAATTTTTTTTAAAGAGTACTCCATAACCTAACTGATACGGTTGTTGGTCCTAACACGGTGATGCGTGATCTTTAATGTATATTACGATTGCGGGAAAAGCCGTGACGGTTAACAGGTAATCATATTATATTTCTGAGTTTGTTTTTGTTTATTTGTTTGTTATTCAATCACACTTTAACTACTGGACCAATTGAGATTAAATTTGGTATGAACACGGTTTAGGTACCTGAGATAAACACAATACTATTCCAGTTTAATTGAATAATAGTGATTTTTTAATAATACTGTATTTTTTTAAAATATGACAGGACCCTGTTTTAGAGTATCGAGTAGCAAAAATGTATATTTCTTGGCCGAAAACCATAAATCGTATATATTGTAAATAGAAATATATTAAAATGAAATGATCTATTCTGATTTTGAAAATCGACTATAAATTTTATAGCCTACATTATAATTGCAGGCAAAGCCGCAACGGGTAACAGCTAGTCTACTCTATAAATTTGCAATGTTTCAGTGCAGTGTTATGTGCTGAAGTAGGTGAAGGTAATATATTTTGTGTCCTGTTTTAGTGAAATACATTATTTTTTTTTTAATTGGTGGTATTGTTAAGTTCATAAAAAATGTGTAATTTTATAGGTTAAATAACAGACGCATTTTTTGAAAAAAAACGTTTTATTTTTACTATATTGACTGAATGAACAATAGCTATGTTATATAATTATTATAGATAGATTATATTATATAGGTAGAATATAATCTATATTTATAATTATTAAGTAATAATATTAATTAAATAGTAGTTAGGGCTATCCAGAAAATAACTTACGTTTTGGAATAAAAACAAAGTGACAGAAATTGTTTTTTTTATTATATAAATTTGATAGCCATTTCTATGTATACATTTTATATGTACATTGAAAGTACACTAAAGCTACTTTTCAACATGATCCTTATTCAGATTGAGTCAGTTATAGCAGTGAACCAGTTTTTTTATACTTTTGTCATAGAATTC
Source organism: Callitettix versicolor (assembly GCA_022606455.1). Classification (NCBI taxonomy): domain Eukaryota; kingdom Metazoa; phylum Arthropoda; class Insecta; order Hemiptera; family Cercopidae; genus Callitettix; species Callitettix versicolor. The sequence continues at coordinate 59,718,686 of CM040183.1, forward strand.
TGATGCCTGATACTTTATTCAACCACTCCAGTGCTTACCTTCCTGCTGTTCCTCTTTATCTTTGAAGTGCTAGGTCTAAATGTGGAAACAAGTAGTTGTAAATCTCAAAATTTGGCACCAGATCTGGACTATATGGAGAGTCCCAACCAACACCATCCGAGAGCTTCAGAGTGCAATTGGTTGAGTGCAGTGTGCATTGTTGTTGAAAAAAACCCTTTGAACTCAGCATTCCTTAATGCTTGTTTTGTATTGCCTTCTTGATTTTTTAAAATTTTTCAATGTTTGTTGGTTAAATCACATTCAAAGAAACTGATAAAAATTTGTTTTTCTTGTTAAATGTCTATACTTTATACCAGTTAGACTAATGAGGACAAGGGATTAGTGTTAATGGTAAAAGTAAAGCAATGGCAGTAACTGTGGCTTGAACTAAGAAGGTGTGATTGGGCCCCTTACCACATCAGCCCAAATTGTTAGTTACTTTCTGGATATAAGAATGTGGAATGGACTTTTTTGAACAGACCACTGCTTGTTTACAATTTTATAGGTGTACATATCTTATTATCATATATGGAGTTCCAGCAAACCAAAAATGTAATTGCATTTAATGATTGAGCTCCAAATTATAGCAAAAACTCAAACAGTATATGTTTTTCATTTTAAAAATGTTATTTTAATTTTTTAATTCTTTAACATTTTATGGTTATTTTTTATTAATTTTGAAATTTAGTTATCTGGAAGTCAGTATTGGGAGATCTGAGTTTAAGAAAATTGTTTTTACAAAATGCAACTGTACAATATTTCAGCATTATTGTATACAAGAATATTGAATTTATACTTCATAAAAATGGTTCAAAAGTGTATACTCCATTCAAAAAAATACATCATATATATATATATATATATATATATATATATATATATATATATATATATAAACCATTGTCACATCAGATAATATGCAATGTCAGAAAACTGAAGGTCAGATAATCATATAGTACGAATGTGATCATGAATTTATGAGGAAGTTATGCAGCTTGTCATACCATTTGTTAAATTTTTTTTTAATTTTAAGTTTTTGGTGAAAATCAAATTAAGGATATCATTACCATCCAGCAAAAATCTGTTACACAGAGGGAAAACTAAAACTAAATTCTGTTAACGCTATACTAAAACTAAAATATTTTAATTAAATAATAGAACTAGATAACATTATTAAAATGTAAACTTAAACAAAATTTTAACAGGGATAAAAATGTGAAAAACAAAAATAACAATGTGGCAAACGGAAACAAAAACAAAAAATTATCTAAAACTAGTTAAATAAATAAATATATATAACATTACGCTGGACAACAACACCATAGCTAAAGTAGACGAACAAATTTATTTAAACGATGAACAGATTTAGAACTCGGTTAATGACCAACGAATTACCCTTTAAAATTGCGTGTTTAGAGGCACCCAGTCCATACATTTGACGCATCCTATTGAAACCATCACAGTCAAGAAGAAAGTGTTTGATTATGATGGAATTTATTTAATTATAATATTATAATATATATTATTATGAATGTAATAATATACGAGGTGTGTTCAGAAAGTAACAAGAAATTTTAAATTTTGTGGGCTTGGAGAGTCCGATTGTCAAACATTTTTTTTTATTATGTTGGTATACATGCCCTTGAAGTATGATAAAACTTTCAGCTGTTTTCATTGTTGACTTTGTCTGTGACAGCCACTAAGGTTAGACGTGTTTTTATGAGCTTGGCGATTTTCGTTTGTTAAAATAAATGAAAGAATTAGTATCAAATTTTGCGTAAAAAATGGAATAAAATGTGACAAAGTGCGTGAAATGTTAACAAAGGCCTATGGTGAGTCTGCTATGAGTAAAGCAAGAGTTTACGAGTGGTATAAGTGTTTCCAAGATGGCTGTGAAGACGTTGAAGATGGCTGTGAAGACGTTGAAGATGACGAATGCCCTGGACGCCCCAGCATATCAATAACCGATGAAAATTATGAACAATCACCGAATCACAATTAGAGAGGTTGCTGATGATGTTGGCATATCGATTGGATCATGTCATGACATTGTTTCCAATGTTTTGTGTATGAAACGCATGGCTGCAAAATTCGTTCCAAAATTGTTGAATTTTTAACAAAAACAGCGGAAAATGAAAGTTTCTCAGGAGTCACTAAATGAAGTCAACGATGATGCAGAATTACTGAAACGTATTATAACAGGTGACAAAACATGGGTTTACGGATATGACGTCGGAACTAAGGCTCAGTCATCCCTGTGGAGGCATTCTGGCTCGACAAGTGCGGTTGAACGTGAGGGTTATGCTCACTGTGTTCTACGATATTAATGGCATAGTGCATCATGAATTCTACCACCAGGTGAACCGGTCAATAAGGAGTACTACCTACAAGTTCAACGCCATTTGCGTGATGCAATCCGAAAAAAATGCCCGGATCTGTGGAAAAACAATTCATGGCTTTTGCACCACGATAATGCACCAGCTCACACTTCATTGCTTGTTCGTGAATTTTTGGCCAAAAACAGTACTGTAACGATGCTTCAGTCTCCATATTCGCCAGACATGGCTCTGTGTGACTTATTCCTATTTCCAAAAATAAATAAACCCTTAAAGGGCCATTGTTTTACAGCCGTAGATGACATTAAAAGCGCATCACTGAAAGAACTAAAGGCTACCTCAAAGATCAATTTTGAGAAGTGTTTCGAGGATTGGAAGAAGTGCTGGCACAAGTGCATAATCTCCAATGGGGACTATTTTGAAGGCGACAACATCAATGTAGAAGATAAATAAATATTTTGTTAAAAAAATTAAAATTTTTGTTACTTTCTGAACACACCTCGTATATTCATATATTACTACAAAATAATTTTACTTATAACAAAATACGTACTGTAAATAGACATATGAACAAAACATGTAGCATGTACAGTAGGTGCATAAATATCTAATAAATACAAATTCCTTTTGTATTTTGAAATAATTTTTTTATATATTTATTTTAATGAATTTAATTTTCTATATTACAGGTGACATTGCAGAATATACAGAAGGAAGTTACAGAATCTTGGGGCGTTCTTCTGTTGATATAATTAAAAGTGGTGGATACAAAATCAGTGCTCTTCAAATAGAATCAGTGATTCTTGATCATCCATATGTGGAAGATGTTGTTATTGTAGGCATTCCTGACATAACTTGGGGACAAAAGGTATTCTAATACAATTTTTAATTAAATAATAATTAACTTTGAGGTGCGTTTCAAAAGAAATTTTTTGTCAGTTATAAAATGAGTCTGAATGAAAAACTTAGTTGTACAATACATAAATGCCAAGCAACGAATCTTGTTAAATTCATCACAAAATTCTGCTAATTGCGGGTTTTTTTTTGTGCTGACGTTTTTCAACTTTTCAGTATGTTTAAACCATTGACATCTAGTCAGTTCCTGCAATAAATGAAAATATTGGAGTCGCTGAATATGAAGATGAGGGCTATAAGGTGGTGTTCAAAAATCTTCTGTTCAAATATTTGAATTATTGTGTAAAGTAACAGTTTATGATCTCAGCATTCCTGCTATTAGTTTTGAAAGTATTATACAGATTATAAATAAAGTGTAATACAGTTTATTTATGAAGTCAAAACTGCTCTTGATACTATATTTTTTTAAGTTTATTGAATATTATGAGCATAGGTCAACATTTTTGGCACCTATCATGCACACAGATAATATGGCATAATTATTGTTATTCGTACTGCAGTTAAAAAAGCTTCTCATTGTCAATAATGATCAACATATGATGGATCTATGTCTGGAAATATACAGGGCACTGAAATTTCCGTAAGAATTTTTTCGTCTTCTTCAGATTGTTCTCTCTTTATATAGTGGTCACTAATTTCTAAATTATCTTCTTCACAATTGTCATTAGGTGAAACATCACTGTCATTCATATTTTGCTCTCATTCAACTTTCTCCTAGTGTTAAAAATTGCAAAGCAGGGGTGGGGCTAGTGGGATAGCTGCTGTGTGCCACATCAATAGATGCATAAATAAGTATAGTCCAGTTCAAAATAAACTAGCACTAAGAAAATTGCCTTGGCACGCTACTAAATAAGATTAAAATCTTTGAACTAAGTAAGATTAAAATCTGTTAAGAAATTTAGTATTTAATGTTTTTTAAGATGAAAATGTCTACTCATTAATAGTACATTTGAAATAAAATAACTTGTGGTTTTTTGGCTGGTGTGAAAAAAAGGTTTATATACATTTGTTAGGTGGGGATTCGGTGGTTGATGAGCCTAAACCACCAGCTATTTTGTTCCATCTCAACTGCACACTTTGGGTTCTTAGTTCTAGCTGCAGTTATTCCCATTGTTTTTCCTATACCGTTGACACTGATCTCTTGTCCTCATTAGTCTAAATGGCATAAAGTATAGACAAGCAAAAAAAGCATTTATCAACCTAAAACATAAATTTTCTTATGATAATTGTTATGAGTAAGTTAGAGAAGACTGCTGTTTTCCTATCAGTGTTTTTTTATAAATGATAGTGAATTTCTTTAAAAAAATTTAAAGAATATATTAAAGAATGAAATTGTTTACAACTTACAAACATAATTACACAGCATGTTCTACATATTCCAATCAGTGGCAGCAGTATACCAGTTTATTTTAATATTAAAATATCTTTTTAGATTGCTGCAGTTGTGAAGCTGAAAGAAGGAAAAACATTAACTCTACGAACAATACAACATTGGGTTCGGCATAAATTGCCCATTTACATGATACCGGCAGTTTTGAAAACAGTGAATGAAATACCCAGAAATTCAATGGGTAAAGTTAATAAGAAAGACATTGTATTAGAATTATTTCCTTCTGTGCATAGTTAATATTTATTGGAAAAGTATGTTAGTTCTGTGAATTGTATTTTACTGTACAGTGTATGTATATTTTCAACTAAAATACAATTTTAAAACTACTTCTTATTGAAAACTCCTGCTCAAATCTGTTATGCTTGTAGTCATCTCTTAATTTTAAGTTGCTCTGTATATATATATATATATATATATATATATATATATATATATATATATATATATATAAATGTATAAAAACATTTCTCACACTTCCATGGGAAATATATTACTTGTGCTATTCACAATAAAATGTACTTCATTTATATAAATCTGTATACATTCTACAAGTCTGAAACACCAACTAAATATTTCAATATACCATTCATTTTAAAATGTCCAACCTGGAGAGGATCTAAACTATCTTGTCTTCTGCACTCAGTAAGCAGTGTAGCAAGACTGCTGGTTAAAGGAGAGCATTCACAAAAACACAATGATACAATTGATATATTTTATTTGTATTTTATACATGATTCTCAAATGTTATTGGTTTGAGGGAAAGGGTAGGTCACTTGTAGCGACTCAGGTAAGGTCTCATTGCACACAATTTATTGACATAAGGGTTGGTATTATATATACACATAACCAATATTAGTTTCTACACACCAATCACATTTTGTAGTTTCTTTGTGTTTTTTAAACCTCCTACATTGTTAAAAAGCAGACAACAAAAACAAATGGGCAAATAAAATTTTAAAATACAACACTCTTCAACATGTGATCTATTTTCTTTAAAAAACACTTTTTACTCATTAGTAGGCCATTTTGATTATTAAGATAAATTGCTAATCAATATTGTTTTGTATCATTCATACACATCATAGCATACTATAGTTGAGGGCTTTAGCAAAGAAGGTCTAAAAACATTTTAAGCAGACGAACAGAATTATACATTGATCAATGTGCAAAAATGATTAGAACAAAACTCTTTATAAATTAATTGTATAAAATAAAAAGTTCTAATTTTTATTCTTAGAGTTATAATAATTAAGATATTAAACAATGTTAAAATCTTAGAAAATTTAAAAATGAATTGAAGACTAAAAAGAAAAAATAATAACCCAAGTTAAGAGAAAGTGCTATAGTATTACATTTAAATGTTAAGTTCAGTTGTAAAAAATATGACTGAGACAATATTATTTAAATTTAATAATTGAGTGTCTTTAAAAATTAAGACAGTTACCGAAAAATCATTTTCCAACATACTGTTGTTTTTTAATATATTTTATTGTTCAAAAACGTGGTCATTATTGCTACACTGAAACATATTTTTATAAATATATATTTTTAATTCTCATTGTTAGGCAATTGTAAAAAATGTGGTGTATGGCTCAATTAACATAGCTGTCTGAAACAAATTATAGTACGTTTTAATGTGTTTAAAGTCACAATATTAAAAAAAAATGTTTGAATATTAGGAATAAATTCAGATCAGGAGATATTTTCATTCATTATAAAATATGTTTGTTACTAATAAAAAATCAAATTTTAAAATGTTACCTTCATTTTGAAAGTAACAAGTAATTCTCATTTAATACTTATACAATATATAGTCAATAAAATTGAATCACCCAAAATAAATATGGATCCTATTTCTGATACAACTTACAAATACATTGACACTCACATTCCAGTAATAATAAGCATACATAAATCAGCCTTCAATTACTAGTTGTAATGTGAAAACGTTAATATTTATCTACAAGAGGTTAAAATTTGAATTTAGTATTAATTTTTTAGTTAAAATTCCAATAAAGAGAATTGACAATATATAAAAAATGTTCTTTTCATTCCTTCAAGGCTTTAACAACATATCTAGTTTATTATACATTTTTTTCTTTAACCACAGTCATATAAAATACAAATAAAAAATTGTTTTGCTTACTGTGACAAGAAGGTATTTCATTTTCATACTCAAAGAAGAATTTTATTTCGAAATATTGCACTAACTTATTGAGAGGACACAAGTAAAAATTTGAGTCTCAAAAATAAATTAATGTTACAAGCTGTATTTAAAAAATAATTGAGATGCCAAAATTAGCTGAAAGGCCCAGGAATGACCTCTACAACACTTACATCAATAGGTCAAATAGCATTTACTTGAAATAATTTTGGATTATTAGTTTTTGGTTATAGTTGTGCTAAAGACGTTTTTGAAAATATTAAAATTATTTTCTTTAGTAAACCTTAATCCAGTGCAAGCTTTTTAATATTTGACAATACAGTATTTGGCTTAACATATTAAAATTTTGTCATAAAAAACTCAACTTAGGTTTTTATGTTAAATTTCTATTTATTTTTATTGTGAAAGTACAAGGTGATGAATTACACTGATTTTTAATTCTTGACAAAATGGATGCATTTATGGAAAAAATAAAATATATACTTGCATTGCATTCATTATGTATACATATATATATATATATATATATATATATATATATATATATATATATATATATATATGTATATATATAGTTGGATTTTAATAATTTGAAGTTGAAGGGACCAGTGAAAAATTAGACGTTTTTTTAAAAAATTTTTAACTCCTACCATTGATATACTTATTTATTTAAATTTATAAAAGTCCATTGTCATCATTGAGTCAGTTACTAACAAAACTTATAGGTTGTTCGTTTATCAAATCAACAACATAAACAAATATGGTAAAAAGTGGGAAGTATAAAAGGTATATGAGATATTATAGTCACTAAATAGTAGGCATGACATATAAACTGCATAATGTTAACTGACTGGGGATTGTTCCTCAATATTGCATGTACTATTATAATCTCAAAATCAAGCTTGTTAACATTTTCAAATCTTTCTTGCTCATTAAATATATTGGTGCCTTTATGCAGGATATTTTTTAGTTTTTGTAAAAAAAAATCACAGTTTACTTTGATTTATAGAAAAAATTCAAATTATAGATTTTTTTATATTGTCTATATAGAAATGTTATGGGACAAAAATAAATGTTCAAATTTTCTTCAATCTTCAAATTACATAAGTTCAACTATATATATCATATAACATGGCAGTAATCATTTCCATTTTAGCATTTCAAAATGATTAACTTTAAGTTTATAATGTATGTTAAGGATTCTAATAATAAATAGCCAATCAAATTATATTTTGATTTAAAGATTAAACAAAAGTGTATTTATTGGGATTTTAAAAACTAATAAAATAAATTTACAACAATTAATTATATGAAATAACATGAGGTATGGTAACTAGTTTTGTTTGACTTTTCATTTTGCCTTCCTTCTAAATAATAGCCAAGTAATTAAAATTAATTATATTGTTAACCTTAACATATATATATTTTATATGTATGGACATATATGTTTTGAAGTTTCTGTACAGATTTCACTGTGCAGTGAAACTTTGAATAACCATCATGTTATTTTTTTTACCACCAACTGCCAATTTTTATCTTAATAAAAATTTCACTCTTAATATCCTTTCCACTAAAAGTGCATGCAACTAAGGTAACATCTTTATATTTCTGCTTGTCTGCTGTGCTGTGATAAAGCGTAAAGCAGCAAGTATACACTACGGAGAAGAAAAAGAATGTGTGGATCGCCTACATACAGTAAAACTTCAATTATCCTATCCATTAACATTTAAACTGCCAGTTCTTTTAACCATTAGTCTATTATTAGAACTTAATTACAGTAATTAAATATCATTGTAATGTAGATTTTGTGTGTGTAACTCTTAGAGAAATAACAGAAGCAAGAAATACAAGTGTAAACAATAGTTATTAGTACAATACATACTGTTCCCAATATGTGCAGTATTAACGACTTTAACACTACACTCACACTTACATTTAGGGAGGCAATAATAGTCTCAATGTGCTTTTCGCCTTAAAATAACAAAAAAATATGTGCAGTACCTAGAATGAAGCAAAAAAAAACTTTTACTGCTGAGTGGTATAGGCGCCAAAATGGAATATGACAACATATTTTTTTGTTTTATTGATGAAACATGACTTTTGGTCACCTACCACTCATGTTGTCAGTTGCAGTTGTGGCTTATAAGCTGTAGTGGTTGGTGTTGCTTTTGTTATTTATTGTTAGCTCAGCATATGATTAAGACATTCAATTAGAATATATCGTCTGCATTAGCCCAAGTGTGCACAATAGTCGGACGTTAAACACAAAACAAAAAAAATCAATTAGAATAAGTAAAGTTTCTAAAATATTAGTGAGTGTAACACTTTTATTTTATCCCAGAACGTATATCCACTTCATAAATGTATTTTTTAAAAGTTTTGCTCATATACAGTGGACTTGGTGAGTATTTTTTAAGGGTTTTCTGTTGTCTATCTATTTTCTGTCAATCTGATTAACTGTCATGGTCCTGATGGTAAATCAAAGTTTCACTGTACGTTTTTTGGTTGCTTGTGAGAAAAAATGGGCAAATTTTGTGTGAATTGTAGGAGGAAAGTTAAGTATTGCTATTTTTGTAAATTCAATGAAATGAATAGAAGTAAAATATAATTTTGTGTATTATTTTATTTTTAATATGACGTGCTTGTTAAATATTATTTTTATGGCTTGTTAGATGGCCTGGGCATTCTTGATATTAACATGATCTACACGTTACGTAACACTTCTTTTTAAAAAAATTACTACAAACAATAAAATTAGCTAGACATTTAAAACACAAATATTAAAAACCAACAAACAAGTGAACAATAAACAATCGTTACATAATTTGTACTTAACATTATCTAAAATCATATTTGATTATAAAACTAAAGCCAAAGCTATATAAGTTATAAAAGTACCACCAGGGCACCTTTTTACACACAATTAATTCATAAACTATTTTAGTTTGGCTGACTCTATATAATGTTCTAGCTGGATCTAAGGACAACACTTTACAGCTCCATGTAGTGTTGTTTTACATGGTTTTAATTAATAACATTAATTTTGTGCAAAAATATTGAGTAATTAATTGACTCATTAATAATGATCCATAGCTATCTTGGTTCATAAAATACAGTAGAAATAAAAACAGGGCTAATATTGAAGACTACTCAAATAAAATTTTTTACAGTTGTAATTTAAAGAAAAATGTGTTATCTTTTTATTTTACAAAAGTAAATGAATTTAAAGGAATTATGCGCAAGGGATTTAAAAATAAAGTCATAATTATTTCACATATCTTCCATTTCATTTCAAAAGAAAAAATCTTTTATTAAACTTTAAGAAAAATACTTCATTATTAAAAAAATTAAAAACTGAGAAAAAACAATCTTATAATAATTTATGTCCAAAAAAATAATTTAATATTATTTTTTGTTTTAAATTTAATAATTGTGAAGCAAGTAGTAAAAATAGTTATATATTTAAATGTCAAAAGTTTTTTTTTTGTAAATTAATGTAGGCTAAAATACAAATACTAAAAAAGGAAAGAAACAAACTTGATTTAAAAAAAATAGCAAACAAAAATGTAATGATATTAACATTTATTCATTTTTCAAAATCCTGTGTTTTATTGAACAAAAATCAATCGAATATTTCAATATTTAATGTAGTACCAAGGAATTACACTATGTTAAATAGAAAACTTCATTAAAATATGAGTCTCTCTCTCTCTCTCTCTCTCTCTCTCTCTCTCTCTCTCTCTCTCTCTCTCTCTCTCTCTCTCTCTCTCTCTCTATCAATTTAATTAACCTTTGATTTTAATTTTGCTAAGTAAGAAAATAAAACACAGTAATAACACATTAGTAAAATATTGTTTAAAAAATGGAAGTGAGCTTGGCTCATAAACCAATGCAATGCACATTCATCAAGTACAGACAACACACCTCGCTGCTTGGTTAGCACTTCTGTGTCTTTCCACAGCCTGACTAAATGCTTTGTCCAATATTTGCTCATATCTCATATTAATTAAGTTAAAAATTTGTGACTTTTAAAAAATAAGATAAAATGAAAATTAATAAAAAGGTAATGGTTGTATTCTAAGTATACCAAGCTAGATACAAAACACAAAGTCATAGACTTGTAATAAATCTGTAGCCAGTCCATCATTACTTTCGCAAGTAATAGAAAGTAAAAAATGTCTCTAATCATAATAGTCATTAATAATATAATAATATTAAAAATAATATAACTATGACTAAAAACCGAACTTAAATATTGTATTATTTAAAATATGTTTACTAATTATGGATAATTTTCAGTAACGGCCAGCGTCCTGTCTTAAATCCATCAACTTACCTTTTAATCCTAATATACTTCTGACGGAAGGCTGTGGTGAAATTATCATTGTTAAAAAATAAATAAAAAATTGCCTTAACATTATTCAAATAAATAATAGGATTTAATACCGCTTTATAATAGTTATGAAATACTGCTTGTTTATAAGCAAAAATGATTTTGGAAGACACTAATTTGCTTTGATGAAAATAGTTTTTATTTTTAAACGTTTATAAAGTAAATTAATTTTGAATACCCATAATATATTAATTTGTTAAACCATAAACATGAAAACTGAGTTTTATTTCTATAATGTATCAGTGTAGAATGTTTGGAAGTTTAAAGTAAAATTCATTGTTTTCCTTTTTAATAACAGTAAGAAAATGTTTTATGATTTGGCGTTTGTTTATGCCACCAAAATGTTTCCTTATTTAAAAATGATGTTTCTTGTGCATTATTAATATTTAATTTTTTTTACTGACATTGCTCTATTTTAAATGTGAATATATATTTTAAAATATGAAACACTATTGAATATTGAAATTTAAACAGAATTATTAAAAAAATATTACACACAGGCATGTACGCACAGACATATAGAGTTAGGCATTTATCATTGTAACATTTGATAATTTCTACCACACCCCTCTGTTTCTAAACTACTCACTTTTATTATATACTATATAATGTTAATATATTTTTCCTAATAATGACTCAAATTCTCATGGTTTATCTCCTTACAAAATAATCATGATAGGCAACATAAGTTTCTAGTTTAATTTTGTTCAAATTAACTAAGAAAAGCAATCAATTTCAAAAATAAAACAGTATTCATATTACACAATACTTTTTCAATTAACAATACATATTTTTTCAAAATAATCAATAAATCATAATATTAGTCTCTATTACATGACATTCCGTTAATTCAGAAACAGTACAAGCTGTGTTAAATCTATAAGTGCTTATTCAAGATTTTTTCATATAACAAAGAGTCATCTATATCAAATTAAAAAATAATTATATTCAAATAACAACTAAGAAGTGTTTGAAAGATCACTATTTCACGATGTTTAACAACAATATTCAATATTATATGTTGTGTAATTCCTTAGTAACACTAGACTAAACCACCCTTAGCATAAGAAAATACTACATTCAGTTGTTTTAACCATTTCCAACAATAACTAATTGATTATCCAACAAGCATCCTTAGCGTTATTCAAGTTACTCAAAAATATGGCAGGATATTTTATTTATTAGATTTCTTGATGTCCTCCTTATTTGTATTTTACATATTATAAAAAGTAAAATAATATAATGATGTTTGTGTTTGATTTCATTCAGCTCAGAGATTACAGGTCTTCTTGTAATTGAGAGTTAAGTTAATAAGTTTGAAATACATCCTTGCTTTCAGACTATATTAATTAAGAGTTATGTTTTAATAAAATTAAAAAATTCTGAATATAACTTATCACAAGTTAAAACTTCTTTATGGTTAGAGATAGTTTACTGTAGAATATTGGAATACTGAAGTTATTAAGCAAACCACAAATAATAAGCATTATTATAAATTTAGTGTTAAATTAATTCACTATAACTCAAAGTAGTTTAACTAAATATATAATTTTGAGATAATGAAGAGATTCAAGGAAGTTATTTACTTTTATGTTATGTTTACATAATAAAACCCTTCCTCCAGCTCCATTTATAATATTGTAACATGCTGCTTACTTTTCATTAAATTGACAAGCAGAACAACTTTCTTGAAAACTATGCACAAAATTATTAGTTACATTTTAAAAGTATAGGGATAAATTATCATACAATATATGTGCTATCATGTCAATGAAATACATTTATGTTTATGTATGGAGCTAATGACTTTTAAGCTATTTTATTTTTGTTTTTAAATTTTAGTTTGATGCCATAGTTGTTAAATGCCTTGATTTGAAATAGTATTAAAAATACCATTTCATAGTATAAAAAAACCCAAAACTTTATAAAGTAGTTGAATCTTTTAGTACTCAGGATAATTTGTTATTTTAAACAACAATAGCTAATAAGTTTATATAAGCTTTTTAATTGTTGATAGATTTCAAAAGCAGACTGTAAGATTGGGTACAAGTACATGGGAAGTTGGGGCAAACAATTTTTGTTGAATCTGCCATTTTAATATGGAATAATCTGTTGTAATATCATAATTGAAGCCAGATAAACACTTGTTCATATAGATAAAAATGAATGGTCATTTAAAAGGTAACAAAAGCTCTATAATATTTTTTGAAATTAGAAATTAATTAGTTTTTGTGGTATATTTCAGACGACATCAACTGAGAATAAAATTTATTGAAATAAAGTTTCTAATATACAGTTTATATTTACAAAAATATAGTTTTAATTTAAAAAAATATTTCTTCAGTATAGAAAACCAATAACTTTGAAATGTTTCAGTAAAAATGTTTACTGAACAGTATTTAATCAACACTTTGATTTGAGGACTATTATATAATGTAGATTAAGAAAAAACAAGGAACTGAAACTGCTTTGCATGATTTGTACATGGTAAACTGAATCATGGTACAATTAATATAACATATTATTTATGAAAATATAAAAAAATGAAACTGAAGATATAATAATGTAGTGGTAGGGAATTTGTGGAAAATTTTGAAAAATATGTTTAATTTACAACTTAATGTTTGCTTCAAACTTGATCTACTGTCTACTTGCATTGTGCTTGTTAAATTATCATTCATAGAAGAATGAAAATCAACATTAAAATTAACAATTTGTCAAATTAAGTTGGTCATACATTCTCAAAAGATTTATCTGTATTTATAAGTATTTATCATATATAATACAATTAATTTACAGTAGCAACAGTACAAATAACCAATTTATGTCAACGGTAACAGTCTTTGACCTTCTGGACAAAGTATATAGACATGAATTAATCTACAGTAAGCTATCTCTATAAGATTAACCAAGGCTGGGAAATTTCCTGCGACGTGGACATTTTTATACCCTGATGACCTTCAACTGCGGAAGTCGGCACTGCTAGACCACCAGAGTGTGACCTTCTCGCTGAGTTTTTTACAGAGTCCAATCAGTCTCCGTCACATTCCTCCGATAGATTCAGACTCATCTCCTTCCCCTTCTTCTAATGTAACTTGGAACCGAATTTGCCCACCACCTGAGTCTCCTGCATCACTTTCTTCTTCACCTTCAGCACCCTGAGATTCTGATGGCGGCGGACTTGGTGGTATCATTCCTTTAAACAAATATGACATTAAAAGTTTAAATTTTGTTTTGACATTCGTGTTTAAATTTCAATAATTTGAAGAAACTTTGTGCAAATTTGGAAAAAAATCTATATATAACAACACTTTTTGTTTTTATGTTTTACCTTACTGTACACAATTAAAAAGTCATGTTATGTAAGGAAACCACATTTTTTTTTGTGTTTAACATTTGACTATTGTGCACACTTGGGCAAATGCAGACTATGGGATGATTTATAGCGTATGAAAATGCGAAGCCCTGGCCGGGAATCGAACCCAGGACCTCGGGGTGAAAGCCCAGTACGCTTTCAACTAGGCCACCGAGGCGGCTAACCACATAATAAGCACTACTACTTAGTTACTATTAATTTAAAGTTTAATATGATTATAAACTATTATGTATAATGAAATTTCAAAATAATATTTTTGAAATCTGTAACTGCCACAAGAACATGAACCAAGATCAAATTATAAAGTAGGATTGCACCAAGCCAAAGTGGTACAGGAAGGTGATCAGGTGGTACACTGCTATGTAAAAAGTATGTCATTAGGTTACTAAATAGCTTTTTTTTTGAAAAGTTTATTTGTATAGTGAAACTCCCTTAATAGACAATTTTAACTAGTGGGCTCTTCTAGTGGGGGGGGTGCAGACTAGGTGCACCTACTGAGAGGATTTAGACGTCCCTGGCAGTACCCGAGTTACACATTTACACACTTACACACATTTACACTTATAATACTACACTTATGACAAACACTTTACACTCACACTTATAATTAGGGAGGCGATAATAGCCTCAATGTGCTTTTTGCCTTAAAAAAAATGTAATTTTATATTTCCTGACCAAGGAAAAGCTAATCAAGGCTTCTAAGGCTTTTGTATGAACATACAAAAAAAAATATGTTCATTTTTGTACATGTCCACTATTTAGAAGTTCTTCTAAGAACTTCTAAATAGTGGACATGTACAAAAATGAACATATTAAATCAATGGTCCATGGGCTCGCTGGAACTTAATGCCTGACTTTAGAGCATAATAAAGAGTGTTTCAATAATAACTCCAGTTTTAAATTGCAGCCGTGGCAACATTTTATTTATATCTTTGTTAATCAGTGTTTTTAACCATATATTAACCAGTATTTTTTGAGGTTGGTTACCATGGAACACTTTACAATTGAACAATGTTATTAATTGTGATAATGCATTACAAATATCGTAAGTACTATGCAGAAACTGTGTGGAAGCTTCTCATCCCAGATCAATTGTACTGTATTAGATGATATGAGATTAATCATAAAACTTGAGACAATGGGTTTGATTCCAGATATTAAAACACCAGTGTGCTCTCATTCCAGTTGGTCTGATCAAAGACCAGTTACGACATCGCAATTGTGTTTGCCAGTGTTTCTGTGAGTATACAAACATCAATTCACCATTGTTCATAACAGTTGGGCATCTCAAAAAGCTCCCGTTAGCTAATTATTACAAAGTATCTCCATGTACAGACCTACAAAATTCAGTTAAACAACTGAAACCAGTGGACTATTTTCAATGGACACAGTTTGTTAAATGGATTTCAAAGAGACAACAGAAAATAGTTTTGCAAAGACAATAATCGTCTCTGATGAGGCACATTTTCATTTAAATGGCTATGTTATCAAATTTGGGTAGGAAGAAAGTTTTTGTGTAACCCATCCCAAAGTAATGTAATCTGCAAAGAGTAATTGTTTGGTAAGGGTTTGGGGTGGTGGTGTCCCTTGCTTTTTTGTAGATGATGGAAATGCCTTAACAGTGAATATTTTTTTTTTTTTTTGGTGTTGCACAACATCCAACTATTGTGCACACATGCAGCCGATGGGATGATTTATAGTGTATGAAAATGCCAAGCCCTCACCAGGAATCCCCGGGGGAAGGCTCGGGGGGGGGGGGTCCTCTGGGTGAAAGCCTAGTACGCTATTCACTAGACCAGTTAGGCGGCTAACAGTGAATAGACAATGCTATAGGAATATGGTTGAAATGTTTTTATGGCCTTACCTGACATGATACGAATAAATTGAAGAATAAATTTGTGACCCGAGCAATAAAACTGGGGGGGGGGGACTTGGGTGACTTCAAAACTATAAATAATTTTTAAATCTTGTTTCATTATCAAACCAACATTAAAATTTGTGTTTACAGTTAAACATAATCAAAATAACTATTAAAAAACTGTAAGATACAGAAATAGTACAAATTTGAATCAAATTGGTAGAAATTACTGTTTTAAACTATCAAATTATATTAATATATGAAAATAAACTCTGATTTCTATCAGATTATTTTTGAAATTTAGGATGGAATATCAAATTTGAAATTTTAACTTTTGCAAATTTCGATTGTATTTGCTAATACAGTGATCCTTTGGTGTTATGCGATTCAATATGTGCTGATTTGAAGGTATGCCCTTACACAATGTTTAACCTTTCCTTTGAAATATGCTCTTAATATTCAAGGTTATGTTGTTTTGATTTGTTTACAAATTTCAATTATATTTGCTAATACATAAACAATTTTTAACCTTTCCTCTAAGATATGCTTGTTAATATTCAAGGATATGTTGTTTTGGCTTGTTTATCAGTCTTGTAAGCCGATTATGAGTGCTAATCAAGAAATCACTGTATTTTCTACACATGGTCAAGAAATGGATACACTTACCTTGGTACCAGTCTCTGTTTTCTTCCAACATGTCTAAAATATCTTGAGCATCAGGATGCACAAGATCTGCCCACGTCTCCCACAGAGGATGCACAATGTAATCTATGAAACCAACCTTAAAAACAAATGTTACAATATAATTAAACAGTAAACAAAATAGTTTGTGCAGTTCATAATTTTTTTTTGTTTGTTTGTTTATTGTCTGACTATTTTGCACACTTGGGCTAATGCAGACGATGGGATGATTTATAGTGTATAAAAATGCCAAGTCCTGGCTGGGAATCTAACCCGGGTCCTCAGGGTAAAAGCCCAGTATGCCACAACTAGTCCACCAAGGCGACTAGGTCATGAATTATCATATGAGCTAAGATATATTGCTCTATGTCGTATAAAGAAAATAGTGGAGTTAACAAAAACACTGATAACATATTAACACTGATTTCTAATAAATCACATTTTTCAGTGTATGGAGTGATTAGTTTTTTGGTGTTTTTCTTTTTTTTTTTTAACAAAAGAGTCTTATAACAATCACTTTAAAATTATAACTTACTTTTTAATAATCCTAAAATATATAATATTGTTTTACTATTGTAGTGTTTTACAATAATAACCCCTCTTATAATTTAAAAGTCAATAACTCAAAAACTTTAAATATTTTTGAACTGAAGTTAATTTCATCTTATTTACCTGTGATTTTTCAATTGTAGCATTATGTCTGTCACACATTGGACTGATATCTAAATTAGTTTCACGTTCCTTATCTCCTTGCTGGAAGAACTCTTCCATTAAAAGTCCCACCCAGCGCTTGTACAATGGCAGTGGCTTTGTAGGATTGCTAAGGTCAGCACAGTGAACTAAGTTTTCCAAAACCTGAAAATAGTTTTTAGTATTAGCTATATGCTATATAAATATTATAAGAGTTTATAAAATATATATCTGAGTTTATATAAATATTATTATTATAAGAGTTTATATAAATATTATATCTGAAAAGAAGTTTATGGTAGCACAATAATATGTTGTAGGTTCAATTTATGTTTATATAGTAACATAAATAATCATAGGTACACAAATATATTCAGAGTTATGAATACAGTAACTCTAAATACATTTATTGTTATCTAAAATAGAATATTGTAAAATAATATCTTTGTTATCATTTTAAAGGGTGATTGTTGATATATAAATCTGTATAATGGTGTATGTGATTAAATCATATCTTTGATTTGGCATATTAATAACAAATGACAGCTAAAATTTCTTCAATGCTCTTTGTGAATGTTGTATTAAAGTTTAAAGTAGCACAATGATCATGCCATATAGATAGCAGTGCTGTCATACAGGAATTTAAAGTAAATATAAAATCTCTATAGAATTACTCTTATTATTTTTTCAATGCATCTTGTTAAAAATTAAGTTCATAGGTTTTGTAGGGATAATATTTTATATAAATTTAAACTTCATTTTGTCAAGAAGATTTATGTTAGAGAGTTTCTGGTGAACACAAACATACTACAATAAAACAAGTACACATGGAAGAGTTTGCCTTATGACAGAACAAGTCATGAAGACTCGAACAGGTAGAAAGGAGTTGGATACTTAAGCTTGGGAGATTATTACTTTTGAGTCAATCAATTTAAATATCTGTTCGCAACAATAATATCAAAAAGAGATTTAAACCTAGAAATAACCAAGAGGATTAAAAAGCAAACAGTTGTTAAAGTAAGCAATTCTAATAACAATAATAATGTCTGGATCCTTACAGGAACAAGCACAAGAAAAATTTAGGAAAGAATTTTTTGGACCGGTAAAAGGAGAAACAACACCACTGAAGAATGTTGTTAATGACAATAAAAATTTGTAGGCTATAATGGATCGGTCATCTGAGTAAAAAAAAGTTGAAAAGAATGACTAAGGAAGAGAGATGTAAAGGCTCTCAGAGGACTGTAATTCCCAAATAAGGTAACAGACTGTCTAAGAGGTACTGTTCATTTTATGAGATCTAGTAATAATAACTCTAAAAATAGCACCCCGCAGGAGGGTGCAGACTAGCTGCACCTATTGAGAGGATTTAGACGTTCCTCATGGTACCCGAGTCTAACACACACTTAAACTTACAATACTACACTTACAACTTTAACACTTTACATTCACACTTACATTTAGAGAGGCGATAATAGTCTCAATGTGATTTTCGCCTTAAGAAAAAATTTCTAAAAATAGCAAACATAAGTTTAACTCTTAAACTTTAGCATTAAGAAAATGGTTATTTGCTACACGTTTTTATTTGAGGATTTCTACGACTAGTCTATATTAATAAAACAAAATGTGTGTGTGTGTGTGTGTGTGTGTGTGTGTGTGTGTGTGTGTGTGTGTGTGTGTGTGTGTGTGTACAGCTAAATATATAGCATGTAGAGATCTGACATTTTTTGTAGATAAACAGAAGAAGGTCAGATTACACCTTGAAGCCGGAAATTTCTAATTAATTAAAATATAAAAATTTTAAAAATTCTAATTACTTTTTAAAATTAAATATTTTAACTGAAAGTGTAGCTGAATACACTTGCTTATATAGAAAATTCACAGTGAAAACATTTGAATTTCATGGGCTACACTCTGCGGGTACTGCTAACAACAGTACATAACAATATCTGCATTTTTGAGTTTTAATTTGTTAAGTCTTCTAAGTTAAGTCTTTTAATTAAAGCACTTTTTGGAATTAACTTTATGTTCAACTTCACAACTTTTGAAGCCTAATTACACCAGTACCAACTCTGCAATCGAAATTTTGAATATGATGACTTCTTTAATGATAAGCTTTTTATCTTAGTGGAAAAATTAACACAAATAATGTCTGTATTTGGTGGTAAAAAAATTCTCTTGGATTCATACAAGTCTATCCGAAATTAAATATTTCTTGTCTTACATTCTGTGAAAGATAATTTAAAGGTTAATTTTTTTTGCCAAACTAAATGTAACAGAAGATATTAACTTGATATTCTGAAAATGTGGCTCTTTCATCAACTAATTGTAAACTGAACAAAAGCCCTAAATTTGACAACATGATGTCCTCACTGGTATATAAGTGTACACAACATTGGTTGAAACTGCTTTTTCATACTAAATTTGTCATCATGGATCCATTGAAAGGGTTTATTTGTGATGACTTCTAGAACATTCCAATTTGATACTATTTTTTTTCTTTTGAAGTTTTATTAAAGATCAATGTGTAGACACGCTTGAACACATCTAGAAAAAATTCTAAATGTTAATCTTTCATTTTATATGTGATTCAAAATGCTGCAAATCAAAGTTAAAAAATATTTAACTGCTTTAAAACCCTCTAACACTCAGTACAATAAATGTTACCTGAATTCTATCAGTGTAATTGTCTAGAAGCAGAACACCTGACCCTGCCACCTTCTTTGTTTCCACCATAGTTTTCAAGTCTGCTAACAAACTCATGTGTTTTGACATGTCAGTAGAAAGCACCTGAATAAAGCAAAATATATTTTTTTAAAAGAAGAATAAGGTTTTACAAATGCATTGAATTTTTATAGTTTATAAATACTAAATTACATATAGCAGATATAAACAAGAACTAGCTATTATGTTTTATTTAAAATATAATATCAAGTCTAGCACAATTCAAAAAATAAACTTGAATCTTATTAAACTTCAGTAGCTTATTATTATTATTTAACTTAAAATATTACTTAAAATCACCATACACTTAGATATATTTATTTAGCACATTCTGATATAACTGAATATTTATTAAAATTATAATTTTTTCCTTACAAAATTTATAAAAAAAATATAACATACAATGGAATACTGCTAATCCAAACTCCACAAGGTATTTATAATTTAATAATCCATTAAATTTAAAAATGAAATTTGATAAAATTAATACTAAGAAGGAACAGAAACAAGAAGAACAACATTTCTGAGAAAAACAATGAAAACATTTAGTTCTACTTTCACTGTTAGAGATTATAAAACCCCAGGTACTGTGATCGATGGACCTATTATGTAAAACGTTTGCTGTTACCTAAACTAGTAGTGTAGCCTAGGTTTCTTTTTTTAGGGGAGGGCAAGTCTCTCTACCCACAATTTGAAATGGTTAGGTTTGACATATTTGGAGGGAGTAAAATTGGGACACAGATTAATCGACCATGCTTGACAATACTCGAATACAGCTGCTGTTGGATCTATGTCATCGTGAGTCTATACACCCCTTTTCACTACCCATTAAGTACTACTGCCAGCTTGAAGCTTGTAAATTCTACTACACAGCTTACACAGTTCGTACACTTTAAAACTATCTGACTCAACACAATCATAAATTTGGTGAGCATTACTTTCACAAGTGTTAGATAAAACTAATTTTCTATGTCTTGGCATTTCAAAAAAAAAAAAAAAAAGAAAAAGATATTGACTGATGTAAAACTCTAGGCGATTTCTGATTTTCTTTAGGAGGGTCTAAACCCCTTGGCTACACTAATTGTCTAAATATTTCTAAATATTTTAATTTTAAAGTAATCTTTCAGTGTTTAACAATCCCAACTATTATTATGTTTAACATACATTAACATAATACATGACTTTAACAGACATTATTGTATGAAAACTTAAGAAAAACTAAACAAAGCAAATTCAATGTTTTAGATTGGTGGCTCAACTAAATTGAAAAAACAGTACAGTAAAATAGACCAATTATAACAACAAAAGAGAGCAGGATGTTAGGAAAATGATGCGGGTTAAGTTCTTAAAATTTAGAATGAATGAGTTATCTGAATTACCTTGACAGTAATGATGTAGAGTATGTAATTTTATTTATCTCTTACATTGCACTAGGTGACTACCAAACCAGGAGATCAGCACTTTTCACTGTGCCAAAATGTACTACAAAATGTACCTTACATACTTGTACATTGTACTTAACATTCTGTATGAATTAATTTATTGGAAGTACTGTATGAAGTGTATTTTTATTTCAATTTATTAATTTTTTTTATTGGTAATATGTAATATCTAGGCTAGATATTCATTTATAAAACAAATATTTAAAAATTTCATTTAATCTGAACATTGCCAATCTAAAAAGGCAAATTAGTATAACAATAATAATTACAATTTATTAATGCAATTATATCTTACCATGTCAATAACCATTTTCCTTAGTGTTTGTCGCTGCTTTTTTGTAAGATTTACAAGGATATCACATCCTTCATTTTGTAATAGTTTAAACGCAACTGCTAAGTGATGATTTTCTAATACAGATTCATCATTGTACATTAAAGCCAGTTCAGAACCTGAAAAATATTAAAATAACATTGTAAGGTTTATTACTACTTATCAAAATTTAGATTGGACTCCATAGAAGTTCCTTAAGGAATTAGAGTACATTATAGAGACTTACCTTAGGCATTGGTTTAGTAATGGGCAAAATAGATATTTTGATTAATCATCTATAAAAATGAACTGGCTCAGTACCCAGATCATTAAATCACGTAGTTAATTAACATATTTTGGAACTAAGATTCCCCGCTGCTGTTCTGCATTACTCTTTGTTTTTGGACATTTCTTTACATTAAAGTTAAATAATATGTTTCGTTAACAGCCATTTTTAAAGTAATACTTTTTGTAAGTGCAATAAATTATTATGTTAATTGTTTTTTGTTAGGCTACATTATGAATGGATTATATCATAAGTATTGTTTATTTTTAGTTAAATTCCTATTTTTGTTCTAAATATTTTAAAGTATTTTTGTTCAAGCAATATCAATCACTACTACAACCAATGTAAAATAAAGATATGTTCCGGATTAAAAATGTTACTGGTCAACCAATCAGAACTGTATTAAGGCTATCACTTTTTGATTTATTAAGACATCACAATTATCTGAACCATCTGAAGTTCTAACAGGTGAAAGATTGATAAAAGCCCCAAGGAATTGGCTCAGTCTGCTAGGAGATCTCAAATCATATATCTGAGACAGCTTGTTCATTAGATACTTATTACTCATTTTGAAAGAATATTTATAAATACTATCAAAAATACAAACAGATTAGAAGTACAGAGCCACTACTATAAAAAGTGTATTCAATATCAAAAGCTGAAGTTCAAGTAATTGGACTATTTGCTGCTGGACAATGCTGCAAGCTGAAAGAACAGGATGGAAGAAGTTTCAGAAAATAGACAGTACTATTATCTATTTAACTGTAGTTGAACACTTTGCCACCAACAGCAAGCGTTCAATATAAATAATACAGTATAAATTAAATAAATAAAATTGTTTCAATTAAACTAAATAAATTTAATCAAATGTCATATGTTTAACTATATTTTAAATAAAGTCAACGCTCCTAATAATTCCTAAAAATTAAACAATTTACAACATCATTACAGATTATTTTGACATTTGCCATCATTTGTGTACATAAAACAATACATAATGATGTTTCTAGAGTATGGATCAACTCTTGTTCTCAAGTGCCTAATTTAAAACTTAAGAAAAAACACTCAGGATAAATCCCTTAGTGATTGAATGAGAAAAAAAACTAATACAGTGGTACCTCGATATTCGAGTGACTTAATATACGAGTGTTTTGAGATACGAGCCGCCGAGCGAGCGATATTTTGTTTTGAGATAAGAGCAAGATTTGATATACAAGGAATCGCATACTACATCTGCACACGACCCCAACATATGGGGGCGCATGTTGGTGTCGTTTGCAGCGTCTAACAGTTTCTCCCACCTGAGACTAGATCTCAGTCTGTGTGCGCATGTTCTGGAAGGACCACTTTAACATTGTGATATGCCTAATTATTATTGATCAGGCCTGGCTGGGTGTTACAACGAGGACTTTAACCTCTGCATGGAAGAAGCTGTGGCCTGAGGCTGTAGCTGAAAGGGCCTTTGAAGGATTGGAACCCGAAGTGTCTGTGGTAGAGGAGATTGTTTCTCTAGAAAAATCCATGGGTCTGGAGGTGGATCAGAGAAATGTGAACGAACTCGTCGAGGAACAGTCTCAGGAGCTGACAACCGAGGAGTTACACATGCGCAGCAGCATACTGTGGTTCAACGAAAAATTAGTTTTGAAGAGGAGCCAGAGATGGAGGAGGTTATCTCTACAAGAGATATAAAGGAGATCTTGGGAATGTGGGAGAAAGTTGTAGAGTTCGTGGATAAAAATCATCCCGAAAAAGTTGCAACTGGTCGTGCATCGGAGTTATTCAACGAAACTTGCCTAACTCATTTCCGCAATATCCTAAAAGAGAGGAAGAAACAAACCCTTGGACAGTTTTTTTAAAGGATCTGCAGGTGAAAATGAGCAAAGTGTGACGAAAAAAGTGAAGACCAGTGACAAAAATTAAGCGCTTCCGTAAGCACTTCAAGTTTTCTTTTATTATGTTCTTATAGAATATGTATTTGTTATTTATAAATAAATGTTTTTTCTTGTAAATACATTTTTCTTATTCAACAACACTTAAAAAAAACAACTGAGGTGGTGTTTTGGGAGCTGGAACAGATTAATGGCATTTTAATTAATTTAAATGGGGAAAATTGCTTTGAGATACGAGCAATTTGACATACGAGCAAGGTTACGGAACGAATTAAACTCGTATGTCGAGGTACCACTGTACTTACATGTGATTAGGAAACTACAAGTCACATAGAAAATAAAATGAATATGCTACAAAAAAAAAAAAAAAAAAACAACTGACAAATACAAGATGTGAATAAGGCAACAGTAAATAACAACCTGAAGAAGGTTATTCACACTGCTGTCCCTCTCTCAGTTTCCTAATTTGGGATCTAGTAATGACCACAGATCCCTTCTTCTTAAACCCTAAAAATGACAGCCTTTTAAAATTTAAAATTATGTTTTTGTTCTTAGTTTTTAAATATTTTAATATAGGCCTAGAGGCATCTAGGCTTACGTTACAGTTGCATATTTAGGTTTTAAGTTAAGCACATAAGAACGAGAGTTGATTCACACCTTTGAAACACGTGCTATAACTTCTGCTAAGCTAAAAATAATATATAGTATTACTGAAATTTACTTGAATTAATGAGGAACTGATTTGTAAGCCCTGGATGATCAACATCATGAACAGTAGCTGCAAACAGTGCTGCCATGATTTCTAACGGTGTGAACACAGACTAGAACATAATACAACAGACACTTTATTTAAGCAATGGAAAATAATGTAATATTTGTTTAAGCTACAAACAAAATAATAGTTGCATTTGTTAACTTATATGAATTAATTAAAAAAACCCATATGCCTTAATAAAAAATTAGGCAAGTTCCAAACTTTTAGAATACAGTGCATTGGTACTTGACTTATTTTGACCCCTACTTATATCCCTACTACATGGTTTTTGACATATTCATGTGTTCTTAGATCGTTTTTGTGATGTTGTTAAGGTGGTTGGAAGATAGGAAGTCTACTTTCAAAATCCATCAAACAAGAAAGTCAGTTTTGCATTTTCCTCTGTTTCCACACAAAAAAATAAACAGGTTTTCACTAGTTGTTCATGTTGTTAATATATGCTTAATCTACATAATGTAGATTTCTGTTCTATAAGAAAGTGTGCTTGCTTTCGTTGTGTTGGTATATCTTGTAGTACAGTACTTTATTTATTTTTTTACTCTGTAGTGTTTTCAACTAATGGTTCATGTTACGGACTTTTAAATTTCTTCATAGTGGTTGATATAAAATAACAGAATACATAATAAAGGACATATATTAAATCCCTTTTTCATAATTTGTGTATACAATAATAATATTTATTTAAGATTTCAGTTTTGGCTTAATACTTATTTGTGTTTTGTTTACTTTTGAAAATTTTTGTTAGGAACCATTAAAATAAACAGTGTATGAAAGTTGCTTTTTTAAGGCATGTTTTAAATTAAAATAAATGACTAATGCCCAGTTGCAAGAACATCCATTTAATATCTTGTTACGTAAGTGACTTTAAATTTAAAGTTACTGTAAATGTTTTCTCTATGGCAAGAACATTATTAACAAAGATTTACATAAAGGATGTTTAAAGCTTTGTTAAATTTATTAACTGTTTAATGGCTGTCAAAATGGCCATCCCGCAAACAGCTGATTATTTTCAGGTTATTTGTACAATTGTTTTGAAGTTGTGTTTTATTTATATTTTTTTTTACTGTTTCTAGCAGCATGCCTATTGTTGCTATTTTTGTATTTTCAAATACAAAATAATGGTTATTTAAAACTAAAATGTAACAAAACTGGTACTACAATATTACAAAAAATAAGAACTTTTAACGATTATAAAACTTTCTCTTTAAAAATATATTTAACCATTTTTTAAAGGAGCTGCATAGATCAATTACTTTAACACGCATTTACGTACACACATGCATGCACACACGCACACAAACCATACTTTTCTTTTAATTTAAGTAAGAGCAAATCTTTTTAACTATAATGAAAAATTCATAGAGCATTTTTTACTTTCTGTTTTCAATATGTCTGAAAAATTGTTCAAACAATGTATATTTCATAAACAATTTCTAAATGTAAGTTTTAATCTCAAAAAAGTAAAAAGAAACTTTATTTTAAGAAACTTTATCTATAACTAGTGGAACAGCTTTTTTTATAATACGGTCAGACTTGAGTCATATTATTGTTGTTAATACACACATTTTTAGCAAAACTTCTGTAAAACCTCTTACCTCTAAAGCTGGGGAGTTGAGCAGGACATTGGTTGACTGAGTAACATCAGCAGCATGCGTGCTGTTGTGGAATGGATTGTCTTTAACATAATGATCTTCTAATGTCATCATGAACTGAATAAATGTTTTGGCTGGGATCATGAATGTTTTTAACAATTCTCTTGTCTGTAATAAAAAAACTTAAAATCATACATCAAGAGTAAAAAACTGCTTACAAGAATATAAAACAAACATGAATTACGACTATTTTATAATATTTTCTGTTAGTTAAAATTATTAGTATTAAATTTATAATTATATTTTTAAAATTATATATAACCATGCTATAATAGTGTTTTTACATTCATTGCTTGTTTTCAGTGTATTAAAGAGTAGGACAAAAATAGCTTTCAAATTTTTTAGTAAAACTTTTTCCTAAAAAGTAATTAAAGGTGTTTAAAAAGAAATAAATAAAAGAATTACATAGCTTTGGCTCTTTACAAAGTGATTGAAAAAATAAGGTCATCTTCTGGTTAGCTGTGAGATATGAATAGTAATAATTAAATGATAACAGTTTCTATTGCTACTTGCAAGCACAGAACTTGTGGGAAGAGCCTGTTTATCATATGTTTTCATTAAGAACTAATATTGTAAAAAATGTGATTTGACTACATAAAATTGAATAACTTTATATTGATTTAAAATAATATAAAATAGCTTACCTGAAATGCTGAATAGGCAACGGCTGTAAGTGGCCTGTTGTTAGAAAGTTCAGCTATCCTAAAAATGTCAATTCCCCATCTGTCGATTTCTCCCAAAGTCTGAAAAATATAAAAATATATGTTGCACAAGGTCCTAGTTTCAAATTTTTGAAATGAACATAAATAGTATAGTAAAATCAAACAATTTCCTTAAAATGATTTTAAGTAATTAATTATTAATATTATTACTCATATCTTTCTTTCTTTTATACATAAAAGATGGCAGATAAATAATAAAAATAAATTAATTTCTTAAATCAGATTTATAATTTTTTAATTTTAATGAAAAAAATTCACTGGAGAATTACATCAATCAATAAGGCACTTTAATATATTTTTAATAATATTGAAGTTTTAACCGAAATTTGCATTTTGTTGCAATTTTTAACACAAATTGAGAATATTTTTTGATTATTGAATTCCTTACTATCTTAATCATCAAGAAGTTTGATAAAAAATAACATGAAGTGTTGTGAAATCAATGTTTTGTTACCTATGGTGTTAACTACATGTTTTGTTCATAAGGTACATTAATATCTTTCCTTTTGTTTAACAGCACTCCCCACTCGTCAGAAGTTCAGAACGTTCAAAATTAGAGGTTTTTTGAAAATGTTAATTTTACTTTTTGTCTGTTAAATTAGTATGAAGACGTGGGAACAATGTAACACACAGAAAAGTCCAAGGTAACCTCACACTCAAAAGGTTTGTAATCCAGTGAATTCTGTTGTCGTACTAACTGAGCTATCTGGCCTTCAGTCATTAAAAAAGAATCTGCATTTTGGAGGTTTGAAATAAGAATGTTTACAATTTCATATTACAAAACTAATTTGGTGTCAATTTTGAAGTTTATATATTGCCAAATATTCACAATTAATGTTTTTTTTTTAATACACATTTGACTTAGACGCCAAATTAATTCCTTTAAATATTACATTGCAAAAATATAATATGGAAGGGAATTTTATATTTTTTAAATTGATTTTATCATCCATTTTCTTATCAACCCAAGAAAATTCTAACCTATAAACTTACTAAACTATTTTTCAAGAATTTCTTTGAAATAAATAAATTTTTATGCACATAAAAAAATCAAGACTTGATTTTAAAATATTTTGGATTGTCTGATAAATCTGGTCACTAAATATACTGGCCTTCAGATAAAATAATATGCAAATGTTAAAAAAAGTAATTTCAGAAAAAAACTCTGTCAAGAAAAACGAAGCATTGTTTAAATGATTACAAATAGAAGAGAAAATTAATTAATATAAACCTCCAGATCATCTTTAGGTTTTAGTTAGTATTTTGTCAGAGAAAGTTGAATAGATGCAGAAAGTTTGTTCCTCAAAGTGAAAGTTAAACCCCAAAGGAAATAAGTCACTGCAATGCAGAGAAAAACGTCTGACATTTAATTACAGTTAAAATGTTTGAAAGCCTTCTTCACCAAAAGCTACGAAATACTGTATGTATCTTATTATTTATACAATGCAAATATGTGGTGTATGTGTTACGGAAAGTGAATTTGTTTGTATTTTATAAAATAAAGAAAAAATAATAAAAAAGACTATTTTGTAATGCATGTATTGCTGTGTGATGCACAATTTTAATAAATTTTATGCTCTAACGTTAATGTTTTTCCACTTTTGGTGGTTTAAAGAATTTTTGAAGTTTTGAAAGTTTGTATGAATAAACAACTAGTAACAAGTTTAAAGTTCTAGGTTGTAAAGAAATTAATTTTTTTCGTTCCTTAACAAAGAAAATTTAAATGTAATATTTTTGAATATTTTTGTGTGTAAAAAATAGCTTTGAATTATGAATGACCATTACCTTGCCTAATTCTTCTTCATAAGGTGTTTCCACACCATACTTTGGTAACTTTTCTCCAGTGAAACTATTCGTGTGTGTCAGAGGACGTTTTACTCCAGAAATGTGTGACATTGGAGTTACTCTGCCTCCTCTTTCTTTCTTTTTGGTTCCCGCTCTTCCAGCTCCCAAAACACTATCTACACCAACACCCTCATCTACCCGTAGCGACGGGAGGTCCAGCTCCTGTTGCTTGTCTGCAAAACAAACACATTGCAAAGCACAATCAGTTGAAATGTATTATTTAATTGCACAAATTTAGTCACAAATTAAATGGCATTGATCTATACAGGAAAAATACATTTTTGAAATTTTGAAGGCTATTTTTGTATATAATATATGTATGTGTGTGATATGCATTATTCACTAAATATGAATCAATTGGAAAAGGAAATGAAATATGTGAAGTACACATTAAAATTTAATGTTCTGTACTTTGTGTACTATTAGTTCATATTTTTAAGAATATAAGAAACTATGGTCATAATTGCATTATAAAATATAAATAACATAGACATCATTGATAAGGAAATTAAGAAAATAATGAAATCGTTAATCTTTGGTCTTAACCATGTCGGAACATAACAAACTAAATATTTTGATAAATAAATATTACTAACTTTACAATATAATGTCAGATACAAATATTATCATAATAGTATTTGTTTGAAGATTATTTTTTCTTCCGTAAAAGTTAAGAAAGGCATATACATAATGTATTATTCTTTTAAATATTTGTAAGTTTTTCGAAATCATTAATGTTTTTAAGTGTTTTTTTAAATTTATCTAAACGTTAGAGATACAGTATTATTACCTTGACTGTACTCCATATAAGGTAAACATAATTAATAAGTGTTTGTTGTTTATTTTATTCATTTATGATTCAAACAAACCTACTTATTATACCAAAAACCAAAATAATATTATAAAGTGTTTATTTATATTAAATATTTGTATATTGGAAATATGCAGGTTAGTTAAAAAATAAAAAAACTTTTATTAAAATAATTATTCATTTTTTAGCTTTCCACACACTTAATAATGATTTCTGAAAGAAATATATACTCCATCTTTAGAAAGATTTTAACAAAAACAAGCTTTTACTTTTACATGAAACAACAATGGGAAATACAACTCGATCACATCGTAGCATGACTTTTGCTTTCAAAAAGCTGTGGGATAAACATTGAGTTAATGGACTTTATCACGCAGAGAGAGAAGAAGAAACCAGCAGGATGTCAATATTTGCCGGATCATTTATACCTTTTATGCTTAAAAAAAGAGTTTTCATTTGAAAATATTGAAATATAAGAACATTTTATATGGCTTTATGAAAGTTAGTTGGTTAGCCTTATAAACTCACCTGGATTTCAATGGATTATCTTAACTTTCTTGTAATTAACATTGCCCTGTTTATAATGTGTACTTTTAGGTATTTTAAGTTTTTGTTATTTAACTAATACATAACGACTGTTGGTTTAGAGAAAGTCGTAACATGATAATAAAAGCACTAGTATTTCTCAGTATTTGATGCTCCATTGTCATCTTGCACAGTTATAACAGACAAAACTAATAATTACAATTCAGGATTCTTAGTAATCAAAATGAGTATTTGGTTGAAGAAAAAATCGCGAACTTTGGCTGCATGAAGTAATAAAAAAATGCTTCTGGAATTTTTCTTTTTTTTAAATTAGTTTTATTAATAAAATAATTATTATCGGTAGTATGGTTCTATGGAGTAGAATACGTTTCGTATTCTATTGTTTCAAAGTTACTTAGGCTAAACAGGCTACATACAACATAGTGAGTAATTAATATGAGTTTTTAATTATTTCTTTTTATCACTTAGAGTTTATGCCAACATATGATTAAGTTATGAATCATTAGTTACATTAAAAACAGAAAAACTAGTTGAGTGTAATAATCAGTTAATTTATTGGCAATAGATTTTTTTAATACTAATTAATAAATCAATTTTTAAACATGTTTTTCTCAGTATTAGAAAGTGCTTCACAAATGCATACAAAAGTAGAGGATTTGCGGTATCAAAGTTGTAAAAATTTCAAATACATTAAACTCACTTTCAGCTCTTCTAACTAAATAACAAATATGTTCTTAAACCAATTTTTTTTACCAATGTCACTGAAATATAAAAATAATTCTTGTATGCAATTATCCCGCAGTGATGGAAGTATTTTTCAAAAATGTAAAAATAACACATCGCATAAAAAATAATAATAAATGATTATTTATACCTTTAATTTTTTTGAAAACATCACCCCTCTAAAGATAGGTGACTTTAAAAAATAAAATTAAAAATAAATGTATACAAAAATACAACATTTAAAAAAATAATATTACTGAAATATTGTGTATTGTAGGTTTTTTACTAGATTTTTTAGCAGAATAGTTTTCAGAATTACAAAATATTTTTTAATGAAAATATTTTCATTGTGTCCTTTATCTACATTAAATACACTCACACATACGCACGAGCACACACACACACACACATATATATACATATATAAATAATACCTATATACAGCTTCTATAAAGAAAAGTAAATATTAAAATATACATTTTTGAGTTAAAATCATTAAATATTAACATTTAGACTGTTAATTCTATTAAGTGAAAGTCATTATTTACAAATAAATAATCTTATTTCAGAGCCAAGACCAATTTCCACCCTCTCTGACCCTAACCTACCTCACGCAAAGGCTGTCAAGTTTTATTGATTTCATCCACCCTAGGTCTACCCTTTTCAAGTCCACATTTCAGTAAAATTCAATTTTCAGAACAGATTCAGTACAAAGTTGGATGACCTTACAGGTTTAGTTCTCCATTGTTTTAAGTATGCAATAAAATTTAATATATTATATAATATGGGTTATTTCCATATAAAATATTTGTACAAGAAAGAAATACTGTATGAGAATATTTATATAGCCTACTTTAAGAGAAATATTTAACGTCTGTGATATTTTACTTTGAACTAATTATTGAAGCGATTCAAGATAGATCCAGAATTTGAATTATAGGAACAAATTATCCTATTTTTTTACTAGAAAAAAATATCTATAAAGATAATAGATTTATAGAAAGTTCTTAAGGGCTATTTGGTTTCTTACTGACTCAACAGTACTTCCCAACTTCCAATAACACTCACAACATTTTTTCTTTATGAACAATTCGTAAAACTGACTAACATTCTTCCATTTAATAATATTTCTTTTTTTTTATTATTTCTCTGTCTTTCAAATTCTTTATTTAATTTTTTGAATGTTTATTAATACAAGCGGATTTAAAATCTGTAAAAAGTAACTGTTTACAATTAATATCCGAAACAGTTTAATAAATGATGTTATGCTTTTAAAAAACTAACAAACAATAAATAAATAAAAAGTAACAATACAAACAATGGTCATAATATCATTATGTTCATAATACCTTATGGATGATACCGTACGAGTAAAATGCAAATGTATATATTAATGTAATTTATTTGACTAACACTTCAGAATAACAAAAATCTCTGTTGTATAATATAGCCTGGTACATCTTTATATAGTAAAATGACAATTTATCTCATATAATTTAAAATCACTATTAAAATAACTTTCAGGAACTTAATGCAAACAGCTTGATTAAACATTTATTTAACTTTTATATATATTTAGAAAGTTAACCTAACCTTTTCACTGTTTTAATGACTCTTCTATAACATAAAAATCCTTAGTTACCGATTTAAAGAATGTTTTAAAAGAAAGTGATTAGTACATTTAATGTTATATTTGAAGTTAAATATAAATATATAAAAACATGTAACATGTACTATATATTGAGCAAAACTTTGGATTAAAAAAACAGATACTTTTTTATTGTGTGATAATAAACAAAGTTGGTAAAACAGAAATCTCTTAATAAATAAAATTACGATTGCGTTATGTTAAAAAAATTAGGTACGGTAATTTAAATTTTATTAATTTACATTAATAAATGGGACTCAGAGGGATAGCAAGCTATTCAGTACAGTTATGACCTGATCTGTATGCAAGATCAAGATTACTGTTGGCTAAAAAGGGTTCTTGGGCCAAACGAAATACTCTTGTAAATTATAAATGTATTTATGCGCCTAAAATAAATTTTGTTTTTTTTTGAAAAAATCACTAGAAACTTTAGGTTTTTTAAAATAAATTTCGACTTAGTAAAAGTAAGTAAAATACGATTCAAAACCATTTTTGTCCGTGCATTAAACAAATATCAAAATGAGTTCGTAAATCGTTTACGAGCTACATGCGGTACAGTTCGTGTCGCGGCAGTGCAGACGACACGAAGTCAGATGATTATATTTTTGTTAACAGTTTATATCTAATATGAAAGTCATTTTAAACATCGAAATACAAATAGGTAAATATGAGCACTTAATGTACTAATTTACAAGAACAAGAAATAAAGCATTGTTATAACCTAATGGTGTAAACGCCATTAGCCATGTTAAACCTCAAGACAAATACTGAAGATTATTGGTATGTTACAGGATGTATTTAGGTAATTTTGTTGAAGTTCTAACAATAAATATGAAGATTTTATTCCAGTAAAGTACCAATTTGAAAGAATAAATATGATTCTTCTTTTACAAGTTTAAGGACTTTATTCAGTCTATTTGGCTTTGCAAAAGGAATTCTTTGCCAAATCAATTGTAAAAAGAGAAGACATAAGGGAAACAATTTTTGACAGTCTAAAAGTTCACGTGGAGCCAACCCTATGGATATGTTACAGTAAAGGTAACGTACGCGTGCGTGTATATATATATGAATGAATAACCTGATATAATTTGTTTTTACATTCTTAAGTTTATTAACAACAAATAAAATTTAAATTTACTAAAACGTTTTGTAAAAAAATAGACAATAACTTTACACTTTTAACAGATATATTAAGATAATAAAACAATTAAATAAGTAACACTACACTGGTTAGAATTTCAGCTTACGTTTATCGCAAATTTCAGTCATATAGAAAACCATACCAAAGATCCATCTTTCTATGTAATATGTTTAAGCTGGTTTCAGACCTCTTTATCATCCGACACAACATGTTGGAAGGGTAAAATCAACTGATTTTTATTTCCACTTAAGCCAACAAATTATATTTGCTTTGAAATTAAAACATTAGCAAAATAAAAGTTTTTACTAAATTCCCTTTAAATTAATTATACGTTTTAAGTAATCTATATTTAATAGAAATGAATTTCAGTTTTATAAACCTTGATGTATATATATTCTTATATAGTTTTATCACAAATTTAATGTCTTGAAAATAAAGAGTTTATTTTTTTTTCTGAATGTGTGAAAATGTAACAGTTTTAAAATCTAATGACTAGAAAAACATATTTAGCTACAATAGTTAAAACAAACAAGTTTCACGACGTAAATAATTTACAGAAATTTAATATTGTCACTTAAATTATAAAATAATAATTGATATTGTTGTTACAAACTCAACTTACCGAGAAAAGTAGAGCAAATATATTCAGAGATCTGGTTCCCGGATTTACTGGATTCTGAAAAGTGGCTCAGCTCTTTGTTAAGCATTCTCTTAAACTGTAACAGAAAGAGACACTCATAGTTAGACTAATACTGTCTTAATATATTTATAAAACGAGTTGTTCACATACACACACACACACAAGTTAACAAGTTATTTTATTTTATTTCACAAAGTACATGAAAATAATTTTTAAATTTTTATCAACACAATCATAACCAGTACAATTGATTTCATCAATATTTAAAAAAGATATTCTGTATATGTAGAATTTTATTTATTATATTAAATTTATTTCTGTACAAACAACATTTTAGAAAAAATTGCTAAGCCAAAATTAAGAAATTGATCCACTTAGATTTTCTATTTTTTGATCAGTAACTCTTAATGGCCCATTTAAAAACATAGCCAATTTTTGAACACATTTTTAGATAACAATTAATTTATACCGTTTATCTGAGTTCTAATGGCTACATTATTTGTTTCGAGTCAAATATAACGGAAATAATTTGACCAATTCTTTTTATATCCTTCTTCTTTTCTGCTAGTATTATTGTTACTATGTTCAGTATAATGATCTGCCTTCCCTAGCTTCGTCAATTCTACTTTCGTTGACGCGTTTCCAACTTTCTACTTTCGGAGAACCTCTATCTTCAAAAACTATATCTATACTCCTATCCTATATATACAATATAAACTATTGAGTATAGATATAGTTTTTGAAGATGGAGGTTCTCCGAAACGCGTCAACGAAAGTAGAATTGACGAAGCTAGGGAAGGCAGATCATTATACTGAACAATTTGACCAATTTGTACAAAATATATCTTATACATTTAATAACAACTAATAAATTTTCATTTACACAAAAATCACCCCAATAAAAAAAACGCAATTTATTTATTCTGAAGAACATTGTTTTTAGTTATTAATGTGTAGTAATATTAATGGAATAAAAATAAAATAAATAAATATTAAATTTTAGTGAAATTGGTTCAGTTACTTGTGAGTACAGATAATCATTTTTTATTTCATGTCAACTTCATCTCAAATATGTATGTCCGTTACGTAACTTCCTCTCAGTACCCATACTGCAAGCTTAAAACTTTTACTTAATACGTATAAAAATATAGTAAAACATCCATTAACCAAAATCTATATAGGCCATTACAATTACAAACATATTTATAATTACTTAATACAAACCTGATAAATTGCAAGAAGACAAACGATGAGCACATCAAAACCCAAACCAAAGACATAGATGCCCCACCACAGTGTGTCTTCAGTGAGCCCAGATCCCATGTTTTATGTTTTGGTAGTAACAATTTTTTGTAGATTTTCGAACTTTTTACATAACGAAATGTTCACCACAGTTCAAAGTAATGTTTTCAAATAAAATATTTTATTGTAAAATAATATTATGATTTAGTTTTTGCTTTTAAATTTTCAAGTTATAAGTAATTTACTTTGTTTTGTTCTCAGTATTGTTATCGCCGGGAATAGTCTATTCAACTTTGTGTTATAAAATTAACAGTTTGTTTGTATTCTTGTCAGTGACTACAAAAGTCAACCATTGCCACTTCCCAGTGACGCACGAGCTTCCTGGCAGCCGAAGTCGGATGGAACGCCGCTAGAGTGGTGGAATCACGGTGGCGGGAAAGGCAAACCACACCTTCCCAGTAAATTCTGTTGTTATTCTCAAACTCGACGGTGCTTCTGTTACTTTTGATTTTTCGCCGTCGTAGGCGTGTCGTTTTTAACGTGCGGGCCGTTTTTGTAAATTACAAAA
This sequence comes from Callitettix versicolor, assembly GCA_022606455.1. Lineage (NCBI taxonomy): Eukaryota > Metazoa > Arthropoda > Insecta > Hemiptera > Cercopidae > Callitettix > Callitettix versicolor. Next base: position 59,755,489 of record CM040183.1, read on the forward strand.
CTAAGCTCTGTTGAAATCCAATTTAAGCTTTACAAATCGCTTCTTTCTAAATTCTTATAAACTTATTTTCCCATTAGTAAATAAGCTAGAATTTATCTGAAAATTCAACATTTTTTTTATAAACCTTGTTACACTCTTTTAATATAAAGAGTATTGTTTATCTAAAGAGTACCTTTAGATAAACAAAAAATATTGAAAGACTGTGTTTTATTTTAGATTAAATTATTTAAACCGCGTGTTTTTATTATAAACAAAAACTATTTAGTACGACAGCATGTAAAGAGAAATAATAATTTAAAAAACAAATTAAATGCAACTCTGGATTTAAATAAAAAAGTTAAGATCTTAGATGCTAATGTAACAGTTTTTTAAATGAAAATATAAATGTAAAAAATAAGATTTTTTAAATCAACTAATATTTTTACGATTAACTGGTAGTATTGATATTATTGTGATGAGTACAACTTGCTGTTAATTCTAACTTTGTCATCTCAAATTTCTTTTTTTTGTTGCTTTTCGGTTTTATTTTACACCAGTTAAGGCAAAGAAAGACGGTAACCAACTTACAAATCAGAGCAGTAAACTACCCGTTCTACTGCCGACTTAGGACTTGATGTCCCGTGCTAATGTACTTCGGATGGACATCAACTATTTATTACCGATGAAGAGAATTCCGTATTCACTGCCATTACCCATCAATGTGCAAAGTACAATGCAATTAGAATTAAATTTAGGAATGAAGCGCATGTGGTTAGTAAATTAGTTTGTTCTGGCAGCGAAGCAACACGAGATAAGTCGTGTTTAATGAATATTTGTTTGTTTGTTTGTTTTTAGAAAAGTGGCGAAAATAATATATTAATAGAAATAAAATAATTTTCGAAATCACAACTATATTTTTGTTTCAGTAGTATTACTTGTATAGTTTTTAGCCACAATAAGCTTTTGTTACAATCTATTTAAATATAAATGGCGCTACGGCCCACTACTCATCATAAGTAAAATATTTTGTAAAGATTCAAAACAATTTAAGTAAAATAGTTTCCTCATAAAATAAAAAAAATAAACGACTTTACTTTAAATTATTACACACATTATAAATGTAAAATTATTATGTGCCTTATAATGTGGTTAAATTTCAAATGTGTGTAGTGAAATTTTTGCACTAGACTGTGTACATATAGTAATAAATATTTGGTTACAATATTTTTTTTACTAATTATAAACAGTGTTATAAAATTTCTGAGAAAAGAAATATGCTCTGTAATTAATATCGTTTGATTAATAAAGCTGGCTAATTAAACTACACTATATGTTTAGGACTCAAGCAGATACAGTTGTTACTGTACTGCATTAAGGATATAAATTTTTGAAAGAGTATTAAAAACGCGGACCGTAATGATATTAAAAAATACAAATAAAAATGATGTCACCTAGCAAATTTAAAAAAAAATAAATGAAAAATATAAATAAATAAAATAACAATGATGGAACTAAATTAGTGAATAACAATATTAAAATTCAATTGTGTAGTTTTCAGAGTACAAATTAAAAACACCTTAAAAATATTAACAACGACAATTTCAAAGTACTGCATAAGCAGCATGTATGTATGTATATTTATGAACTTATTTGATAAATTTTAAAGCCCTTTAATATTCTCACCACTTCCCGCAATTATAACATTTGCTTGAATTGTTAACGAACTTATGAATTTTAAAATAATACAATTTTAAATAATCACATTATGTACCGCAAATACTTTAGAAAATTAAAGTACACAAAACTATGCATACGAACTCATGAAGGTAACAAAACAACCTAACCTTTAATTTTCAGTAACAATACTTCAATATACCCTAATTAAAATAGTATCTCCTATAGTTTACGGAAGTTTAAAATCACGAAAAAAGCGTTTAATGAATTTTAAATAATAAAAACAACAAAAAATTGAATAAACTTCGTTAGTAAATAACTGGTTAAGTAAAGAAATTATACCAACAATAAATGTTACCAAAGAACGATTACAAATCAATATAGCAAGCAAAGTTGAAAGGTCATGATTTCTAAAGGAAACTAAAACTAACACAAACCACTATTAAGAAACGAACAAATTTGCAACACAACCGGAACGATCGACGGATAGTCAAACACTTGGTTGAGATGTAGACGGTTGCTTGTTTTCTAGTTGCCAATTGAACTCAATTTAATGATGACCATTATTGTGACCTCCTATTAAGAAGACAAATTGTATTTTCTACCAAGCTACGCGTATGTCTTTCATTACAAAATAGAGTTAAATGTTTTGTTGACCAGAAATTTTTCTGTAATGATGTTTATGTACTGAATTATACATAGGCATAGAGTTACTATATTTTTTAAATATATATAATTAATAAAATATAAATTGTACGTAAAACCGATACAAAATAAAATTTATTCATTTGGAATTATTTCCTTTTATTTTTCTTACAATGTTAAATTTCAGTCGGAACATTTAACAATATGTAATATTTCTCGAGAAGAAATGTTTCTATATGAATATTTAATCAATTTCGTTTTTAAGTAATAAAAACTGAATTTCGTAATGATACTATTTCTTTAAAGTACAATAATTACAGTTATGAAATACAGTAATAAATATTTAACAAAAGATTAGTACTTTTTATATTTAAGTATAGAAAATGAAATTTAATCCGACAAATATTTGCAGAAACTAAAAAAAAAGTTCAAAGGGTTTTAAACCTATAAAAAGTCCACGGAACATCAAGAACCTTCAGATTGTTCTTGTTGAAGAATTAAAAAGTATTACGAAATATAAGAATTAACAAGTCAGGAAAATATAAGACATATCAATTCTAAGATAATTCTTGTTGAAGGCATGTCCACAGCCTCAGACATATCAAGAACCCTTTGACATATCAAGGTTCGTCAGACAAATCAAGAACCAACGACAGGTAAATCAACAATTTTTAGACATATCAAAGTTCTTCAGATATGTTAAAAACTTTTAATAATTAGACGCGGTTCATAGTTCTGGGTTTTGAGTGTTACCATGACGTTAACTCGAATAAAGTAGTCAATTTTCAAATATAAATTCGATAACAAATGAAAAATGTAGAACTTTGTATCAAACTGTTTGCAACAATAATATTGTAAACCCTATCATTTTAAAACCGGTTAATGAAAGACAAAAATTGTGTTTCAGTTATGTAGTACTTGGTATTAACGTGAAGAAATCATTAAAATATTGGACCAATATTTCGATTTTAAGGTAAATTGTTGAAGTGCTTGATAATCAATATTTTACTTGTACTGTGCTGAGAGTCAACAACGTTTGTTCTACATTAATACGTATTGTAAAGTTCTTTATTAATGTCAGAGCCTTACTGCAGACAACAAGAAGTAATCATTATCAAGAATTAGTTTCCGACTTCATGAGAAGTTAATTGAAGTATGAAAAATATTTCGTTAACCATGAAAGGAAAATCTTTTCTAAAAATTTCTTCAGTGTATGTAAAGATATAGCGGTTCAAAAATGGTAAACTTCCTCCTCCTCTTCTTCTTCTTCTTGGACTTTGACGCGACTACAGTCGGAACTAATTGACTTGAACTTGGCGAGTAATTCCTGTTTAGGTAGCGTCTTTTGAATAAATACAATAAAAAACGTTAGTTTTACTTAATAAGAGACCTGCCAAAGCAGTTCTATGAAATATTAAAATCATACATGGCTGATGGATATTTTCGGGTGAAACAGGAGGAAGAGTACTCTGGGTTAAAGAAAATAACGGCTGTTGTCCCACAAGAAAATGTACTTGGACCAGTTTTGTACTTACTATATACAAGAGACCTACTTATAATAGAAGGTGCAACGGTAGCTACTTTTGCGGATGACACAGCAATACTTGTGACAGGTAAAAGAAATTGAAGAAGTAACAAACAAACTCCAGGGAGCCTCTAACGTCGTGAGTAATTGGACAAAAAAATGGCGTATTCAACTAAATAGAACAAAATCGAATCATGTAAATTTCACCAATCTGAAGATTAAGCAACATTTGACTGTAATAATCAATTCAGTTCCGATCCCACATGCAAACACCGTTAAGTACTTGGGAATGACTCTAGATGTTAGATTCAAGTGGAAGGAACATATTAAAAAGAAGCAACAAGAATTAAATATCAAATTAGGAAAAATGTATTGGCTGCTAGAGAGAAATTTCCAGTTATCAATTCATAACAAATTGTTGTTATATCGGCAGGTGCTGAAACCAGTTTGGACACATGGGATTCAACTTTGGGGATGTGAAAAAAAGACCAATATTAATATAATACAGACATTCCAGAACAAAGTGCTTCGCTGCATAGTTAATGCTCCGTGGTATGTAAGGAGTGATAACCTACACAGAGATATCGAAGTGGAACTAGTCAATGAAGAAGCACGCAGTGAGGCATGGACGACGCATCTCTAGACATTTACTTCCTGAGATGTGCACTTTGCTGGACACTGGTACGGGAGGTAGACGACTGCGCAGAACAAAGCCACGGATTTAATTGTTAATTGAGAGTAACCAATGGTTTAGAACTCTTAAAGTGTTTTTCATAATAAAACTAAATTATTAAATGAGAAAATCCTCAGTTGTAATGTATATAATAAATAAAAAAAATTTTACTTAATAAAAAGTTCAAAAAGCAGTAAAAAAAATTAAAACCGTCGAAATATTTTCAACTACTTCATGTGAAAGTTTGTACGAAGTTAATACAGTACTTTGCCACACAACGTCCTCCTTATTTAGGCGGTAAAAAAACCTTTACGTGATCGTAAATAATGATTATTCCAAGATTTTGCTAGACAATTTCCTTTTGAGTTCTCTCTGCTCCCACGTGATGACTGCATGCAAGCCTAAACACGACCATAGCCTCTGAGTTGCTTATGTCAGAGTTCAGTAGTCTGTGTTGCCTATTCTTAAAGTCATAAATAACAATCATGTGACGTCATCTCTCTTCAGTTAATAATGAAACCTTGGTTTGAAAATACAGTATACCTAGTATTTACGGTTTAATAGTAACCTGCAATTTTTTTAATTAAAACACATTTGTTGAGAAAAAATAATAAATGAAAAAATAAATAATAAATGAGAAATAATTATAAATAAATAAATAAAATAATAATAAATGAAAAAATCGCGAGCACAGATAAAAACAATTAATTTAAAAAATGAAGCTCACAAAGTATACACATCAGTTAACGTAAAGTAATCATTGATACAGGTTATATTAAATAAATAATGAATGGTATCAATGGGCAGTGTCTTACAAATAAAGACATCCTTTAATGGATTAAAATGTGTTTTACTTCATAATGAAAACATCACAGATATTATGGTAAGGAATTAATCGGCAGATACAAAATAAACTATGACAATTATCGGGTTCATTATGGTATTTGCCTAAAATTAAAAGTACTAAATTACTCAGCCTTTTACGTTGAACACAGAAGTGGAATACCAAGAAGTATTAATTTCTTAAGTTTTTAAAATAACGGCCATTTGAAAACAGATTTATTGGTTTTACTGAGCACTGAGCTAGTCGAGGCGATTACAAAAAACAATGTCTGAGACAAATCAAAATTAAAATCGGACAAAGTCCAACGTTAATTTAAGAAAATGTGCACATTTAACGGAATCTTCTGCCAACAGTGTCATAGCATAGTTTATTGTTCCACTTGAAGTTAGCAAGCAGCTGGATATAAAAAAATAACCACTCTTCCAAAAATGTGCAGAAACAATTCGAAGTTAGTGAACATACTTGAAGGGTTAATATTGGACTGCGACCTTTATCTAAAGAGAAAATATGCTCAGTTTGTGACTTAAAACTGTGTTTATTTTTAGTGATTAGACAGTGGACAGTTGGGCTTCATCTTGATAGACATTCAGTTAATAATGTAGTTTATTGAGTATTTTGAACTGAAACTTTAATTTTACACCTTCGAAGACAAGTTAATGTTTCTTGAGATTGACATTAATAGATCTTAAGATTTTGATATAGGATATCCGTTTTTCAAGCTCATTGAGCCCAAAGTTTTGACTTTTTACTTGAACGCCTGTCCGTCTGTGTAAGCGAATCGACCGTTTTCGATGTAGACAGTTTGCCGAAACAATTTTTTAAAATTGTTGTGTTCCTTAATAAAGTAAAATTTATAAGAAAAAATAACCTTAAATTTGTAGCTACATATACATTACAATTTGTGTGTACTGTATACGCACAAGTTTTTGGACCTTAGCAAAAATAAGTATGTATTGACGCCGAAATAACAATTTGTGTACTGTATACGCACAAGTTTTTGGACCTTAGCAAAAATAAGTATGTATTGACGCCGAAATAACAATTTGTGTGTACTGTATACGCACAAGTTTTTGGACCTTAGCAAAAATAAGTATGTATTGACGCCGAAATAACAATTTGTGTGTACTGTATACGCACAAGTTTTTGGACCTTAGCAAAAATAAGTATGTATTGACGCCGAAATAACAATTTGTGTGTACTGTATACGCACAAGTTTTTGGACCTTAGCAAAAATAAGTATGTATTGACGCCGAAATAACAATTTGTGTGTACTGTATACGCACAAGTTTTTGGACCTTAGCAAAAATAACTATGTATTGACGCCGAAATAACAATTTGTGTGTACTGTATACGCACAAGTTTTTGGACCTTAGCAAAAATAAGTATGTATTCACGCCGAAATAACAATTTGTGTGTACTGTATACGCACAACGCACAAGTTTTGGACCTTAGCTTAGCGAAAAATAAGTATGTATTGACGCCGAAATAACAATTTGTGTGTACTGTATACGCACAAGTTTTTGGACCTTAGCAAAAATAAGTATGTATTGACGCCGAAATAACAATTTGTGTGTACTGTATATGCACAAGTTTTTGGACCTTAGCAAAAATAACTATGTATTCACGCCGAAATAAGATATAAGCGAATTTTCACTGACGGATGGATAAATTTCCACTGCATTTTCATTTATCACTGCAAGTATCAGTCAGGACAGTGAAATGTGCACAGATTTTGAAAATAGGTGAACATTTAAGAGATGCTAAACTTTTATATTTATATCGGAATCACCTGCAAATTTTCCTAATTTATTTTGACATCGTTTCCGAACCATCTAGAACGATTGTTGTCAATAATTAATTTAAACAAAGATAAAAGTTTCCGCGATCATCCAGTATCTTAGAATTACATTTTTTAAATTTAAATGTAGTACATTACGGCTTGTAGTTAACAATGTTTTACGCGATGAACACGATGAAACAAACTGTTTAACAAATATTTTCGTTCGCCTCCAAGAAACTGGTAGTTTTCAAATTTCTAAAACCGAGTTAATTTATTATTCCCGTCTACTTTCTCATAAATTTCTTCAAATACCTTTCTTAATCCACCGCTGTTCATTGTTAGGTAGATAGTTAGTGTGTTTATTTTGTCAAATTATATTTTTTAGGCCGCTAGGCGATGTCACGTTGACATTAACTTATTTTTTTTCAAACATTAAGAACACGAGATTTTTGGAAACATAAACTTTTAAATAGGTTTACGGGTATTTTCAATCAATGCAAAAATTACCCGAAATCATCTGCCGTAATATCATATTCACAAATTCCACTGTGACGATTGAAAATTTTACTTTCGTAAAAAGGAACTATCAACAATCCCTCTTCTTCGAAAAGATACCAGTGATTTTTTTTAATTAAAAAGTGTAGACAAATATTGTGTTTTTGTCTATATAGACAAAATGCAAATATATACTTTTTATATATGCAATACATAAATACTGTATATATTTGCATATCTGAGTCTTTCATGGAAAGATGCGGTTCAAACAACACTCAGGAAATTATTTTAGTATAGTGTACACGTTTGTTTGGTCAAATTAATAGATTATTAATATTTTCTTTAAAAATACGAAAACTAATCCGGGTGCGGTCAGGGTTCACGTCCGTATTTTTAAATAGACTTCTTTACTATGATTTCGGCTTTTTATGTTGTTATTCAATGATGTTAATGGAAATTAGTTTGTCGCGTCAGCGAGACAGCTGCGTGAAGTAATCATTTATCTTGGTGCGTGTATCAGCTAGCAGTGCGTAAAACCGCGTGATTTTAGAACATACTGTTTAACTGGGATTTAGATTGCGTTTCAACGAAACTCGCAAACTGCAATGAAACACATTTGTTTGAGTTTACTTATTTTACTGGATGAGAAAAGTTTAAACAGAAAATAACTTTCATGACGACAGAAGTCAATTAGAAATGTTTGCCAGGAATTACAAATAAACAAATGTACATTGCACTTAATGTACATCAAGCTCTTGCATTGTTTGTATAGGCCTATTTATTGATTACCACAATATATGTAGGTTACTTTTGTTGTTCATTCATACACCCCAAACATTCTAGCTATTGTTTCCTGTACTTGGGACGTTTTAAATGTAAATGTCGAAACAGAAATGCACAATAAAGTGGCAGTGATGTAGCAGAATGTCACTTAAAAAAACCTTGTTAGAGTTATTTTAATCTTATTAATTGGATTAATGTAACTTAGGGGGTGCAGTTAGAACAGCCATAGAATTACGTATATGTACCGGTGAATTAATTAGAACAAAAGTAGTTACTTTTGTACAGTGAAATTATAACATGTAACCTGCAATCACTTAATTGGATTAATGTAACTTAGGGGGTGCAGTTAGAACAGCCGTAGAATTACGTATATGTACCGGTGAATTAATTAGAACAAAAGTAGTTACTTTTGTACAGTGAAATTATAACATGTAACCTGCAATCACTTAATTGGATTAATGTAACTTAGAGGGTGCAGTTAGAACAGCCGTAGAATTACGTATATGTACCGGTGAATTAATTAGAACAAAAGTAGTACAGTGAAATTATAACATGTAACCTGCAATCACTTAATTGGATTAATGTAACTTAGGGGGTGCAGTTAGAACAGCCGTAGAATTACGTATATGTACCGGTGAATTAATTAGAACAAAAGTAGTTACTTTTGTACAGTGAAATTATAACATGTAACCTGCAATCACTTAATTGGATTAATGTAACTTAGGGGGTGCAGTTAGAACAGCCGTAGAATTACGTATATGTACCGGTGAATTAATTAGAACAAAAGTAGTTACTTTTGTACAGTGAAATTATAACATGTAACCTGCAATCACTTAATTGGATTAATGTAACTTAGAGGGTGCATTTAGAACAGCCGTAGAATTACGTATATGTACCGGTGAATTAATTAGAACAAAAGTAGTTACTTTTGTACAGTGAAATTGTAACATGTAACCTGCAATCACTTAATTGGATTAATGTAACTTAGAGGGTGCAGTTAGAACAGCCGTAGAATTACGTATATGTACCGGTGAATTAATTAGAACAAAAGTAGTTACATTTGTACAGTGAAATTATAACATGTAACCTGCAATTACTTAATTGGAAAATTTTATATATTAAATCAAGCTGTTCAATTATATTTCGACGTTATTACATGAAAGAATTAAGGATGAGTGGGCAGGAGAATGTGCGAATGTTTCAAGTTACACAACTTAATCTTCACTTTAAGATATTTTTAGACCAAATATAAGGTCTTATGAAAACTTTCAAGGCTAAATGTATCGTTAACGATGAGGTTAAAAACCAATAAATGTCAAACCTCAACAGAACTCGTATAAAAAAATTTAAAGAAAACACTAAAGCAGGCAAATATAATTACTAAGGTAAAGCACAGGGGATGGAAACGCACATTGTTCCAGTCGTAAAACCAAATGCAACACATGCATATGTGCTGATTATAAGATGACCTTAAATAAAATGATTATGGATGGAAAGTATCCAATACAGAAAATCATTTTAGTTATGCTTTCTTTAATCTGAATAACTGAATAAAGTTACTTGAGTTTTGTTCTTTTTGATTTAAGTATTTATTTTCAATTACTAACTAATAACACAAACATAACAATACCAAACTCAAAATTCTGTTTACGTCACAAGTTATAATTGCTTTTATAAAAAATACGAAATTGTTTACTAATGAAAAACCAGCAATTTCCGGTTGTACGCTTTATTTCGAGGTTTTATAGGCTCTTAATGTTTTTTGTTTCTTATTGTGCCACCTTTTGGCAGCCCCCTTTCCTCAGAGGACATCCTGTATAAAGATGTGATTATATAAGCGAATCCTTTTCATGGATAAAGGATAAATCAGTATAATTATGACCAAAATTTGAAGCAGTGTGCAATTTGTGCAAGAAAATATAAACGTCTGATGTCTAACGGTGTTGGAGCGTTGTGACTTTTTTTTTAATTTACGTTGAGAAAGAAGTGGTATTTTTAACCTTTTTTGATTAATATTTTCATTTCAAGATTAAGAATGATAAATCAGATGTACTTCAAACAAATAAAATTAAGACTATAACTGTTAAAAAATATATTCTGTACAGTTTGAATTTACATACATATATATGTTTAGTAAACATTTATTTTAGTAGGCGAAAAAATTACACAATATTTTTTTTGATAACTTTTACCCCCAAATGTAAAAATCAATGAAAGGAGGAGAAAAAATTACACCCATCCGAGCCTTTTGAGAGACTACACAGAAGCCTTGTTTAAAATTAAATACTATATAAGTTTTTGTTAAATAAACACAATTAGTTCAATAAATAAATTAATAAGTCAACAGCAAAGGGAAATTACGTTTTAGTTAATTGGAATAATGAACAGGCGCATAGAAAAAACTTTTGCTACTGTTAAAATTTTAATTTATCAAGATAACGTATGCTAACTTGACACTATAAAATAGGTTAATAATTCATTAAACAATTAAGTTTTGACTTACCAAAAATTATTAGATTCTTTAATATACTTGAGAAGTTGAAAAGATCAATTTATAAATTTTCTAAAAAGTGTGAAGAACTGTTTTGAGAATGTGTTATCACTTTTGAATTAAAATTAAGGAAGAAAAAAATGTATAACTTTCTCGAGCTAAATTGCCAACTTATCAAATTATTTTTGACCCCACAACTTCGAAAACAAAATTATATGTAAACAACGGGGTTGGACACTAAACACAAAAGGCTTTATTCATTATTTTTCGACTTTGTACTGTTTCAGCGTAATTCGTGTATTCCAACAAACTGAGACACTTGTGGACACTAGAATGGATACCCAGAACTACTAAAGTAGTTGCTTGTAAGTATCTTCCAATAAAAAAATGTCGGTTTTCACCTTCTGAGAAAACAATAGCACAGAAAAAAGAGATAAATAAAGGGGACGTGAAGCTTGAGAGCGAGGGTTGCAAAATGAAACAAGGCTGGAACAATGGAGTGGGAGGAGCGTGATGTTTCAATAGCAAGGTGAACACTAATTTGGCAGACTGTTGTTTTGCCAGTTTGGCATAAAAGTATTGACGAAAATATTGTGGCTAAGTTCCTTCCTTGCCAATCTAGTCCTTTAGAACCTAAATACAATTGGCCTAATATTCTGTTGTTATTCATTACCTATTAATTCTGATATTATCCGTTCTTCCTTCTTCAATATTTTACCAATACAGTAATGTCCGTTGAGTGGTATAATTGCAGAAAGTATTATTACTAGTTCTTGAAAGAACAAAAGTTTAATATGTTTTTTTAAGAATATTAAACCATAGCTTAAGTTAAGCAAAACAAGTGAAGTTTTAAAACTTGCTCTCTCTCTCTCTCTCGCGCGCGCACGCACGCACGCGCGCGCGCACACACACACGCACGCACGCACACACGCGCGCGCGCACGCACACACACACACACACACATATATATATAATTGATAAGATGCTATAAAGTTTAACAACATAAAATACTATCTATCAGTTACCAAAAAACACGTGAAAAATTTCACAAGCAACAAAGTAAGTCAACTGAAATAATAAAAAGTGGAAAACTGTTTAAAGAAAGCACAGCTGTTTTGGCTGTATTTATCTGAAATAAAATTTCTTTTTGTCGAAACGTTTGTAGGTTTTTTTTCTTTTAGTTTAGCCGTAGTTGACACGCATTGATTTTTATTTAACTTTCTGAGTAATTATAGAAATAATAATATAATTATGTTATAAATATAATATTTTCCAAATATTTAATATAAAACGTATACTATGGAAGTTTATATCACCTGATATTTAACAACCGGTTAGATCTATTTAATGCGTACAAAGCTTTAAATTATTCTATAGAAATTATATAATATAAATACAACTTACTATGATAAGCATATTTATACCTTAATATCTTCTTAGGATTAAATTATAATTATTAATAATAAAGTCTTATATTCCCTTTCATAAAGCCTTCTATTAATTGCAGAGCCTTAAGAATATTAATTTGTTAAAAAGGGTAATGATAAAGAAATAGAAAAAGGATAACAATGTAAAGAAACAGTAACACAAGTAAATTCTAATTATTTTACTTTGTATATGAGATGCGTCAATTACCAGTAAATTAGTAGAATTTTTGATATTTTCAAAGAAGAGCAACTGCCCGTCTAGAGGCAACAGGCCCACTTGGTTTGTTTACTACAATTCTGTATTGCGACATTATTTTGCAAATCAAGGCTTGTTTACATCTCAGATTTATTTCGATGACCTAATCAAAGAGATTTCACAAACACACTGATTTATTTACTATCGAACATTCCTTTGAACAGTATTTTAATCCGATATAATTTAAACTGGATTTAATTATAAAATCAGGACTGGGATCGCTGTTTGCGCAATTCGCGTTTGATTGCGTTTGAAGTAAAATCACTGTTTTATTGAGATTACTTAGTAGTTCAAATAGCGCAGTTATTTAATCGCCGATATGCGCTCTCAGATATATCCAACACTAACAATCTTCTGTCTGATATTTCAGATTCGATAACTTTCAACAATTACCGTAAGTTTTAATTCAGAATAACATGTTATAAAATACTGAACTAACAACTATTCATTTACAAAATTATTTTGTTCAGCAAACAATCCCATACGTTCATTAAACGTTAAAAACTGTGAATTAAAATACAATAATAGTGAATGTTTGTAATTATATTTGTAATTTAAAACTACAAAGGGAATAAGATGAAACGGTCATGGGTAACAACAGTGGTAGGCCTAAATCAATTGCCCTGAGGTCGATGGTTTACCGAACAAGTCGCATAACTAAACTGAGGTTAGTTCGGTCCATTGTTAGCCCCGAGGCAACCGATTTATGATACGTGTATTGACGTAGGTTAGGACAAAGAGATGAATGCAAAATGAGCTTTGTTGCATTTTAGAAGTAATTCGATACCAAAATAGTGTAAACATTCCACTAAACATTTCTTTTATCAGAAAATTGTTTTCATTAATTGTAAGGTGTATACGTGTTTTTAATATTTAAACTTGGTATTAATTTAAAGGGACCAAAAAGTGATTAAAAATATGAATTGCTCCTGTTCCAGTGATTTAAAAGTTTATTTATAAGAAAACATTTTGTGAACAAATTACAACAAACAAAAACAAAATATTAATATATTTGTAATATTTTTAATTTTTTGGCACCCTAAAGTAGATTAACAACTTCAAAGTACGAAAACAAGTACTCATTTCCCTTGTTACAACAAAACGTTCCGTTTTGTAACAGCTAACATACTCGGTCATATTTACAGAACGAAATAGTCATTAAAAGTGGAAATACCCTTTACACATTTTGTAGTAATATATTATGAGAAGGTCCTCAAGTAAAATGTTTAAATTATATATTCGTCAAATTACTTCTTTATATGTATTTAGTAATACGTAACATAATTATTTTCCTGTTTAAGCATTTTGAGTTAATCTTTAAAAATCCTTAGTTAATTCACAATCACTAAAAGGGAAGGCAATTTATTCAATGATAAAATAGTAATAATAACGGTAGAAGCAGCTGTATTGCTAATGTAAACTTTCAAATTACGTTGAAAATATGAAAAGAAACTCTGAAGTGTTATAAAAATAAATTTACGTCTTTCAGACAAAAATTAAAATAAAGAGACATTTTTTTGAATAATTTCTCAAAATTTAATCATTGTTAATACCATTCAGGATAAATTAAGTTGAAAAATGTTTTTATGATTAAGGATTTATAATTATGTTTGGCCGTCCCTTTTGGTTCGGTGTGACGTGTCCCAGGCGGAGCCCTTCGAAGACACTGCGCATTGTCGGCCTGAATGGCACGGAAGAATGAAATAACAACAGCGCCTTTGTGTATCACCCCGACAGAGTTCCGGCCCTTGAGTCATCTCTTTGCATTCATCACATGTGTGACAGGAGGTCGTTGCGGAGGAAATTAAACCAGAACGTGCGTCACTCAAACTAAGGGTAACATTTGCCTAAGTCAACTCGGCTTCTATAACGTATTACAGCAATCGCGAATTTGCAATTAAATCATATTTAATGGGAACCATTTAAAACAAACAAATTTGTAAAAAAACCTAACTTGAGTAGACATATGTTTAGAGACTGTAAATATACTTGTTCGAGTTGCACTGTCTAAGCTAGTATATTACTATCACAACTTCAAATGTTTGTTCCAAAAATTAATATTATCCTACTTTTTTGCGTTTGCAAAACCGTTTATCAGCCAATAAGGAATATTCTGTTAAGGTAATTCTGAAGAATTTACTGGGTCGTTTAAATTTTCCCAAAAGTACATATATTATTAAAATGGTAATGTAAAACGGAAAATACATGGCAATTACTGTCGGAAGTCATTAATAATGATATCTGTTTCTGTATCGGAGTTTAGCCTGGCTGGAGTGGCCGATTACTCTGGAGTTTTGCCGTCGTAAAGCACAACACAGGTTTTCCTTGTAGTCCGAACACTTCCTTTTGAATAAAAACTCCGCTAGGTGGCCGATAAAATGGCACTTTGTATTTCAGTACTTCCGTACGTTAACACTGACTTCTCTCCACAACTGTTCAATGTACCCGGATTTACAAAGTTATAACTGTGGTCCACCATCAAATGGGAATGACCTTCAAACTGTAGGTTTTCCAATAGTCACTCACTATCATAGTACCGGAAAGCATGTACCACTTTATTATCCAGAGTACTTCAGCGTGACTCGTGTTGCTACAGACAGAAAAAAACCTTTTTTGAACCTCGTTCAATAGCACCGAAAATCCAGCTACCCTCAATTAAACGACCTCTGTTATATTTCATTTTACATATTTTCGCTTAATCGATTTCGACTATTTTACCAGATACAACTATAGCCTGTGACTGTTCTGTTCTGTAACAACTATAACGCACACCTCCCTCAAGTAATTACTCCAGTCTACTACACTGTGATGAGATAGACCAAGTTCATTCACCAGCTGGTTAAAGCCCAAAAATGCAACAAAACGACAGATAGCTTGTTTAGACAAGTTATGATTTTCAAACCAATTATAGCGGTACTTCTTGCACTGCACTTTTACTTTCTTCCTGTCTTCGTCTTCGGTTTCGATAGGATCGCGACAACGAAATTTGAGTTTTTCTTCATTTAGCTTCATTTGACTTCCACAATTCGGTCATTTTTTCGAACCTGGTAAAACGCCGTGTTCGTATAAAATCTGCTGCAAACGATCCAGATTTTCTGTTAACGAGTTGAAACTAATTAACGTATTATTACAAACTTCACACAGAAACAGATTCGCTTCAGAACTGGACGCCATCACGTATAAGACTGACTTGAAGCTGGTATGAGCGCGTGGACTTCGGACATTCTTATCGCTCGGTGAATTAATCTACACAGTTTCCGACAGTTATGTGTTTTTCGTTTGTTCTAGTTCTATATATTGTCTAGACTGGAACTGTAATATTTAAAAAATTTATATTGACCCACTAATCATTCAGAATTGCCTGCGTTAACTTATGTTTATTATTTTGACCGTTTCACCTGGTGGCAGGAATTCATGATGCACTATGCCATTAATACCGAAGAACACAGTGAGCATAACCTTCACGTTCGACCGCACTTGTCTAGCCTTTTTCGGTCTTGGCGAGCCAGAATGCCTCCACTGGGATGATAGAGCCTTAGTTTCGACGTCATATCCGTAAACCCATGTTTCGTCACCTGTTATAATACGTTTCAGTAATACTACATCGTCGTTGACTTCATTTAGTGACTCCTGAGCAACTTCCATTCGCCGCTGTTTTTGTTCAAAATTCAACAATTTTGGAACGAATTTTGCTGCCAAGCGTTTCATACACAAAACACTGGAAACAATGTCATGATATGATCTAATCGATATGCCAACATCATCAGCGACCTCTCTAATTGTGATTCGGCGATTATTCATAACCATTTCTTTCACTTTTTCCACGTTTGCATCGGTTGTTGATGTGCTGAGGCGTCCAGGGCGTTCGTCATCTTCAACGTCTTCACAGCCATCTTGGAAACGCTTATACCACTCGTAAACTCTTGCTTTACTCATAGCAGACTCACCATAGGCCTTTGTTAACATTTCACACACTTTGTCACACTTTATTCCATTTTTTACGCAAAATTTGATACTAATTCTTTCATTTATTTTAACAAACGAAAATCGCCAAGCTCATAAAAACACGTCTAACCTTAGTGGCTGTCACAGACAAAGTCAACAATGTAAACAGCTGAAAGTTTTATCATAGTTCAAGGGCATGTATACCAACATAATAAAAAAAATGTTTGACAATCGGACTCTCCAATCCCGCGAAATTAAAAAATTCTCATTACTTTCTGAACACACCTCGTATAATATAGCAATTTTAAAATACTGGAGATATTCTAAAACTTATACAAACCATTTACAGTTTCTTAGAATTTAACTGATTTTTCCACTTAATACCGAAATTGGGGATACGTTATTTATTAGTTAATTATCTCATATTTTACTGATTTTTTCGGAATTTCAAGATATACTGCGATCCCGTTTGTGCTACCCCAGCGACATTTAAACAGTATACTACGTAATTCGTTGGCTTTTATTTGCAGCGATTCTGATCTCTACAAGTCTTATTTATTTATTTTTTTTTTTTCTACTTTAAAAATGTAAGTGTTTGTAGCCACTAATATATGTCTTACGTTAGGCCTCAAGTTGTCATTATTTTCCAATCTCCGATAAGGCGCGAGAGGTTTTACTAAGAGATAAAATTTCGCCACTAAAATATTTGTCTATCGCTATAAACTCGAAAAAGTAAAGTTTTTTTGCCGTTTTAGTAATTCCAAACGGAAAACTATACCTTCATCATAATAGTTTGATGCACAGTTGACTGTTTCCGTAAAAGAAAGAATTTATTAGTTCCGAAACACTCAGCTCGAATAGAGATGTAGCCGGTGAAGGAAAAAGCGGAAATTAGAAAATGTCTGTTTCAAGTCCATGTTTGTAACCTTACCTGACTCGAATACTAAATTTTATTGCTACTGCGATATTATTAATTTCTTTTAACTTTTCTTATATTACTCCGATAAACCTTTAAAAATGTAAAATATTTTTCAACATTTAGAAACATTATTTTTTGGACGCTTTACAAAACAAAAAGAACCATTTGACACTATTATATTTTTAATTGAAGATTTTAATTTTGGTTAGCCTAAGTGCATTCAATTTATAACAAAAAAATTCTGTATTTTGCAGTACAAAGCGTAGCATTGTTATTGTTTATGTTGCGCAACACGCAAAGAATTATAAGAAGATTGACACAAACATTATTTTTTTTTATAACAGAGTAATTTGATATAATTAAAATACTTTGAAGTAAAAATACTATTAATACTTTTAAATTATCTAAAGTAAAGCTAATACATACAGAAAGTTAAACACTGTGCAATTCAATACTTTGCTAATGTTTCATCAGTTTGTTTAAATACTCATTACTAATTGCTGATTTCAGTCCTACACTTTCTGAAAATTAGTCGATATTTGGTGAACATTGGTGAAACTGACTGATGAACCTGAATCCACGAAATAAGTCAAAATGTAAACACTCGTATAGTTTCATAATTTAGTTTATCGAGGAAAACAATTGACCGCAATATAGTTTATCGAGTTAAGACCTATTGACCACAGTGTTTAAAAGCGTTCAGTGTGAAAAACTCCGAATTAATAAAATGTCTACTGACCTTGAGTGACGCCATGTCCGAGACAGAGCGATGTGTCTGTATGGTCTCCAACTGGTCCAAACACCAGTCCAACTCCTCCATCGTCTCCAGGGACAACTTCATGTAGGCATCGTCTGAAACAATATTAAATGTATCATTAAAAACAAATTTTGAGACAAACACTTCATAAACCTTATGCTTACTCACGACTTTGCATTGGATAATGAGCTATTAGTGCGGACATTACGATGAGAACTAGACCCGGTCAATAAGTGAGCTGAAAGCCTCGATAACTTAAAATGTGATATCGATTAGAGTTCCAACGAAAATGAAATGATCAAAGTCTTCCGTTTTTTAAAGTCAATGTTTCGTACATGTAAATTATGTTTTCAATAAGGCAATAAAGTTTTATCCCTTTACCAAAAAAACTAAAATGTTATAGGAAGATCAAACAACAAATTATGTTTAGAAATAGCAAATGTCAATAATAATTCGTACAAGAAGTTTTGAAATTGCATTATAAATGGAGGGAAGTATATTAATTGCGATGAAAACTTCATTTATTAAATACATAAACTTCAATAAAAGTTCAAAATCATGAGTTTTAATTTCCATATTTTTATACATTTATTTTAAATTTACTGTAAATTCAGTAGTATTTTGGGATGTGGCAACCTAATTAAAACCAATTGGTAAATGGTGCCAGTTAAATTCAGCTATAGAATAACTTAAATTTGTTTACTTATATATAAAGAGTTCGGTTCCAGTGATTTAATAGTTTATCTATAAGAAAATATTTTGTGAACACATTACAACAAACGAAAACAGAATATAGAAATTATATTTGAAGTAATATTAAAATATTTTAAACTTTTTCGCACTCTAAAGTAGATAAACAAGTACGAAAAGAACAAGTACTCATTTCCCTTGTTACGACTAAGAATTCCACAATATCAGTTACATCAGATACACCAGCACACGGTGATATTTAGATCTGTTTGAATCTGGTAATCTCTCAAACTGATGAAATGGAACGTAATTCCCAGAACTAACAAAACATTTAATAAACAATAAAACAATCAATAGTAATGAAACAACTCCTAAACTTTTTAAATTAAAAATATATTTGCTGGTAAAAAAAAGTAGTATAAACTATTCTCGCTTGAAAAATAAAAGTTTTCAGATATATGTAATTCAAAGATGTAGTTAAATCTCGCTGTGCTATCGATCGATATTAGAGTAGTTCAATATAAACTCCTGCACACACACGGGTTATGTTAGTACCGCACAACAGGTCGGTAAGATGTTTGCATACGATTTAGATTGAAGGGGTTATAACTCATTATAACTTAGCAAACAAAATATTTAAACCTTACTGAAGACGAGTTTATGAAGAACGTTTAAAAAAAAAATTGAGATGACAAATAATAAAACAGAAAAACTAGATTATTGAAGTAAGTATGAGTTCTTGAACGGCCCATTGTTAATGATCTATGTTAAACTAGGAGCTGAACAAGGCACATAAGGTAAATCAAAAGTTAATTTGGGATTGGCCAGGAGATAAGGGGAAAGCAAACACAATCGAAGCGTCGGCAAGCTAGGGGATTGTGGCGGGCGGCTAAACAAGATTCAACTCTAACAAAGAACACAAGATTTCACAGTAAATTTCTTTCTTTTTTAATTAAACGTAATTGTATTTATTTTTAATTGTTATAGCAGTAATTAAATCTGGATAATTTTATTACAGATGTTTTGTTTCAACACAAAATATTGTTACTACAGATGTTCCTTTGCGTGCTCGCTGTAACAGTGAACAATAAAATAAATACCGTCACGGTTTTTGTAAAGCTTTCCGCATAAATTAAACATAAGATGTTTCTTTGGTAATATTATATTTTCTTAAAAACATTTTTTAACAAAAAAGCAATTCAATTTGTGTGGAAATTTATAAAAGTCTCGACGTTGTAAATTTTAATTACTTAACCTCTTAAAGCGTTTAATTCAGTAGCCTTTTATTTACCATCGAAAGTTTTTCATCAGTTTAGTTATTTTTAAAAACATTAAAATAAGAAAATAATAATAATAAATTCTAAAATAACAATATTTTAAAACTCAATACAAGTAATGAATTATTATTATTCCATTCTTCTAGTTATGTGGACAGCCCGTTATTAGTCACGTAAGAGGAAAAAGAAGCAACACTAAACTTTAAAGGACTCTCAATTTCCTAATAAACCCTTGTTAAGTATTTTAAGCAAATTTTTATCAGATGTCTTTAGTATTTCAAAATCGCATGATCATCTGTATAAATAAAATTACAGTTTAGTGTATATATTACTTTACATAATTACTTTTGCATGATATCTATGATGAATGCAGTCAATTACTAAATGCAATTGTACGTTTAGTGCCATGCACTGGAACTTCCGTATTCGAAATTGGAAATTTCATGTGTGTGTATTGTTTGTTTACCTATTTGTCTCTCAGATTCTGTCGCTCCACCTCGCAAAACTAACTAAAGGGAACTCGAGCTTTTACAGTTGCCAACTTGGTATTCTGCCTGAAGTTAAAACTAGCAGTAGGCCTACGCGAAACCAAAGCGTTAAATAAAATTTTACGACACTAAAAGAGTTGCAGCGCGTGGACACTCACAGCTGACGGCTGCTGGACTAACTTTCTTTTGATACAATGAAATCTTTTGTTTTAAAAATATGTCCTGTATGCTATTTTACTTACTGCTGCTTCCTTCATTTCGTGTTTATAGGACCATAATAAGTCTGGCCAAACACGCGAAATTTAAAGTCACAAAATGCTCAACAGTTTTTAATCTTATTAAATCAGGACAATAAATTATCACTTGTGTATTAATTTTTATAACACGTGCCTGTCTCTTTCCCATTCAACGAATTAGTAAAAATATAATATTATTTATTCTTACTCAAAAAAGTATTGGGGCAGCCGTCTTAGAAAGACCCAGATCTGAAGTTGTAAAATGTGTGCTGATGATGAAGTTGTAAAATGTGTGCTGATGTAAAATGTGTGCTGAAGTACTAAAAAAGTTAGAACACGTTTTGAGCTTTTGCGATTTTAATTTTATTTATTTGGCCACGGTTTACTTTCGTATTTCAAGTGCCGTGAAAAATTTAAAAACGATACGTTTTGCAGATTTTATTAAAAAAAAGATGATGCATTTTTCGTATTTTTGAAATGGGTTTAAGGCTGATTACACGCTCATTAAAACCATTTTAAAACTAAAGTTTTGCTCAAGTTGATTTGTTTTCTTATTGGAATGGTTGTTTACTTATTGTTATTAAACGTTGTTAGTGTTTAAAAATTCGTTTCTTTAAGGGTCACGGAAGAAATAGTTTGCAGTTATTATTATTTTAATTTTTATTTAAGTACTTATTTGAGCTGAACACTTGTATTTCACTTTGTATACATTCAAAAGTATCAATAAAAAGTGCGTTCTTTAAACGTGTAAGACCCAAATAGTCAGCCAGTCACATTCTACAGCTTCCTATTAAAGGCGTTTTCCTCTTCAGTAAAAATAAAGTTAGTTTTAACATTTATATATATATATATATATATATATATATATGTGTGTGTGTGTGTGTGTGTGTGTGTGTGTGTGTGTGTGTGTGTGTGTGTGTGTGTGTGTGTGCGCGCGCGCGCTAGTGTGTACGCACGCGCGCACACGCACACGCGCGCGCACACATACATACACACACACACACACACACACACAAATTAATATACATTGCTAGCGGAACAAAAAGTACAGTCACTAACTATTTCATGCAGTATTAATTTTTTGAATGAAATATCAGTAAAATGTTAATTTCAAATTTAAACAAAATTAAAACGTCAAACGCAACGAAAACACTTGTTACACTTACCATCGAAGGGCGGAAACGGTAACACGAATCGGAAGTTGGAGATGAAAGCAAGTAAAGTGCACAAATAGCGGTTAGAGAGGTAAAATATAATATTATTTAAAATTTAATTAAAATAACTATAATCCTTTAATATATGTATTGATAAAAACGTTGTTTCTTACTTCAAGGGGTGTGTTATTTTTCATTTAATATTGACAAAAGAAGTAAGGTATACTCGCTGTATGAAGTTTATTCAGAGTAAAGCAGTTTATTATATATGGAAGAATAAAAGGCGGCGTTCACAGCGGATAAAATATTGTTTATTTTAGGCCTAATATAAGCAAAACTTGATCAATAAATAACACAGTCGGGATTTTATTTTGAGATAGTCAAAAGTCTGAGAGAATCGAAGTCAGGACGTTTATGTTGTAATAACATTGTATTCATTCTTTGAGTTATTGTTATTTATTTAATATTACTGTATCTTATAAAAAGCGTTAACATTCTTAAGTTTTTTAAAAAAATGCAGAATTTAATAACATACAACAAAAAGAAAGACATTTTACAGTTTATTAAAATAACTTTATGATTAAATAACTTTAATATTATTATATTATAGGCCTTTTTTCTTTTAATTTACAAGAATATCGTTGTTTAAGGGGATCTGTCAGTCAGGAAAGTTAATTACTTATTTAAATATTTAAATTTTTTTTAGTGATTCTTATTATTTGTACTAAACCATTTTCATAACTTCCTCATGTAGGTTTACCATTAAACAGCTAACACATCTAACAGTTCTTATTTGTGAGTGTTTGTTTTGAAATTAAAATATCATTTTAATATTACCCTGGACCTAGTTTAGATTTAAAAAATTCGAAATAAAAAATTGCTTGTATTTAGTGTTAATGTTTCACAATAATTCATTTCTCAAAATGCAAAGCGAGTTGACATTTTCATTTTAAAAATTATAACTTCAACTGTGTTAACCTAGATTACGAAAAAAAAGTACTGTTTGTTAAACAAATAACTTTAAAGTTGACGGTATCAAGTTAACTATTCAAGTCAAGCCGAAGAAACCAAAACAAAGAATTTATGAGTTTCATAGATTTATTTTTGTGTTTAGAATGAAATAAGTGGGATGTAAGATATACAGAACTGCGGCCTGGTTGCAAGAACCATCCATTAAAGCTGCATTTAATAGGAGATTGAAATAACGTTAAAAATGTTAAACATTTGGTTGTTGCAAGGCATACTCGTACTTCTACAGTCGATACGTAATGGGAGATAATAGCGTCATTAAATAAAATGACGAAAAAATGGCTGACCTATTACCATATGACTTTTTGTTGTCAACTTAAAGGTTGTGTTTACTTTCATTTTCATTATTCTTTATGTGATTTCA
The DNA here is from genome assembly GCA_022606455.1 of Callitettix versicolor. NCBI lineage: Eukaryota > Metazoa > Arthropoda > Insecta > Hemiptera > Cercopidae > Callitettix > Callitettix versicolor. Next base: position 59,778,920 of record CM040183.1, read on the forward strand.
GTTAATGTAAAGCCTACAATGTAAACAGAAGACAAGAAAAAACGATTTTAGGTATTTTACTATTACTTTCAAACAATAACAAGGCATATTTAGAGTTATAGAGTCCTGGTTATTATATTTTAAACAGTTTTCAGTAAATACATTGTTTTAAATTTGTTTAAAAAGAACGAAAATGATGTGTATAAAAATCATTTTAAAAATTACGTAAAGTTCACAAGTTAATGAATCCATCTGTCACGTCTGAATCTATCCTAGGCTAAATGAAGTTAGTTAAAATAATACTGAATTCTCACAGCCTTATCAGGCAGAGTGTCTTCACTATCTGAAATCCAAAATTGTCAAACAAACACATGTTCTTGGAGTACTGCCGACACAACCATTATTGGCAGAAATGTAATTAGTTTTGTGCGCAAACCAGTTGATACAAGCACTAATCATTCTTTTTTCAGTGTTCCTTGTTTTCGTGTGGCCTTTGTAGTACTGCCTGCCTGTGGGGTTCAGCAAGCACCTTAAACACGGATATCTACTATCACCAAGCCAGTAACTGTTTGGATTAGGGTACTGGCCAGTAGTTGGTACATCTGTGTTAGTGGTATGCTTCTGCCAGTTTACGTTCAAAGTAACTATAAATAAAACTTAAAATATAAACGATGTCTTAATTTAAATTCAGAATCTGAAAAACAATTTGAATAATTCAATTTCAAGCGAATGTTTCAGCTTGGTAGCTCTACAACAATTGCATTCGTTTGCTCATCTGAAATGAATTATTTACCAATAATTCAATAACCAATTTGAAAGTACTATATTTATAAAACGTATAATCTCATATAAAAATTGGCAGTCGCGGGACTGGTCGTCAGAAGTGTAAACTGAAATAAATGAAACCGTATTTATAATAATATATATTGATTTATATTTTAATTCATGATTCGAATATTTGCTTAAAATTCATTATAAGAAGTAAATCCTACAGGGATAATTTGTGCATTAATTACAAATTCATCTTTTTTAATTTATTTTTTACATTTTTATATTTTTTATTTATTTATAAAAACACATGATGGGCTGCAAAAGCCCATTACAAATAAAAACAATGTAACTGTATTTATAATATAATTATATAAATATATACATTGTGATATTTAAATGTATTAATTGATACGTACTGACTTAATCTGCATAATAAACCCTATTGTTGGGTGCTAAACCATAAATCTGTCCATATATAGGTGAACCGCAGTAATAATGCAATCATTATAATAATGCACAACTTAAATATTATACACACTACACATGCGAATAATTTCCACGAGATGAAATTAACTTTTCTGTATACACCTATATTGTATTATTGTATTATACACACTACAAATATAATAAATAAATAAATAAACTAAAGGTCTGCGCATATTATAACGTGTTGCGTATATTTCCACCAACGTGCTTTGATACTAAAAACCCGCACATTTATATACATATATATGTATAGCTGTATAGCGCTGCGCAAAGCATGCGCGCAAGTATGTTTATACTTGCACAGTTCACATATACACTAATACAAATATTACACGTGTACTGCACTCTCGGCGTGCGCAGCTCGCAGCTGTATTGAATTGATATGACTCACCGTATACAGATTTAGCGTGACGCGAGCTCAATGCTTTTCACCTACCCAAAAAGTGCTAAGCGCGCCTAAAGAAATTTTCTCTTCGAAAAAAAATTCTAATAGATGTGTAAAATACAGGCCTACGGAAACTAATAAACAAATAATATGACTATATCGTTAGGTATAACCTTAATAATGTTTTTAATAATGACATAATGGACCTTATTCCGTACACTGTTATAATGCACTTTTAATCAATCATTTAATTTTAATAAATGTCCTTGCAACAGAACTACATTGATACTTTAAACATTCGTTGTTTTGTATTTTTAAAGGATTATTATTGGCTGTGATTTAATAGTCTTTCAAGCAACAAATAATCCTTGTTTAATGGCTCATTATATTTAATGAACAATTAAAACAATTTAATGAACGTTCATGCAACCGGGAATAAGTGTAATACATTGTAAATGCTTGTAAATAAACTTGAACAGAGTGAAACGCCCTTGAACCGAAGACATAACCTAAACACAAAGGACAATGTAACCAAATTTCGCGAACAATGTGTTTCAATTAAGTCTTAAAATCCTCTTCCCTTCTGAATGTATGTACAGTGTTTGTATGGAAACTAGAATGGCGACGCAATTGGCTTACTGAGCTGTTTAACTCGAGAGAGTGCGAGGGAGGGAGGGAGAGAGAAAGAGAGAAATAGAGATGGGAGAGAGAGAGAGACATATATATTTATATTAATATATGACAATAATAATTGTCACCAGCAACAATAACAGAGAAAAATGGTTACAAGAAACGGGAAGGAGAAACTTCAGTAAATTGTGAAAAATATAATACGTGATTTGTACAAAATTAAAAATGATTTTTAAGATTTTTTGTGAAATATTTTTATAACTGTAAATTACTTTAAGAAAATTATAAATTAATTGTTTAAAACTGAACACTTGTTCTCAGAAAATTAATATCATGATATTAAAGTAAAGTTTCTTGTAAGTATAGTTAGACAACATAGAGATTTTGTACATACAGTTGAATTGCAATTATGGGCTTGATAAAAAGCGCTAAATCAAACATATCCGTCACGTGGCCTACCGAATGTTCTCATGTGGTTTCATCATATTTTTAACGGATTGTTTTCAAATTACTTAACACAAATTGACAGGAATACAGTAACAAGTTAAATTAAAGCCGATAGGACGGCGTCTTGACGTGCAATCGATATCAGGTCTTGCTTGTAGATTAATTCAGTAATGGATCGGTGGGTGGAAGCAAACAGCCTGCATCGAATTAGTCAAATTCTATTACATAGCAATAATGCTTGTGAACGCCGTGTAATTATATTTCCCAGTGTTATCTAGGAGCAGTGATTAATTAACAAGAGGGTTAGTAGCGAACAGGAAGGTATTGTGACCAAAGAGGAAGGTATTGTGGCTGTAGAGCATATAACACAATGCCATTGCTGAAGTGAATAAATATGACAAAAGAGTAACAAACACATTCGACGAACTTTCTTAAAACAAATTCTCTTTTTTCAAAAATATTCGGTTCTAAGTAAGCTAATCGAAAAAACCTTTGAATGTTTGTAAGTTTTCAAAATCATTTCATTAGATTTTGCTGACGCTTTGGTCAAATAAAGATTCATAACTTAAGCCTTTACCAAATTCGACATTACAAAGATTGCACCACGAAAATATTGCGTTTGAGCATTTACGATTTTTTCAATTTATTCCCGAGTTGAAAATGTCTTTAATTAGCCTATTTATCAAATACGTTACATGACTCAAGTATGACTTCATATATGACCATTACGTGAGCAATTGCGATTCGGTTTTGTGTTAACAGCTTCCGAAACAGATTTCTTGCGGAAAAATACTGGATCATACGTTTTATTTGGGTACTTTTAAGAGATATATTTAACGAAATTCCATTCAAAATCATTACAATGAAAAATTCAAAATTTTATTAACTTTTTTAATTTCTGAACCAAATGAGATAACAAAAATTATTCTTGACACACTTAAAAAAACTTAAACAATTTCATCGGAATTTTGTCGTTTCTTTATTCAAAGTGTGCACAGCCAACCAGAAGGACCAATTTATCCGTGTACGAACTAAAAATGGATAAGTAAATCAAAATCTCAAGAACATTTTTTCCGTGATCAAAACAGCGTACTTTCATCGTACGGCGTAATGATTCTTCGTATAGCGTAAAATAAAACGTAATGATTTATTATACATTTGCTGTAATATATAACAATTTAATATATATTTTTAGAAAATTAAAAGCGTTAAAATGTGTGAACATTAACTTTAAATAATAATACCAATTCAGTTATTTGAATTCTTAATGGAATTTGTTAGAACCATTTGAAAACAAATTACTGAGAAATTAAATTTAAAGAAGTCTTCAAGCTCTAAAATATCTTTAAGGCTATTAATGATTTTAAAGTTATTAATAATCTGTTATAAGTTTCAGCTTTTGGCTTAAACTTTACAAAGTACGCAATACTAAGACAAAAATTAAAAAAAAATATTTAAACAACTAAAAAAAGAACGCTAAGAATTGATAAATTATAAATCAAATTTAAATCAGTAATATACAAGATTGTAAAGAGCGGCTAAAAGGTCACAATTGACGACGACAAGAGCAATTGTGAAATTCCTGACATATTGCTAGTTGCTACAAATAAAAACTTAGTATATAATTTGCCTGTTCAAAAAAAAAAAAAAAAAAAAAAAAAATAGAAAGACAAGAAACCGATCTAATTATAATTTATATGGTTTGATGTGTTTGCATTATAACGCAACGCACCAAATGGTAGTCACTAGGCTCCAAGTTAGCCAACATACCAAATGAGATACGCCACCACACGGTGCTATTTAGATTTGTTTGAATCGGGTTATCTCTCTCACTGGTGAGATGGAACGCATTTCCCAGAACTAATAAAATTGAATGACATCTTTTAAAGGAATATCAATATTGGCACAATAATTGATTTTGGTAGGAACTCGATAAGTGTGTTACAAAGAAAAGCATTTCATCTGTTTTAAAATGGCGATCATTCAAAATTTAAAAAGCCTTTCATTTTCTGACAATAACAATATCATATGTATATGTATATATATATATATATATATATATATATATATATATATATATATATATATATATATATATATATATATATATATATATATATATATATATATATATATATATATATATATATATATATATATATATATATGTATATAGTATCCTTTTTTTAAGTATGATTCACGATTGTAATACGTTTTTTAAAAATTTGTATACATTAGCATTTTAAATTAAAAAAGTCATTAAAACACAAATATTTATCATATTTGCAATCAGGTTCATTTCATTTTTCTACTCAAAAATGCTAATTATGCAAATTTTATCGTTTTTTAAGGCGTTGCACTTTTCATGTTATTGATGACAGATTGTGCCGCGATGACTGCTCCTGGGTGATTTTTTTTTTTTTTTTGTGTTTAACGTCCGACTATTGTGCACACTTGGGCTAATGCAGACGATGGGATGATTTATAGCGTATCAAAATGCCAAGCCCTCGCCGGGAATCGAACCCGGGTCCTCGGGTGAAAGCCTAGTACGCTATCCACTAGACCACCGAGGCGGCTTAACCTGGGTGAAAATATTCTAATATAAATTAGAAAATAGAAAAATTATAAAAATTACAAAATCATTTCTGTTAAAAATGAAAAGGAATTTATAAGAGATTAATGTTTAATACTTTCAATAACGAAAAGAAAAATACGTAGAGAGAAATTCTAAAGCAACACATAATTTGTATTTTTACATAAATAATTAAGACGCAACAACTGGAATCTCGTAATCAGATCAACAACAGCATTATAGTGATCGCTGACAGAATGGAGTCGTGAATTATTTGTTGTTATAGGAGGTGTACGCCGCTATCTGGCAATAAATATCTTTTGTTTTTACACATTACTCGCGCTCACAATGTTATCTTTAAAAATATCTTGACACTTCATCTACGTAAAAATAAATTGCTATCTCACACACTGCGTGCACTGTACCACACAACATCGCCAAACAAAAAACACAGTTTCGAGTCTTGTAAAACAAGCATTTTCAAAAGATCAAACGTTCAAATGGCGAAACAAAGCAATCTGATTGTTGAATATTAATTAAAACAGTTATTTAACTGGTAATTACATTTTCGAATTTTTTGTTTGTTATAAAATACGTTAAAATTCAGCACAAGGGCATTAACATTGCCGACTAGTGTGATTAAAACCACAAAATATTAGGAGTTTAACCTAAAACTTAAATTAGTTTAAACGGCGGCATAAATTAAGAACAATGGTATCGCATTGGTCATAGAAACGTTATAAGAAGGAGTTACCACAGAAATATTACAGGATGAGAGTAAATAAAATTACAGAAACTAAATAGGGATAAATAAATAATGTAAAAAACACGAACTTTCCTGCATTCGTAAGTAAAAATTTAGATGTTGAAAAAAAAACAGAGGACACATTTCCTTTTGTACTAGTATGATTTCAGCAAAAATAAAAATAATAAAGATAAAAAATAATTATCAGCAATAGCAACCCATGCTTAGCGACGCATAGGCTTTCATTTAACTAAATCGTAAATACCAAAAAAGAACCGACGGTGGACAGGATTGATTTTGAAATTTGTTCCCGAAACCATACATTTTTTAATTTGGAAATTTTGTCTAATCAAAGAAACATTATAGTGGGCCTACTTTTTATAGTTAGGTTTTAGAATTTTGATAGAAGCCAATTACGATAAAATTGTCGATAAATTAAATTAAGAAATGCTCATAGAAAGCTTAAAGCACTGTCAAATATTTTAACAAGCCTTCACCAAACTATCCCGTCTAATCCTTCTTGACGGACGCTCAGAGAACTCCAACAGTGACGGATGTGTTTGTGTGGCCAAGACTCTGGCGATATCACTTACAACTCTCTCAAGGGCATAAGTGATGGATTAAACCTTTTACTGCCCTTTCTCTTTTTACTTACCCAAGGACAGGGTTGTCCAATTCAATAAAAAAAGAATTTATATTTATTACCACAAATATAAAAAAATAATCACGGGGAATACATAAAATATGCAAATTTTAAATTGTTAAAAATTATTAAATCACAAAATAATAAACAATAGTTACGAAGTAATTTCACAATATAACTCCGCTATGCCGTTCAAAACTACTGGACTGTATGTAATGAAAGGGGAGGAGTGCTAGACGAGTTTCCTTTCTAAAAACCCCTGGTCATCTGGCTTCGGATGGTAGTAACGTGTGAGGGCTCCTGCCTGGGGATACTAGGTGAAAACTAAGACTATTGAAGATTTTCCCAACCGAAAAAAGAGCGGAAGAATCTAGGCAAATGAACCTTGAATAAAAATTATAGTTTGAGAGAGCAATGGCAATGAGAGAGCAATGAAATGAATACCCTAGGTGATAGACCAATAATCCTGAAAAATTCATCCTCTTCGAAGGTCGGCCCCATGAGCTCTAAGGAGGGCCAACTATTGCTGGTAAACGATCCGTTTAGAAAGAGCTTGATGGTCAACATCACGACAAGAGAAAGGATTTCAATAGATGAAAGAAACAAAAGTAAACCAGGATGTTGTAGTTATACAACGTAGTCTTTAAAATAAAGTACTTACGAACGTTTTGAGAGCTCAGAAGTATATCAGAAATGACAGCAACTTAACGCCTTTAAGGTCAAGACATTAAATATTTGCTGTGAACCTTACACCAGTATGTGATCCTAGAAGTTGTTCAATTGCTGCCGTACCAGCGGGCTGCTGAGACGGCTAAGAAGAGTTAGGGTGTTAGTAAAAAAGAAAAAGTGTTAGTTGTAACCACCTGAGCTAGTGAATACACTGCTTGGTAGTTATCAGTGGATGTTTACTGAAAAAAATGAATGCAATACGGAAAGTTGCTTGATAAATGTAAAGTAATATGTCTGTAATAAATTTTTAAAAAATGACAAATTTAGAATCAATTCAAAATAATCAGTTACATTTTGATAAACATAATCTCTTACAAATCCTTAATCATTTTTCCTTTTATCAGTGAAAAGTTTTAAAAAATGAATGATAATTAATTATTAATTTATGAACGTAGACACATGCTCTGCAAACTGCAAAACTTTTCCCAATTAACCAACCGCTAATTATTCATCCTTGTTTTAATTACAGCAATCCTGCTCTCATTACATTTGTTTTGTAATTAGAAATGTGTTCTTTGAAATGAAATAATATTTTTACAACATGAGCTTCAATTATTCTGAATTTTGTTTCGTAATAAAATGTATTGTATAATAAATTGATAATACCTGTACTGTTTGTATTATCAATTTAATACATAAATGTACTTACGGAAGACATTTAAATGTACTTGTGAATAAAAAAAATGTACTTGTGAAAGACAATTTCAGCGGTACTTTGATTAATGAAGAAGTACTTTATGTTGAAATTGTGGAAGAAAATTAATTACAAAAATTACCTCGACAACTAATTTGTATATATGTGTGTGTGTGTGTGTGTGTGTGTGTGTGTGTGTGTGTGTGTGTGTGTGTGTGTGTGTGTGTGTGTGTGTGTGTGTGTGTGTGTGTGTGTGTGTGTGTGTGTGTGTGTGTGTGTGTGTGTGTGTGTGTGTGTGTGTGTGTGTGTGTGTGTGTGTGTGTGTGTGTGTGTGTAACTTTTACAGGTAACAATCCTACTGGTATAATTTTAAATGCATGCAATAGCATTATGTAGCAAGTATGTGATATATGACATGTAAGCTTACTATCTTTGAAAGTGTTGCATTTTTATGTAAGTGAAATCGGTATTCTGCACTTCAAATGTTTTTTAATACATTTCTCTCCCAAATTTCAGAAATGTAATTAAACCATAGAAATAAACTTTATTTTTGGATGATTAAAGTAAATCTTGTGGGTAAATAAAAACAGAAAGTAAAAATATTTTTACAAAATTTGTTAAATACAAATATTTCAATGTTTATCACGTTAAAACTTTCAAAATAGTAACAGATAGTTTGTAACTTTCCTCGTTAAAAGTCTCTTACATTACCTAATTGGTAAGTACACTATAACGTGTAGGCTGGTATTTACATTTAAGTTAGACTGTCAACCGGAATGTTAGAGCCTGTTGTGGGCAGATCTAATGAAACTGTCAATTACAACTTTATAATTGAAAAATTATTCAATCCGACTTTACATACTAAAGGGTATTTTTCAACAACGGGTTGAAAGCTATATTGTCGTATGAAAAAAATTGTGGCTTTAAATGACAAACGATTTTCTAATAACTTTAAATATTCATTTTTAATTCAAATTGTTCAGTAAAATTTACTGTAACTTACAAATTAATTGCTTAACGACAAATTGTAATTGCGAAATTGGTAAATAACGGAAATAGTGTAGCCTATATCCAGCGAACAGATGCAGTCTATACAAAATATATTTAGCAAATACTATATTTTTAATGACATTTTATTTAGGTATTACTGACTGTATATTTATCACTTCATTTACACTTTACCAAAGGTGAAAACATTAATAAAAATTCAAGAACTACGTAATAATTATTTGGAAAAACAGAATAAAATTTAAAATAATACATGGATTTAAAAAAGTGATATATTATCATAAAAGCCTTTGTTTGGTAACTAGGCATAAAGTGAAATTTTATTTCACAACAAAAATTCAATGTGCTTTGTGAGAATTATTATTTGCAATTTTTTAAAAAGATTATTGCTTCTGTTTACTACATGGAACATTAATTACACCTTCCTGAAATATTAAACAAACGTAGTAAACTTTTTACATTTGAGACTGCAACCTCATTTTATTCTTTTAGACGTAAATCTGAATATGTTTAAAGTAACTTCCTTATTTAGTGCTTGCGGCTTGATTGAATCAAATTTCATCTCTTGAGAGTCTTCCAGAGAACGACAGAAATAAACATTTCCTGTTTGTTGCAGGCTAAACACTTTCTTCCTGCTTTAGGGTTGTGAATAAAATATTTTCCCTCAACTTTGTACCTAAAACTGTCTTAACAAGACTTCAATTAATTAAATATTAACAAACAGTGTGTGAAAACCTTCACAGAAAAACACTAGTTAAACTTACCTTCATATTTCCTTTGTTACAAACCATTTATTTTTAAACGTTAAATACCTTTTATTTGTCACGTAGCAACAACAGTTCTATTACCACAATTAAGTTCTCTATCGTGCTCTAGAGAGTGCTTTATAAAAACATTATTTAATTTTACTTGATTGTTTAAGAAAAAAAATCTATTAACAATTTTCACTATAATACAAAGGGCACCTACAAACAGTTAGAATTAAAATTATTAAAAAAATATCTGTCTTTATTATATTATAAATATTGTAGTTTTTTATTATTTGTCAGTAACCAAATTTGAAAACGTCAAAACATAACCTATATTTTGCAGACCTGTATTTATGAAATTCTTTCTAGAGAGTATATTCTAAATTTTAACATTAACATTACTAGCTCTTAAAAGTTAGATTTGAATTTAACTTTTCACTAATATTTCTTAGTTAAGATAACCATTAATTATTACCGATAATTATTATTAATAATGTTTAACATTTAAAAAACCACAGAAAAGTATCCTGTGTAAAAAATAATAATAATACAAACAATAAAAGTTTATGTTAGTCGAATTGATGACTTTGGAAATAATTTCTTGTTTTTACGTAAAGTCTAATATTGCGTGTTGTAATTTAGATTTTTTAAATGTTTTAATATGTTGTATTATTGGCTTAGGTTATATTTAGGTGTCTTATATTAGTATAATTACAGGTCTAATACCACAAAAACAGAATCAATATAAAATTAATTTTTATGGAGTAACGTATTTCGGATTTACTTAAATTACAGTCCTATTATGTTCTTAAGTTTATTTTCATATTTTGAAACAAAATACTGATACTTGTAAAACAATTTACTTACATTTTCGGATAATTTTAAAACTTCTTTTTATCTTATTGTCAACATACTGTTAAAAATAAAACAATATAACGTAATATATATATATATATATATATATATATATATATATATATATATATATATATATATATATATATATATATAAAGAAACAATATGTCACTATTTCAAAAATACTTGAGAGGTTTATTTTCACATTCCTCAATTTGTACTTTAAAAAAAAAACACAAATGTATATTTGAAACTGTTTAATTTTTTCTATGTTTGAGATCTGATCAGTACGAGACTGTCGTTTCATAATTTTCACGTATATTAAACGTATATGAAAACGTGAAAACATCAGGGTTATTGGCTCCAAATAGGATATTAAACACTCCAAAAACCACAATGACCCTACATGAAGCCATGTTGTGACGATAGAAATTTTGGTACAGATTTGTTGCCTGGCAACATTCCATACCTGTGGACCTTTGAACAAATACAATCGTAGGATAAAACAGGAGTGGAAACTGCTGGAAAGTGAACGCGTGTTTGGGGATGATAAAGTCTATTCACTGTATACGCTGCCCTTTCATGATGGAAGTACGGCGGGCACATTGAAACATTATTGCTTTAATAACATTAACCCATCTGTAACAATAACAAACCTCAGAGCTGTGATTGTATCGGTTATTTTATATTTATACTTTATAACAGACACTCAAATATCAATATCTGTAAGTTATAAATTGTGCAAGATTTTTTTGCCACTTAAACTAATGAGGACGAAGGACTGGCCGATGTGTTGTTCACCCACTTTGACCACCAACCCTTTTTTCTGTAAGACTTACATTCTCTGACGGGAAAACCCATCACACAATACTTATGTTCTTTTTTCTGTAAGTTTTGTATTAAATAAATTCATTTTCGGAAAAAAATTAAACTAAAAATGCAACTTTTTTAAAAAGTGTTAATCACATAAATTGTTATATTAAAAAACAAACATTTTAATGATGGTAGGTACCATAAACTGATAATTAGTTATAAATGTTTGTTATCAATTCAACTCGTAACCGGCGAGAATTATCGGATCATATTTGAACTACAACATTTCAGGGTTGCATAATTTCTGCCAGGGTAGAGTGTAATAAAGCACGATCGAGGCCGCCAGGATAAGAGCAGCACTCTCCAACACAGAAGGGCTTCTCTTAGATGTCATAATTCTTATAAATTAAAAGTGTGAATTGATACAATTTATTTAATTTTTTAATGATAACGAATTATGAAAGTTGTTCATTCGTTTTAGACCAAAAAATTAATTTTTGATTTTTCAAAATTTTTGTTTTGACCGCAACAGCCTAGTGACCAACAGGCAGATCGTACAGGGTCTAAATTAATTACGTTCATTCAAGTTTCGTTATTTCTAATTTATCTTCCACATTTGGCAACTTTCCCGCTTCACAGTCATTAATCTGTTGGATGTACCAACAAAGTTTGAAAGTGTTGTAGAGCGATGGGATGAGGTCGCTACAGTCACGGAGGGGCGAAATTTTATCTGAAGCTGGTGATAACCGAAAGGCGTTTTGAATGTTGTCCGTAACGTATCGAAAATGCCAATAACGTGGTGTAATTTGTTACATACAATGTCCTGTTTAGACGGATTCATATTTCTTCTATAGACTAACGTTGCTCAAGAATAATTATTTATGAAGATAAAACTAAAACAACGAATACAAAGAAAACGTATTTACCAATTAAAATAAAATTAAACTTAACAAAAACATTAACATATACATTCAGATACATAGTACTCAGTTTTAAGAAACGTACTTATGATTGTTTTCTACTTAAAACTTATAAACATACATACTCAGTATTTGTTTTCAAAACATCCTCTAACGGCTAAATATCTTGTTGAAAGTAATATAGCAAAACAGCAAAACACATTCGTTAACAGTGTCTACTATTTCTTAATGAGCTCAAAAAGAGTAGGCTACTGAACTTGAACTTTTAATTTTTTCATTTTTTGTAACGCACTGTAAAATAACAATATATGTAAGTTATACAATTTGTTTGTTAAGGTACTTCACTATCTTTACTTACTTTAAAGGAAAATTACGGCAGCAGCTTCTTGCTGAGGTGGTGAAAGCGAATTTTTAAAAAGAAACAAAATTCAATAACACCACATAAAGAATCCTTTAAATGATTATATATATATATATATATATATATATATATATATATATATATATATATACATACGAATCATAACTTTCTCTTAATTTAAATTTGATTCACTAACTTAAGATACAATTTTTATGTATGATCATAATGTGAGCAAAATCTAATAAGCAGATTTTGAGATGTTATGCCTATTTTCCAGTTATAATCGGTAGCCAATAGGATTTTTGGACAAATAATTGAATATGAAAACGTTTGTGTAATATTTTTGTACTCTTTATTTATTTATTTTCATAATATTGTCACGTTTATACGTTTGCAATGAAATTTCATAAAGTAATCACGTGGTAACATTCACTGATATTATTTTATGGCTTAAAATTTGTTTCCACTTAAACATTTTATAATATTGTCTCCTACTTCAACTTTTAAAATGAATTTAGCTGCAAAAATAGTTAGAGTCCGGATAGTAACGACGTAAGAGTCGCGCGTGTCGTTTGGCCAAGCCGAATTTTATCGTACATATTTTAATCGTGTAATTGTGCTCAATGTTTATGATGTGTGTTTTTAATATTTTGTTTGACTTTGTGATGACCTCGACAGAGGGGATTTAACACTTTGTATCACGGCCTGAAGATGAAACGAGAGAGTTTCGAAACCGCGGTAGCCTTTACGAGGTGAGTGGATGGACCACTGACGAGAAGAATAGGTCATAATCCTAATTACAAAAATAGTTAAATTAAACATCGTGTTTTACTTTAAAAACATAAGGTAATTTTAATTTAGCTTCAGCCGCCATTAGCTGTTCGAAAACAGGATGAAACGTAATTTTTTTAACCTTTAATTCTGTCTTTAGTAGACCTTTAAAATGAGGTATCATTCGACTTATCATTAATGTACAAACCTTTCCCCTTGCCCCTTCCCATGAAAGTTCTGTTTTCCATGAGAATAAATATAATATTCTTCAAATTCCACTTGATCCACATAGTAGTCTACTATTTGCACTCTACACTAATTTACCCAAGTATATAATCTAAAATTTCTCCAGCTAATACTTGTTTGTAAATATTCAACAACAAACAATAAACTATCTATACAAGTATTATATATAACTTTTGTATTCCAACTGGACAAATTTTAATATCCTATAAAATTCGTGATAAATTATATTTTTGCACTTTTATATTTAGAGGAAATATGGTGAGGTTGTATGACATGTATTAGTTGCGTTGCATTATAGACCTGAAGGTAGGTTGAGGTGGGTGGACGTGCAACGGTAAAAAAAAATTAGTTTTAATCTTATAGATAATAACAATTATATTCTATACTTGGTAATATTTACAATGATTGAATTTTAAATATTTTTTGGATAATAAAATCCAAAAACCATGTAATTTTTAAATCAAAGTTTAAGTAAGAAAAATCTTAACAATTGTCCTGATTGTAAGTAATAGTTACAAAATAATTTAATTTAATACAGCATAATAATATACATAGTATAAAACAATTAAAACACACAAATAAAAAAAGTTATATTTTTTTCTCTAAAGTTGAATCACCATCAGACAAAGTGAAAATTATAGTGTTTTTTGTTTTACCCTTTATTTGTAATTTACTATACACGCACTTTCATGCAATTTCGAAATATAACATTATTTATTTAAAAAATAATAAATAATAGTTTTTTGAATTATATTTTTGAATTACCGTTGCATATTCTCAATAAATTTAGAGATTTAATTTCTAGCGTATTTCCATAAAATAATTAATTAATGAAGTGGCACCTTATAGAAAATGTGTGTGTGTGTGTTTGTGCGCGCGAAAAGCTGTAAAAAGGATTTTTACCATAGGACTTCAAAAAGGCTAAATAGGTAGATCTAACAGTCAAGATTTTTTTCATAACGAATGAACATTCTTATGTTTATTAGAAAAATAAAATTTATCACTGTGAATTTTAAAATTTAATTTGATACCACTAATCCTAATCGTAACAACATGCCAGATTTTAGTCCTGAATATAAAAATAAATAAATAGAACATACAATTTTATAACAATCTAAAGTTGCTCAACGGTTTCGGGTGTTGTGTTACGCATAAATTGTGATATTTTCAACTGCGAACATGTGAACGTTTTGAGTTACTTCCTCTAAGTAAAATGTATAATTGTCCTTATCCTATAATTCCATTATAAAATTGCTGTTTGCGAAAGTTTATATTACAATTAGTCAGATTTAGGAAGTATAATGTGCTTACAGCACTATAAATAACCATCTTAAGCCCGAGATAAGACCCACTCGGAAAAACAAATGTTTCATACAAACATTATGCATATTTCCCACGAGCCAGAACGTTAACTCCCCAGGGCTAGGTTAGTATTAAAAGCTCGACGCACGTGGGAAGTGAGCTGAGATATAAATAATCATTAATATCGACTTGCTAATAAAACAGAGCAGAGGCTAGGGAGGGAAATGCGTAACACCGGAGGCACGAAGTCAAAGTGCCTTCTTATTGTTAATACGCGTACCTCCGTAAGTGATGCAATCACTTTATCTAAAGGCTATTTAATTAGATTTCAAAATTATGAATACAATTAACATAATTTGCGTATGGAGGAGCATCAAGTTCTGTCGCAAAAACAAAATCATCTTGGCAACCAAATTAGTACTAACAAACTGTAACCGTTAACAGTGATCGTATTAAAAAATAACAAATATATTAATAAATGTTTTGAAATAAAATTAGAATATGGAAACTCGAAAAGCAATAAACATCAACCTGGCAATTTTAAACGTGAATTAAAATAAAACGGAGCACGAAATAAACATTGCAGGCTATTATTTAGTAAACAACAATATAAAAAACAAATATTAAGATAAGTAAATGTAAATATTATATTGAAGTTAATATTTAATTAATACATTCACGAAAATACAAACGTACTTAAGTATTAACTTCACAATCTTTGTGTAAACTTTGAATTTTTATATTTTAAACAAACACACTTACTTATACACGATTATGTACAAATAATCGCTTCGCTGACGTGATGGAAACAAATGATCAAAAGTAATTTTTGTCACCTACCCTCTTTTTGAAATTTTGATTTCACTACCCATAAACAGCATTAATATCTGCATAACATTTTAAACTTTAAAATTGCATTAAAAATACGAAAATGTCCTTGACCTCCGTCAAATTAATTTTCTTAATTTAACGGATTTTGAAAATTGAAAACACTAACGTATGCACTTTTAAACTGTAATTACAACGTATAACTCAGATTTTCAAAAATTAAAAACAATTTTTTTGATAAGTTTGTTTGGATAAGTCAAGTTTGAATAAAATCGAACACACACACACACTTTTAAGGTCCCGGTTCTGGCTGTTACCGCTTTAATAGTTTATATTTTCCAATGTGAATTCGCTAATAAAATTCGTGATAGCTTACAAAATATTCAACGAGAACTTTATTCTTCTGAGAATACACACATTGTATAAGCTCTGTGATTCGGTCTCGTGTAAACTTTTTGTCACAGGATGTTCGGTAAAATCCTATTTGTTACAAATTTTTGTCGGTTTAAAGTAAAGAAAGACAAAAAACATTTACTTGTAGAATATCTTTCATAAACAATAGCAAGAATTACTCGCTACGTAGTATTTACAATCTTGAATAAATATTACAAAAAACTGTACACAAACATTCTAACTCTCAAATACCCCCCCATCCAGAAAAAACTGGTCTGGAAGATTCATAATTACTCCTGTGTAAATAAGCTATACGTTATAAAAATTATGGCAGAAAGATTTCAACTTAAGATTTTGATAAATTTAAAATAAAGAACTTAAAAATGAATAAAATCGGATTTTCTTTTTATTGAATATGTTATCCTGTTTTTCATAAAAAATAAAAACAGTAATTAATTTTTATAGAATATTTTTAGTTTTGTTTTGACCGGAGCGGCTGTTACAAAATATTGTACCGCACTGTATATACACTGTACTGTCAACAGTGGAAGTTAAACTGCTTAAAGTAGAACAAATCTGCAGGAATCGCGGTGAAGCATGAACGCTGACGCTATTAAAGTAACGTGGGAATAATAAAAACAAAACAAAGTTTAAACGCTTACGTGTTCCATGTGCGAAATACCGTGAGTTGTTTCCTTTCACAGATATTCTGACGAGAGAAGTCCGATAGGCCACGCAGTCAAAGCACGAACCCAATATTTTCAGAAACAACATTTTTTGTTTCGTTCCACTTCGCCAGTATTCGTTTAGCGAAGCTTTTGTTTTCGTTACCGCTTTTACAAATGAATTCAGTTTCATTCACAACTTCATTCAGGACACTGAATGTTTGATTCGATCAATGAAATTAATTCTAAGAATAAATTATATGTCGAAGACACATTTCTAACAAAACCTTCTTAACAATAACTATATGAATAGTTATTTGTTTCCACAGGAAATGGGGCCTACGGGAATAAGCAAATAGACATTATTATAAGCGATAGTATTATTAATAAATAGGTTTAAAAAAATGTGAAACTACTTTAAAAAATACCCTTATTTTTACATTCACTATGAGATAAAATATAACATTAGAAAATTTTTTCAGAAAGAGTATAATAATCAAACAGGGATTTATATAAAATATTTTTGAATGTAGCTACAATAAAACCACCTTTTACGAGTGAATTATTTTCGATGCCAATGTTTTGAAAGTTAAAAATTACAATTCATTATTTCGTGCAGTCATTTTACGACCTTGATATTTTGATCTATCCGGGTTGAGGTCATAAAATTCTGTCCATCTGTAAGTCGGTGCACATCTCAAGAGATAAACTAGTTGACCGACTGTTAAGAAACTTGAGGATCAGGTTCGCATACATCTCGCGGTATATTTTTAATTTTCAAAAAAAGTCTCGAAGCTTTTTTCTTTCAAGAAACAGTTTTTGTGTTTGTTAAAAAAAGGTATATTTAAACCGGCTTAAAAGGCCTTAAATGAAATAAATTTTGCATAAACGGAGTTTACAAGTATGCTGTAATTCCCCAAGAAGTTAGTTCGAAAGCTTACAA
This sequence comes from Callitettix versicolor, assembly GCA_022606455.1. Taxonomy (NCBI): domain Eukaryota; kingdom Metazoa; phylum Arthropoda; class Insecta; order Hemiptera; family Cercopidae; genus Callitettix; species Callitettix versicolor. The sequence goes on from CM040183.1 coordinate 59,796,796, forward strand.
AGAAACTAAAAAGTCGCTATAGCATTTTAAAATAAATTTCGCATATTTTAGTCAAACATTTAGCTTTACAACTTAAGTCAATGTTCTGAATTTGAAACAAATGAAATCCATTGTTCGGGAGTAAAACGGAAAAATGCGATCAGGATTCATTCGTTTTTCCGACTTACTCTGAAAATGTATTTTTTTTAAACTTTAAATTTGGTTTGCTAATTTGAAGTTATGAATCTTCATAGATGACCAAATTTGAAGCAAAAGCTGTTTAACATATTTTGAGAAATTAAGACGATAATGAATTAAAAATAAATTTAATAAAATTATTTATAAAATTAATGTTAGGTTATTCAAATATTTTAATTTTAATTTAAGGAAATGCGATTTACACCCGAGTCAATACAAGTAAGAACACTAACGACATTTGCAGTGTATATGGTAAACAAAGTAATTTTATTCCAATGTATTTATCGTAGGCAACAAATCTAACAGATTCTACGGAATGTGGTTGTGTAAGTCTGAAAATATTGAAAGAATAATTGACACTTGTTTAAATTTAAAGAATTTAAAAATATTTTGAAAATTGATGAATTTTATAAGCTGGAAAACAAGGATTATTTAAGACGAATTTGAAGCACTCCAAGATTTTCTCACTTAGAAACTCCTAAGAGTACATTATACAAAACTTGAAAGAATATTTATTATTACAATAACACATAGCCTACATAGAAAATCGCTATGCTCCTTGTAAAGAGTGGCAGGATAAATGTCACTAAACTCCAAATAAATAAATAAATAGATTCCTTTGAAAAAAGCATAATCAAACATAACTTGTTGCCACATTTACATTCAAAAATCTTAATATTGAATTTTATTTTTATTAGAGCAACCACTCTAAACGAATTCAAAAACCGTTCGAATTGAAGCAGGTCTCGTGCCATTACGACAATTGTAATGGCTCTGATTGTTGTAACAGTGTGATGATAGATTTTATACTATTAGTAGCACGAGTATATACATATGAAATTTCGTTTGCAGTTTATGAATAAATATTTTGAATTTTAAAATTTTAAAACTTTTTAATTAGTTTGCGCAAAAAGTTTAAAAAATGCAGAATAAAAAAAAACGGCGTAACAATAGAAAAGAGATTATAATGAAAAGAATTTCACTTTAAACAGAACTTAAATTATTAAGTTGATGTGGACAACAAAGCCGAGTTAATTTAAATCGGCTCATGAATACGAGGTTTCATTAGCTCAGTGTCACGTCACGATAGGTCGGTTACTCCACTGGAACCTAGTTTATGTCACACGCTTTGTAACATTTTAATTACATTGTTGGCAGCACAGGAACTGGCAACACTCACGCCAGCCAGGCTCGAAGACGGTTCGGTAATAAAATATTTTTTTAAAACTAAATATTAAAAAAATACAAAAAAAGTCCTGATATTAACCATCTCAATAACAAAATAACGTCAAGAATCTGCTGACGTCATAATCACAAGTTCGGTAGTACAGTTTAAATATATTGTGTTTGATTTAGGGCTGTTCGGTCGTGCCTTAAACGTGGCTCACAAAGGAAACACATGCAAAGCAATATTGTTTGATGTGGTTATAATAATAAAACCTTTGACCAAAATAGGAAGTTATCGTCTTGAACAACCTTCAATATCCTGTTTTAGAAGACGTTTATTTTCCCGTAAAAGTAAAATTATAAAATTTTAAAGCAATTATTTTTGAAATATTCAATAATTCTTGTAAGGTATTTTTCAGAAGTTTGCTTAAAGTAATTGTGAATTATTAATATTATCTCTCTCTATCACTTTCGCACGCTATAACGACTATTGTTCTAAAAATCTAAAAGAATATTCAAAATAAAAGATAAAATAGGCTAGATTACAAACATTTAAAAAAATAAGTGCATATTCGGTAATAGGCCTATATCCAAATAATTGACAGTGTAGTAGAACACAATTAGTTACAATTAAAACGTGTTTCGGAATTATAATCACATCTTGAAATGTTTCGCTCCAAGGAGGTCGTTGTTACATTAACATTTAAACGAAGCACTATAAAACAAACATGACAAATACATAATGAATACATAACAAATACATTAAACGCTGCCGGGTGCGCATCGTTGGTTCTACGCAGCCTCTGTCGCGAGGCTTGTCTTCACCCAATATATTTATCGCTGTGCCAAATTTTACTTTTGATCTGAAATCCAATTGGCAATTCAATAAGCAAGGCATATTCTTTAAATAAGCTTTGTAAATTTTGAAATCCTAAATGACATCCATGAAACTATTCTTGTAACATATGTGTAGGGCCTCCAGGTTAGCCTCAAAAGTAGTATTTGTGGATATCGCGATACTCTTCCTTAAAAAAGAGTAAGGAAAACATTATTGCTGTTGTTAAGAGCAGTGAATGTGTGTTACGTACCTACGAGCGAGAGTAGTATGAGCTAGAGGCAAGGCAATCAGCTGCTCACTTCACCTGCCTCTAATACATGCAGCTCTACTTCGGAAATCTGGTTCCATAACACCAGCGTAAAAATTGTTTGTTGCATACTTATAAATTATTTTTTTTGTCAAGCGTTATTTATGTTTCATTTACAATAAATTATGTTAATCATAAATAAAAATGATATTATACTTTCTTGTTCATTAAACTCACATACTAATATTGGGTGAATGCAATAGTTTAAATTTTGTTAAGCTAGCAGAATCCATTGATTTCGTGTTTTCATAACAGCTACAAGCTACAAGAAGGTTATTTATCATTTATTAAGAAACGTTTAACACCATATTTCTGGTTAATACTTGAAGTAGTAATATAAATATCACTGTGGTTAAAAACTGAACAAAAAACTTTAACAAAAAGGTTAATAACTGACCCTTCAAAGTACTGTAAGAAGGTCAGTTATTATTTCACCGCAGATAACTAGGCGTTTATTCTCGGCTAATGCATTTGAACCCTTTTAATAATATCTAAAATATTCCACTTTGACATTAGTTCTAAGGTGTCAAGAACACTTGATTTTCTCTTGTTCGTAAAAATAATTGGTGTGTGTGTGTGTGTGTGTGTGTGTGTGTGTGTGTGTGTGTGTGTGTGTGTGTGTGTGTGTGTGTGTGTGTGTGTGTGTGTGTGTGTGTGTGTGTGTGTGTGTGTGTGAGAGAGAGAGAGTGTGTGTGTGTGTGTGTGTGTGTGTGTGTGTGTGTGTGTGTGTGTGTGTGTGTGTGTGTGTGTGTGTGTGTGTGTGTGTGTGTGTGTGTGTGTGTGTGTGTGTGTGTGAGTGAGAGAGAGAGAGAGAGAGAGAGAGAGAGAGAGAAGAGAGAGAGTAAGAGAGAGAGTAAGAGAGAGAGGGGGGAAGTTGTTTCAGATGGGAAATTAAAATATTCCCGTTATGTACTTGTAATTGAAAGCAATCATTTTGAAAATCTAAAACGTTATTGATTTTCACCTTTCAGAAAATTAACTTCGAAAGGTAACGTCGAATATCTGCAATTAAAAATGATTAATGCAGATCATCTTAAGGTTCACAATAAATAAGGAAAAACTAAATACACTATGTAAGAAATATTAAATACGTTGAACAAATAATGTACCTATTATGTTTAATTTTGTTGACTGTAAAGCTTCTACGAACGAATGTTTACAAAGTATAAGCTCTAACATCATCCTAATTTTCGCCATAAAACTATTATTTCTAATTTTTATTCACGGCTACTAACATAGAAATATAGCCTATATGCCTGTAATTTGCTTAAATATTAACAAAAATGTTAACAAGTTTAGAATACTGAACCTCATTTTTCAAAGTTGTTTCATTTTAAAAATATTAGTTCTAAATATAATGATATAATATGTTAATATCTGCAGTAGGACTAAATAATGGCCATTAATATTTTTAAACAATTGCCATACTGCCGCTTTAATAAACTTTCGAACTTAAGTTATATTTATTATTGTAATTATTACATTTTGTATTATGAACAATTATAATAGCTTAATGGTTTGTATATCAACTTGTGGCAAGAATCTTTCAGTCATTTTAAAAACAAACTCGAATAAAGTAGAAGCAGGAAGATGAATGAAACTAGAGAACGAAGAAGAAGGAAACTAGAAGGAGGAAGAATAAGGAAAATAGATGGAGGGAGGAAGAAGAAGGAAGCTAGAGGGAGGAAGAAGAAGGGAAATGAAGTTTATTACTGCGAATATTGAGTTAAGCCATGTCGTTATCGAAAACAAAAATGTTAGTGACATAATACAATACATGATAACAACATTAGTTCCAGACAGAACAAAATAAAACCACACGAGTTGCGAGGCGTTGATATTATTAACTTAGAAATTACAAAGCAGTTCCTTTATAATATTGTGTTGTGTGGGGCATGGCCGGAAAGTAACTTAACGAGGCAAGAACGTCTAACAACGCTGATGAAAGGCTCTTCTTAGTTATATATACAGTATTTTCAAGTTTATCGGGAAGTATGAGATAATGAAGTAGAAGAATACAAATTTGTATTCTAACAAAAAAAGAGATAAAGCATATTTTTAAACATTTTTTATTATAACAGAAATAATATTTAAGCTCACTTAAAAGTGTTACTATACCGAGTGTTTCACGGGAACCCAGACAAACTTCAGGAAATGGATCCTTAGATATACACGACAAGAAAAAAATGTTATTGAAGGCTACGTCTTAAACTCATTCGTTTTTTATTTATAAATAAATATATTTTTTTCTGTTTCTGTATATTTAATTCATTTACAGGTCGACATTTACAGACCAAAAAACAGTGAAGAAAGTTTGTTAAAACATACAAAAATAGTTTCGGAGACTATTCGAGGACACTATTCGGAAGACATATTTGTTTTTGAGCCAAAATTGTGACTGCGATTAGGTAAAATCACTTCAAAGATTGGAATTTGTAAAAAATGAGAGTGCTTGAAAAATATGGTTAATATTAACATTCTGCAACCGGAAAAATATCTAATCACTTGGGCTGCAAGTTTACCGAAAGTTATAAAATTTTATAAGATTATATTTAGAAACCTTTTCAGTTTTATAAGCAATAGTTACTTGACACCATAAAATACCGTAAGGTAAGACAAAGGGCAAAGTAAGTTTTAAGGGATGTACGCTTAAATTAAATTGCAACACTTTTTTCAGTTGTACATAAACAATAATTAATGTACCAGTAGGTTAGTCTTCACTAAAAATGCACTTAAATTAATTTAGAAAGTTTTCGCAATGTCCCCCGTTGTCTTCTCGGTAAAGTCTGGCTCGCTTTAACAGGGAAAGCGTTACAGCTTCATCATGTTACGATTTTCTTTGATAGCTTGGGCAACATATAAGATTCTTTCTAACAGCTTCTGTCTCCCTTTGCGGTTTGGTTTTGTATTTCTCAGTTCTCGCGCGCGTGTGTGTGTGTGTGTGTGTTGTAAAAACACACGCCCGCACACAGGAAAATAATATCACACACACACACACACACACAAATATATATATATATAGGCTATATATAAAATTATTAAAACAATTAGGACTTCTAATTTAGTAATATATTACTGCAAAAATATTATCAATAAACAAATTTCTATTAGATTGTGAATATTTGATAAGGCTGGATAAAACAGATCCTAGTTTACAGTAGATAAAATAAATCTGTATAAGATACCTGAAAGCTGAACCAGAGAGTTCCGAAATACCCTGTATAATTGTTTACCAGTTAAATAAGAAAATATACACATTATAAAAGCAGAAAAACCACAAGAGCTAATTTATATTGTAAATTTGTATTTACTTTAAAAAACCCTTTTCACTCAACTAACTACGCCTGCGTGCCCAGACTATGCAACGTGCCAAACTTCTTCGTCTATGTAATTGCCAAACACGAGTAAAGCCGAATTGTTGCAGTATGTTTGTCTGGTATTGATTTCTGAAGAGGGTTGCTGATTTCGCGCGTAAAACGGCGCCAGCCGCATGGCTTCCCGCCAAACTAGAACACAGACTGAACAACCCTTGGTCAATGCAACTTTATAAATCTTATTTATTAATAAGGTAACAGATGACCTACTTTCTATTTATTACAGTTTAAGTAAAGTTATGTTCACCAACTTTCAAGACAATTCCAATGTTACGTGCTCGCTTATAGAAAAATACAAAAATAAAATGTACTTGGCAAAATATTTACGTAAGTTTTTTTAAGAAATGAAGACTTTCAGTTGAAATTCTTTTAACACATAGAGTTTAAGTGTTATATACATACATACATACATATATATATATAAGGCAATGTAATTAAACATTTTCTACATTCTAAGACAATTAAAATATGATCACATTTACTCTAATTATATTAAAATAGTTTACTTTAATTTTATTTAAAATTTAAATAATATCCTTTTTAGTATCGTAAAAAGCAATAAAAAGTGTTTAAATAAATTATAATAAAAGTGCACGAATGGAACTCGGGGAATTACCGACAGAACGAAGCTTTTGCTAATGATATCTTCACTGAATATTTAATTACTTCAAAGATTTGTTTATAAATATCTTGTTTTGTTTAAATAACTACGTGCACCTAGCTTAGATATTATTTATTGTTGTTATATAAAAAATAAATTGTTGTATATTAATTCGTAACGATCAGCTGATTTCATTGAACAGCTGAGAGGTTAAAATAAGTTTCAGGTTATGTTGTTAAAACTAGCAATGTTAACAACAATTAATTATTATAAATGTTTATATTAATTTCAAATGTACTATAAACGGTTAAAACGTGCACGCGTTCTTCAACTAAAGAAAAATAACGATACCAAAGCCACACGTTTTCATATAATACGCGTGTAATGTTATCGAAAAGGAGCAAGAAATAGAAAGACAGAAATAGAGAGACGAAATTAATTTGCCCGCTCGTTTCACATTTTCGTTACATTTTCCCCATCAGTAGACATTTTTTTTATTCACTCTTCTCGAAAAAGCTAACATCAAAAGCTTCGCTTCAATATTAACGATTTGGCATAAATAAAAATTGAAGTTCAATTATGATTAAAAATAAAATCTACTTAGTAACGAATCATTGCAAACGGTAGGTAGACGTTTGAGAAGAAGAAATGAAACAATTTTACATTATCCGTTACTAGCATATATCACTAGGGTGATTTAGAGGCAATGACAGTTTCAGGGGTACTTAAGCTGCATCGGTAGAGAGGATAGCAGGTGGCTGACTTGCCAAATCTCACAAGAAGGAAATCTAATCCGAAGAACTGATTGTGTTGTGGGAAGGAAATAAAAGAAATAACGATACAAGCAGCGTTACGTTTTCGAAAACATAACCTTAAATAAAGGTGATAAGGTAATCAGTTACAGAATAAATGCTATAAGCGTTCTACGTGTTTCACTAATTAGTGTAGACTGACAAAATCAACAATTATATACGTCCAAGGTGCTAACATTTGAATAACGCGATAAGATAATCTGTTACACATCGATTCGGGCAACACGTTCGAGTTTTACTTGTGATTTTACGTCTTCACTGAATTATGGATAGACTAATAAATGTGGACGGGTGAACGACGAAAAAAAGGTACGGCAGTAACTGACTCTACCCTGAGTTCCAGTCAGCGCTCAAAGTGATCTGGCATTCATTCAAGTAATTACAATAAGAGTAAAGTAATGGAATTACAGAACAAATTCATTACGTTCATGGCGTTTGAATTAAAAATAGCTAGAATAATCATTTACTTTATAAATATTAACTCTATTTCCCGTTCAAAGCACTAGAATACGAGTCAAGTAGGCCTAATAAAATCAAATCAATTGCATTGTAATTCGGATGACTGAATTGAAATTGCTAAAATAATCAGTTACATTATAAGCTAATTGCTAATTCTATTTGATGATGAAGGCACTAAAATAAGAGTAAAGTAATACAATCAAATCATTTAGATTTAAACTCCGATTACGTTCACAGTGATTGAATTCAAAGAACAAGAATAATCAGTTGCATTATGGGCTTACTATTAATTATATTTGATGATCAAGATAACCGAATAAGAGTGCACACACACACACACACACACACACACACACACACATATATATATATATATATATATATATATATATATATATATATTATTCGACATGTATATGGTAGTATAAGTATAATGAAAATTTTTTTTAAAATGTTATACAAAAACTATTTTGACTAATACATCATATGATATGTTTTTACTCTCACGACTGATTGTATACAATAAGTTTATTTAATTAATCAAAAATCCGCCCATAAAAAAGTAAAAATTGGGTAAAAAGGAACTTTATACATTCTATCTCTGTGTGATCAGATTTAAAAGACAGACACTCAGTCTTTTTGGTACTCAGTTTTATGTTAAGCTTTAAAGGTGCACAAAGAAAGAATTTCCCAATATTTCATTCGAAGGATTAATATAGGGTATTATTTGAATTTTTAATCGTAAACGTTGAAATTTAGTATGCACAATTCTCTTGGGTTCCACGTGATTTCAAATAAATCATTTAAAAAAAAGGTAAAATTAAAATTTAAAGTTAAATCGAGGAAGGCTGGGATTTGCAAATGGTTTTTTAAAGTTTATCCTCCATCTAGGTACTTATTAAGAGTACAATACAATAAGGGGTTGAACGAGAAATTGGTGTTTGTAAAAGCCAAAATACAAATACAGTCTATCGAACCTTAAAGACTTTGAAGTTGAATGTTGCCATGAAAGTTTCCTTATTTGTAGATGGTCTGCAAAGAAAAGTTAAAGAGATGAAATAGGGGTTAAAATGTATAAAAGAAAAACGCATTTATCACGTTAAAAACAGAGAGGTTCTGAGAATTTAATGAATACACATTTCTAGGAACACAAAAAAATGGTTTTCCAAAATTAAAATGGTTAATCGCTAACGAAGCCGCGACGGATGAGTCTATAAACTTGAATAGAACATAATTCCATGATAAAACAGATATTATAGGAATGATATAAATTTATTAAATACTGTATAGCCTACTGAAAGAGATAAACGTAGATATAATAGCACGAATTTAAATCAATTATTGCGAGTAAATGCTATCAATGCACGAGTACATTCAAACTGTTTGATTATTTTACAATGTAAGTTATAATCATATTCACATCTAATTGTTTATATAACATTAAGAGAGAAATATTTCCATAATTTGTTACTGAAATAAAAATGTTTGATTTATACGTAATTGTAATAATTGTGCAGTACTATTTGATAGAGTTACTATTACACGATTGTTAACATAATCTGAAACTGCACTTTTATTAGTGATAGAAGTATGTCTAGAAACTTCTGTTGCACTTTTATTTAGTTAACTGAGCGTTTTGAAGTTCAGAAACTTTTATTGAACAACGATTATCGTGTTTCAGGAAATTTCAAGTTATCGGAACAAAAAATTGTTTATTAAGTGATTGAGAAAGAAAGGCGACAAAGGAACAAATACAGGAACTATTGCTATAAACATAAATTCAATTATGATAATTATTTATATAAAACACCTTTTTACGTGTTTCTCACAAAATAAATCTGAACTATGATTCATTTGTACTTTTCGACTCACTGACAATTATATATAACAAATCTTCTAAACCCGCAAATAGTTAGGCTACTGATGTCGGATTATTAATACTTACCCCCTGGCGTCAAGTTCCGGGTCTGAGGGGTTCCACTGCCCGCCGCACCGGAAGATCTTCGAGACCTAAAAATTAAAAAAAAACGTATATTGAGCAGATATAAATAAATAATACGTACAATAACAGCACAAAATCTTTTACCAATTCAATTCATTACAAGTAACCAATAATTGAAGTAAGATTTGATCAACATAATTTTTTATAAACAAATTTGAAAATGGACTGTTTTTTAGGACTTTTGAAATACTGGTTGTGAACAATTACAATTTTTTGTATTAGAATCTATTTCATTTAAAGAGGTCCTAGGATCTATTAAATTTAAACTTTTTGGCGAAGTTATAATTCGAATTCGTGAAGACCGAATCGTAATAGTAATTTATTCAAAGCTTGGAGCATCATTAAATATATCATATCGCTTCGGCAATGGGAGGAAGTAAGTTCTAGATTAAAACAGTGAAGCTAGTCACGCAAAGGCCTGCAGCAGAAAGTAAAACGCAATTATCGATTGAAGACGAACAATCTATTTAGTGGATTCGGGCAAAGGTGGACTCCGGCAAAACGAAATGTCCAAAGAGACAACTACGGTATACTAAGCATCAATTTCTACTACATCTGTAGACAACTTAGTCTACGAGTTTTATTCTTAAACTACATTACAAGTAGCAATATGGTCGCAGTAGCAAATCAGACTTCTTTTCACTTATGTATTTGTTTGTTCCAGTACAATCCCAAACCCTAAATTACTGATTTCAAATTTACTACAATGATTTGGGTTATACATCTTTAAACGTTACGAAAATTTTGAGCGAAAAAATAAAGAACAGATTTTGATAAATTTAGAAAATTATGAATTTGACATATTCAGGGTTGAATTTTGGGGGAATACAACAACTCGTACGTTTTTTTCTGGTAAGTATAGACTACACTGAAACAAAATTTCATTAAACGTATCAATGCTAGTTTGAGGGAATTCCTGATGTTATGTTTTTTTTCTTGACTAGAACTCTGATAGTTTTTTTAAGGCCAACACGCCAAATTTGATTGAAATCAGTCTATTCTTTTATTCTACAGCAATATGTACAGACGCACATAAGAACATTTTTTTGACTCAAAAGACATGAAAACCAAAATATTTACTAAAGTCTAAAGATAATTATTTTCAAAGTAATATTACTTTTATTATAGCCTATTTTGTATAGAGAGTAAGTAAAACGTTCAAAATAATTAAATTTTAATAATAGTACATATCTATAAAAAAACCTACCACACCAATTTCAAATAGTCATTTCAAAATTTATTTGCGACAAAGTCATTTAAATTTTGGTCTTTTTTAAATACTTGCATAACGTAATTACATTTTAAATTTGGTACATTCCCCCTCGCGTATGGCACTAATTTCAGCATAATACACTTTATTTGGCTTTTATATGCAAGACTGATTTATATAATTCAAAACTCATTAAATCTCTGAACGTTTAAAGCTTCCATTTTTGTTCATTTACAAAGAAAGAAATATTTTTAAAAAAACCGAAACAATACTCGAATTCGCCAACACATCACGGGCAGGCGGCCGCTTTGTAGCTCAACTCTTTGATTAAATTCATAAGAGCGTGAACGCGAATCATCTCCTAATAAGAGCATCCCTCATACCCTGTAACACACCCGACACGTAGTGTTCCGCGTTAGGTAGGCCTTACAATACGTTATAACCGGCAGCGTTCAATGATTAAATTGAAACTTGCGTACGCTGTTTGTTTGTGAGATTGTGTGTTTTGCCAGTTTGTTTACCTTCGCGAACGACGCTGCTTTCATAAAAATATTTGCCAATACGACTCCAGCAAAGTTGTGGCACATTATAGGTCAAAAATTATTTAGCCTATATGTTAAAACTGACTAACATGTTTTACGATAAACTCGGATGTACATGACACCCAAAAAACACGTAACATATTTGTGCTGCGACTTTTAAAAACGTGTTGTTCTGCTGCAGATATCGAGGCAGCATACAGTCTTGTTGCTGCAGCATACAGCCGTAAAAAAGCGCATTTATAAAAAATCCCCGAAACGGTGTATTTTTCTTTACCCTTGTGAAGAATGAATAGTGTCTTGTGCATGTTAAACGGTGAAAAACACATTGTACAAACTTTTCGCATACGTTTTATACTTAAAAAGGATTCTAATGTTCTGTTTATAAAGTATGTAGGTATAATTTTTAGTGTACGGGGAAAATCTGTTTCCGCCATCGAAATCTGTAATGTTGGGCTGTTTAATAAAAGTCTTCTTTCAAGTAAAAGAAGGTAGCGCAAACTAGAGGTCTCTGTCAAAATGCTATCAAAAACGGCGACTAAATAACTAATTCTAAAATTTCATATACTTTGGCTAAAAAATGTTTATTAAACAACTTAAATTAAACTGACGGAAAAATAACAAAAAATACCCATCAAATGATAATATTTCAATACTCAATATGTTTACGATATGTTTCCCTTCTTGTGGTATAATGACTATATTTACTGAGAGTTAAGAGGGGGGGGGTGAATGTAACGCACAGAAAAACCAGCGGTAATAAGTAGGTTCGAATCTGTGTACAGATAAGAATTACAGAATTGTCCGATTTAATGAGCTTCAATAAAAACAGTCAAAAGCTTGAAATACACATGGCTAAAGATGACTAAATTTTAAAGCCATCGGTAATAACTGGGTTCGAATCTGTGTTACGATCAAGAGTTACAGAATTATCCTAAATAATGAGATACAATAGCCTTCAATAAAAATAGGCATACGCACGAAACACACATGGCTAAAGATGACTAAATTTTAAAGCCATCGGTAATGACTAGGATCGAATCTAAGTACAGATAGAACTTATAAAATTATCGTACCGAATGAGCTACAATAGCTTCAATAAAAGCATTCAAAATTTGAAACATATATGGCTACAGATGACGTAATTGTAAAGATATTAGTAACAATTCAATTATCCTACCGCTGAGCTCTTATTATCCTCTAATATATCTTACCTGAGATATATTAGCTTCAATAAAATACAGCTAAAGGCTTGTAACATCCAAGATTACAGATGACTAAATTGTAACAACTGGGCGGGCTTGAATCGAAGTAGAGATCAGTGTTGTAACATTATCCTACCGCTGAGCTACATTTTTTTCAATAAAAACAATCAAAAACTTGTAACTTATAAGGTTCCAGATGACTAAATTGTAAAGCCATCAGTAACAAGTGGACTTGAATCTAAGCATAGATATTGATTGCTACAAGATGGTTTGTATCATTATGATACTGACTAAGCTACATATATAACTTCAGTAAAAACAGTCAAAGGCTTAGGCCTATAGCATGCAAGACTATAGATGACCAAAGTGTAAAGCCATCGGTAACAAGTGGGCTCGAATCTAAGTAGATATCAGTGTTGTAGCATTATCCTACCGACTGAAATACAATAGCTTCAATAAAAGCAGTCAAGCGTTTGAAACATTTAAAAAAACCGGTAACTGTAAAACGATCGGTCGTAACTGTCAGAGAGATATTTATTGTAGTTCATCAAACTGCAACATTTTAGTCTCAACTGACCTCAAAACAATTTTATTCGCTTAAAGCTCTGTATATAATTTTTATTACTAGTGGGAGCAAAATAGGAGTTTTCTATTTACAAAAAAAAAAAACATAAAAACTTCTATGACTAAACAACTGAATAAGGAACAATAGTGCTTTACTGGTCCTGACAGCGAAATAAAAAAGTATAAATAATCTTCAGCCAACGTTATTTCAACAAAAGTAGAAAACATAAATTAAAAAATAAAACAATAAGTATTGAAAATACAATTTTAAAATTTCTGTAAAAGTTTACAATTAGAAGTTAACCAGGCGTTTACTACAACATTTCCAGTTCACTTTTAGTTTCGTATAAAACCAAGTATTTTATAAAACTGCCAAAGCTTCAAACAGGAAGACACAAATTTGTATTTGTCAGATAATTCAAGAGGGATTTCAGCAACGGTCCTGCTTAGCGACAGTTATTTATATTCTTCTATAACAAGACGATTTATTCTTCTTGGAAGTTTTCGACCATAATATAAGAGTTTCAGATCGTTTCCAAAAGTTAAGGTTTAAAAGAAACGTTCGGCTACTATGAAAATCTAATCTGAAGATTCAACAAATTCTACTATTTATTACAAGTAGTAAATAAGTACCTAAACAAAAACCACAAGTGGTATAAAGTTCCCCGACAAGTTTACAATTAAAAAAGGTTGTTAACCAAAACGCCAAAAGTTGTTAAACAAGTCGTTCTTACACAATTCACTGAACAATATCAACCTAAGCTCTTGGCTAAGGCGTTCCTTTCTACGTGAAAATAGCTGTCGAATTTTAATCAAAGATTCATTTGATAAATAGGTTATAATAGCCCTAGACTGTGAGAGCTGAATTTCTCTTAGGGTTGTAGGAAGATTAAAAGATATATTTTTTAATTTTTCATAACTTACTTATTCTTAAACTACATTACAAGTAGCAATATGGTCGCAGTAGCAAATCAGACTTCTTTTCACTTATGTATTTGTTTGTTCCTGTACAATCCCAAACCCTAAATTACTGATTTCAAATTTACTACAATGATTTGGGTTATACATCTTTAAACGTTACGAAAATTTTGAGCGAAGAAGTCATCTTTCTTAGAAGGCTGTAGAAGCTTCAATGTTTCTAATTTTGATAATTTTTTTAAAAAATTCTGGCAGTTTTGCAGTTTAATTAATTTTAAAATTTACTTTTATGCAAGGAGCACATACTATAACCATTATAAAATAAGTCATCGTTGATCAGCAAGATTGGTAAAGCAGTTTAGGTTGCAGGCGCATAAATGCTTAAATTTATTTATTTTCATGTCTGCAATTATACGAGCGTAACCAAATTTATTATTGAATTTGTTATGCAAACAGAACGGATGAAATGAGCGGTTTTGATCAAAATCGGTTCAATAGAAACGTCAACGTTGAAGGAAAAAATGGTTAATTTGCCACTTTTAAATCGTTCTTCTACGCTTTGACTATACCGATTTAAAATTTTTTTTAATAATTCTTTCATCATAACGCTTAAGGTACTCCCCTACCAACTCTACAGAAGTTTTTGTTTTTATGTTATGGCTACATGAAAACTGCTAATTGTCACACCCGTATATATTATACCCTTCGGCAGCTTAAAAGACTTAGCGGAGTGGAACGCTGCTCTGTTTCTTGATACAAATGTCAACTGGTGTTGACAACGTACTTCTGTGTAAGTCACGTGTACAAGCGGAAACTGAAAATGTGATAATGTATATGTATATATATATATATATATATATATATATATATGTGTGTGTGTGTGTGTGTGTGTGTGTGTATATATATATATATATATATATATATATATATATATATATATATATATATATATATATAATACAGCAACAAACTGATTTAAAAGATCCTATTGGATATTGGATATATTAGTTTTGGTATTTCTAGAGCTATGAAAGTAGTTTCTATAGTTGAGTACGTACAGTTGTATAGTCGTACAAAATGGCTGATTCTGCTAAAATTTGGTATGTGGAAATCATTGTGTTTTGACTTTACACATTTTCCTAAAAAACGGCTTTAGTGATACTTATAAATTTTACTGAAATATAGGCTTAAAGGAATTTATACGTTTTAGAAATTGAGGAATTGAAAACATAGTATAATAAGCACCGAAAGTTTGTATTTAATTGATTGGTTAGATTAGCGAAACAAATGAAGTTATACGTTGCCTCAAGGTACATTTCCACAAAGAGAGTAATTTATAAGAGATACGAAAACAAATTAATAACTACAAGTCAAGAAGTTCATCTTAGTTTATCGATTTCAAGCCCACGACTTATTATCTGTGTCGCGACTGGAAATTTGTACTAACCATATATCGAATATAAAAAAAATTGATAAGGTTTTGAAGATTTAAGGTTTTAAGGTAATTAAGGATTTAAAAGATCTATATGATGAATGGAAATCAAGAATCAAGATAGGAAATAAACTTTCTGGAGAGTTCATGATCAGTAAGGGGCTCTGTCAGGGTTGTTACATGTTCCCAACTCCTCGCATGTATTTGGAAACGGGCGACGTTTCGAGAGATGTATTTCAGTTTGCTGATGATTAGGTTGTTAGCCAACGATAAGGAAGCTTTAGTATACCACTGGGGACATATGGTAAATGGAGCTTAGAACGTAATACTTAAAAATTACAGGCCATTTATCTAATACAAATTTCGTTAATGATGAACTAATAATTGATTATGAAGAACTAACTTTTTTGGAAGTTATATTCGTCAGAAGTTTTATATTAAGAATATTATGGAAGTTGTATTAAGTTCATAAGCTAAGCAGATAAATGTAATATATCTAATGGAAGTTATATTAAGAAGCTTGGAAGTCTAGCTTGTAAAAGAGCAAGCTATAAAAGCTTTAACAGCTACGGAAATGGACTTTTTGAGAAGGTCAGCTGGTCGGTCAAGAAAGGAAAGAATTACAAACATCAGGATTACAGAAATCATGGGTGTTAACCTCTATAACAGAAGATATCATGGATAAACAACTGGTATGGTTCGGCCATGTTCAAAGGATGCCAGAGGCCAGAATACCAAAACAAATTTTAAAATGGAATCCTAAGGGAGAAGAAAGCAGGGTAGACCTCGAAAGAGTAGTATTAACGAGGAACTGAAAGGAAGAGGACTAGAAGAAGGTCTCTGAAATGATAGGGAGGAATGGCGTTAGGGAATCGTTAGGCATAGGACGCTATAGACCGATATATGATGATACTATTCGACAGAACAAAAACTGATGATAAGAAAAATAAGGAAACAAAAATCCCAAAGAGAAGTTTAAGACGCTTAAATAGTCTCTCCAGTAAGCGGCTGGGGAAAACAAAGAAATGTAATATCTATAACTCCGAAATAAATTAGCTAAATGAAGCAGAAAAAACAGGGTGTATCATGGTCTGAAGTAGAAAATATTAGGTGGATAAATATAAGTCTTCAGGGGATTTATGGGGTATCAAGAATCTATAGAATGCGAAATGACGAGGTAAAGATAAGACTGGTTTTAGAAAGACACTCTATTTTTATCAAAGAAAACTGGGAAAGAAGGAATGAAAAGGCGATCGATAAAGCCTATAGAGAAGAACCATAGATAAGGCTCGAAAACGGCATCGAAAAAAGTCACAAAATATTCTGAAACCGATATAAATTATTATTAATATTACTATCATAAAACTATTCTATAATATTAACTATTTACAATAGTCGTTACCGTACAGTAATGAATACTATTATTACAGTTACAAGAGAAGTCATTTGACGACTACATTGACTGCATTGTATCGCAGTCACCTATTAAACCTGCCTAAACATACTTGACTATCATGAAAGTGAACCATCACAACTGTTACCAACTTTAGAACCATTTACGAACTGAAAATGGCTTAGAAAGTACCGAGTCAATGAATTTATTCCTTAACAACGTAGGCGTGTTCGTAAATACACTTCCAAAGCGTCATTAGTTGATGAAAAGAGAATGCGATGCTTACTAAATTTGTTCACAGTCAAACAACTTTACTCTTCAAACTTTATACTCCAAAATTATTAATTTCTCTACAGATAGGAAGATAACGGAGAACTTATAGTTTAGTGTTCATTATAACGTATAGGCTACACATTCAGTTTTCTAATTGTTAAATTAATCAGTTATAATAAGCTCTTATAAATGTGATTGTTTATATTTAAAACGGTTAATATAGATGGCAATAATTTTTACTGTTGTATTGAACATGGCTCAACATTATGTCTCTCTTACTGACCTTTTATCATAATTACTACTTTAATATTACTTCCATATTATCTCTTGAAATGATTTGTTTTGCTTTTAACGTCATTAAAAATGATAGATAATCCAAAGATAGCTCAAGTTATATAAAAGTACTGTACTTTGTTTATAATAGCTAGATATGGTTCAGGAATAAAGAAACGGCATTGTTTATATTTAAAATTTAAATAAAAACACGTCATTTGGTTTACAAAAATACACTCAGTAAAATACTTTAACTTTCATCTTAAAGCTCTTATTTTATAGAAACGTGAAAATAAGATTATTATTATCATAACACTTGCGTTTCGATATCATAACTGATTAAGGTTTTTAAATTCCATAATAAATAGATATTACATTATTATAAACATTTATATCGACCGGTTATATTAAAAAAATGCGTTAACTGAAATTAATGTTTAATAATAATGGTTTGAACTTTAAAACAAGTCGCGTGTTTATTGAGTAAGAATTGTATTTACTAATATTTCAAAATAATTGTCGAGGTTCATGTTTAAACTGTAATTGTAAGTGAATTACGCTGTACACGTCTGACTGGCAAATGATCACTTCATAAACTCATAGAACTTTTGATATTTAAAATTATACATTTTTCTTAATTAATCCTTTAGGACAGGCTTTAAAGGGTGACGTTTCTATAAGAAATGAATGGTAACGATCAAGTATAAATAATAATTGGTTTGTACGGTAACAAAAGTATAATTTTCTTAACATCTGTTAAAAACAAAACTGTAAACACATAATTCTAATTTTAGTTTCTACCAACTTAAATTATTAAATTTGAATGAAAATGGTAACCATTTAAAATCTTTAAAAGAAAAACATATTTTTTTACCGTACTTCTTATATTAGAGTTAAAATCTGTGAAAATTGGTACTTTAAATTTCAATGTAATTTGAAAATTTAAAAAGCTAATGTATGCAGATTTTATAATGATTACGATAATGAAATCAAAATAAGAAAATGAGGTTAAAAACTATAACGGAAATTCGCTTCCATCATGTCAGAAATGCAGCTGCGTGTAGAGGTATATCCTTGGTATTATTTAAAATGCACAAATATAAAATTTGTCTGATGAAAAAACTTACTTATATTAAGTTACTGTTTAATAAAACGAAGCATTTCAATTTGAATAGTCACGACAGTTTGATTATTCGAGTTTTTGGTATCACATGCAGTGCTCGTGCGATGTGCTGCGATGACCTACGCG
Organism: Callitettix versicolor; assembly: GCA_022606455.1. Classification (NCBI taxonomy): domain Eukaryota; kingdom Metazoa; phylum Arthropoda; class Insecta; order Hemiptera; family Cercopidae; genus Callitettix; species Callitettix versicolor. The sequence continues at coordinate 59,815,589 of CM040183.1, forward strand.
AGCACTCACCGACCTCTTGGGCCGATATGTTTAAACGTGTGTCAAGTACTATTTTAGCTTAATTAAAATATATGTTTGAACAGTTTTTAGAGTTGAAATATCTGTTGGCCGAAACGAAATTACAGCAATATTTTCTTTCTAGAATTACAGCACATACTTTGTAGAATTTTTGGAAAGTACATTTGAATTCTGTTTTCGGCAATCTCTTTTGCTGACCTAAAAAATCAAAAGTTTAAGTTTCTTAACTTATTTATGATAAAGAATGAAAATGATAAAAGAAGTTAAAAATTATTACCACCTAAAACAAAACGTACGCCAAAAGATTTGATCTATTTACAAAACTGGATGCCAAAAACAAATGTTCAATTAGCTCTCATCGTGGCTCCATGCAGTTATAATTCCATAAATCATTATTCTTTGTTCAAATACGTTCAGCAAGTTAAACAAAATGTTAATTTTCTGAATTGTGTCTGAATGCACACTATTAAATTGTCTAAAATTTTGAAACCGTGCAGTGAACATTTTATATAAGACAAGAGCATGTTAATGTTAATGTTAATGACTTACAATGGAATGAGGCTTCCTAATTTTGTGTCTTATATAAAACATTCCATTTCGTTTTTAATTTTTCTATTCTCAGAGCGACGTTGAAAATGAAGTACCACATTTTTAAGAACTAGCTCTCTCCGCATGGAAAAAAATGTATAAAACCTTGCTTTTTTTAGGTTGGGCCTTTCATCTGTACAGATTTCCGCAAATATCTAAAAAAATCGAAAGAGGGGTAAGCATTTCTTTCCTTTCCAGTTAACGTATATACATATACACAGGACGTATACAAACATACATACAATAGTGTGTGAGTGTTGTGTAGAAAATGTTAGCGTTTCTCTTGTACAGTTTCGATATTTAAGCACAAAGTCTCTTTCTCTCCCTGTGTATATGAAAGGCATTGTGTTGTTCAAAGGACTTGTGCGGGAACGTTTGAATTTGACTATCGATGTCAAAGTTTGTGAAAATGGAAACCCTCTGAGGATTTAAAATATGTGAAGCATGGAGCCCCGCACACAACTCTGATTTGTTGATTACCAACAAACTTTTAGACCAATTCGTTAGATAAAGAAATAAGAATTAGTTGGAACAAGTCCTGTGCCTACAAAAAATTAAACTGATTATGGTTTTGATATAGTCACGTGTACGCAGAGGTACTGCTAGAGGGAGCCATGAGGATTCAATCTTCTCTACAGGAATTAAACGAGTTGACGCTGACTAAGTTCTATGAGCATTGTGAGAAGACCCCAACGTTGGCTTCTTTCTGAAGGAATGTTCAGGATCAATTAAGGACAGTCGATGGCGTGGGAAGAACTAGTTGCGCTTCAGACAACTGCCGCAGTTCGAAATAACTTCACAAATTTAATTACTCGAATATCCATAACGTCGACTGATAGTAGAAGAGAAAAAGTGCTGCAAATGGTGAAACGTTCAAATATTAACTTTAAAAGATTATTTGCAATTAATTAGGCTAACTGCAGTAAGGCCCATTCTGACAGACTCATGCCATATTCTATTAAGTAAATGTTTCTTTAGGAATTGTTGAAAAAATATTTTTGTAGATTGAAAATATAATTGATTATAAAAGTAATAATTATACATATTACAAGAAATATTGAAATGTCATAAGAATTATGATATATTCAAGTTTTATTTGAAATATCGAAGTAAGTATCCTATCGATCATACAAACGATCAGGGTTTATTTTGATTTTTTTTATTTACTCCTAAACCGAAAATATCCTTTTTCCCCAAATTTTCTACACTGACTTGAATTAGGACGTCCCAAATTATAGGTGCACAACATTTGATCAAAATCTTATGAATAGATGTTGAGAAATTATTCTGGGTTTTAAATTTGTTTCGAATAGCTCCTGAATTGGATTAAAACAAATTTGAGGCTGTAACGAACCGTACGTTCAGGTTTGGTATTTACTGACGTAGTCCAGCAAATTTTGATCGAAACAATTTTAGCCGATTTTTAGAAAATCTAATTTTTATCCGAAAAATGTCCTCAAAAAGGTATTTTTAAAAACATTAGAAAATGTTATTAAGTAATGGGTGAACGAGATCTATAAGCCAAAATCTCAAGGTCAATTTTGTTTACGTACACCAAATTTCCTTTATATTTCGTACCATGAGAAAGTGAAATTGGCAAATTTAAAAATATCCAATCGGTATCACGTCTTCATATCTGATCTTCATGTCATACGTAGATTTATTCAGTCTACATACAACCTTAGAACAGATTATATTAATGCTAGAGGAAAGGGGTAATATAACCTCAAGCTTTACGATCAAAGGACCTATTATACAACTAAGCTTCGTGGGTTCTAATTCAGCAGATTGGTGTCCTTAATAGGTTTTAGCAGTCCACTGACTAGTTCATTCTGCTGGAGGTCCTCAGAATCATGAAGACCAAATACAAGAGTCTCACAAACTCCTCAGGCCACAGTGTCCTATAATGAGCCCAATGGTTTCCCTGAATCGTGCTCTGCCCAAGATGTGTACTGCCTCTCCAAGACGTTTACTATTGGAGTGTCCTCTAACAAGATCCCATCTTGGCTAATATTGGTTATTTATCCAGCTATTGGCAGTAGACCCATACAGACACTGAGATATCCCTACTGCCGGCTTAAGACCAATAAAATTAGATACAGTAATAGCCATTCTACTGCCTTTTTTTGTCCTCAACTCCCTCGTTCCCCAGAATCATGTGAAAATTAACTCGATTTTTGAGGCACAGAGCGTTAAGGTTCTTCCGATACTCCCACACCAGTTTAGACTGACATGTGGAGCCCGCAAGTGCTTTAATCGCTGGCTGACTATCGGTACACAAGTGATTTCGAGCTTTCTTTTTTAAGAATTATTTGATTTTTTGATCGCCTTAAATTCTCTCGAACAAAGTCACAAAGCCATCACCTCTGCCTGGAGTGATATTCTGAACTAATGACACTCTTCAGCCATGTATTAAGCCACAGATCACACTCAGCGCTCTTCTTTGTTTTAGAGCAATTTGTACACTATACAAAGTCTCCAGAGTTTCTCACCACAAGATCTGACTTCTCAAATTTCATTTTCACATCAAAAGTTCTAGATACCGAGTGCTGTTTAACCATCCGATCAGCCTTATCATCATAATCTTTTCTGTGTTTCTTGCATGTCCCAAAGTTTAGGTTAGTCAGATTCCTTTTTCCTACAGTTCTATATGCTGTTCTAAGTCTCCCCTCCCGTGACATATAAATCAATCGATGGAAACCCATAGCTCAACAATAAATAAAGAATAAATATTTACAATGTGTTTGCTGCTGGTGAAAGACGTCACAGCAAAATTAAGATGTAAATCACTGTGAAAACACTACATGCACCAAGGTAAAGTCTTGAAGGCAAAAAGTTTTCAAACTCTGTTTAAAACATATACAACGAAATCCCTCACTTATCAAACAAAATTTAGATAACACAAATATCATGAAAATCTGAACATTTAAAAGGTTTCCGAAGAAAAAAATAACGGTTAATAAAGAACATTTTTGAGAGAATTATGGCTTAGGACTCAAGAAACCAATAACTTGTAAACAAATTGGTGTCTGCAACTGCACACAAATCTTGAAATTTATCAATAATGACTAACCAGAGATTGACCAGATGGAAAAACGTTATCTAATAGTAAAAAGGTATCCTTGTTCATCACGAGAAAATGAAGATAAATGTTATATATAAAAAAGTATAAAAGAACCTAGGACAGACAGACATAAATTACGTAGATAGAAATAAACGACAAAGACTGGTTTAAAAGAAAACAAATAAATGAAAATAAATAGTCTGAAGGTTTAGAAAATAAAAGGGCGTAACAGGCAATTAGACATGTAGAATGGGAGTAACAGGAGTAAGAAGTTGGTTGTTAGTAGTGTCAATTAAAGAACGATACTATGTAATTATGGTTTTGCTATGAAACCGTCAAGTATAATTTGTATAATTGATACAGTGCCCCTACATAGTCGATATATCATGAATGTGTCGAAGCAATGTTTATTTGAAACTGTAAGCATTGGAATTCCAGACCTCTATAAATCTCGATCCTATTATTAATTCTACAAAAAAAGCGAGAAATGTTTATTTCCATAAGTGATCATGTCTTTGGTAAGATGCCCGTCAAAATATACATACCCCGATTTGCGTCAAGACTGGTGTGGGTGTTTTCTTGAAATAAAAAAAAGTACAGTATACGAAATCCCGTGACGAGATAAAGATGGGTTTCCAGTTATTATTAGCGGCGTAAATAAAGGCTCGCCTGTGCCGCTGCCAAAATCTTGATAAATTATAAACAACCTAACATCGGAAACATTGGCAGCGCTCTCTGCATGAATTACAAATATTTGAAACTTTCAAATCTAGCAGAAAAAAGAATTTATTAATTAAGTACATAGGAGTTGTTTGTATAATGCTAATGAATTACAATTATGCATTCGTTCTTGATAAACAATTGATCCGATATACCATAAAGTTAGCGTATTATCACTTTATTTTTCAACAACTTGAGTCGCAAAATTGAAATCATAACTTAAGGACCTTTGCAGCTAGTTCTCTTTTACAAAAACAACTGGAGACAAGAAGAGAGTAAATAAATATTTTATAGTTATGTCTATAATTTGATTTTATCAATTGAATATTTAACTAAGTGTTAAGAGGATCGCTTGAATAATTTAATAGTACTTCCATTTTACAAAATTTGGTCCTTTTGAATTAAATATTACATTGACAACTTTTTATTAACTGAATTGTACTGAGTTCAAACTTATGTTATATTATTTTATTTTGAATCTCACACTTTTTTCACCATTTTGTTTCTCTTTAATAAATTTTAAAAATCGTAAAAAAGAAGTAATTATTTATCAGTTTCAATTTTATTTTGGAAACTATGTTTATAATTTTGTCAAATGTTTGAATAAATAATTTCAAACAGTTGTAAAGCAATGAAGATATATTTCTTTGGGTGACTATAATTATCATTAATTTTTACTCGTAATTCTGTATTTTAATGTGACTGTAAGTAATTGAATGTCTTCGGTTAGAGAAACAAATGTCAGAACTTGCTACAAAGAACATGTCGCAACATAACTTTTAAGTGTTATCTGGCCACGTGACAGGATATCAGTTTTAATGTGATAGGATTATATTCGGTACGTATAAACATTAGGCTTACTGCGACACATGTACTCCTTTCACTCAAAGAAATTCAGTAACAACATGTAAATGACATTATCGTTGTTTTAATATAATAACTCATGGCAAATTTAACTCGAATCTGCAAAATGTTCCACCATTTTATACACAGGAAATGTTTTACCTACTCTAAACGTATTGATACCGAACGATGATTGGAACAGACTGTTTTCCCTTTTACATTTCCTTTATATAAAAAGCTGGTTTTCTTCGTCTTTTCTGCCAAGCAATATTTTATTTGATTATTGCTGATCGAATCCTACTTTTCTCAACGGAATTGCACTTTCACGTTTACTAAATATTCGTTTTAACATTTCTTCTATTCAAATTATTGTTTTTTATTGCTATTTTAAATTTAGTAAGTAATAAAGAGTAACTTTAGTTAACGTTTCTATAAACGTACAAAATCGCGCTATTCGAAAAAATGATAAAAAAATTGCAAAAAAAAATCAACTTATTAACTTTAATAATTTTCGTAAAAAATAAATACTCAATTATTAATAAAATTATCAATATCGTATTATCAATATTATCAATTATCGGTAATTGATTTGATTTATTTACAAATCTGTTGTAAATTTATTCTATTTAAAAAAATACAATAAAATAAAAATGAATACTTATTTATTCAACCTAACTTCAATAAAACTTCCATATGAATGCACTACTTTATAAATAAATTTATATTAAATGCATTTATAATGTATTGTATGTACTTACTTTTGTTGGGGCACATTGGTAAGGCTGAGGAAGTTGTTTCGAACACTTCGAAGACTCGCCAAGATCTGTGCAAAAGGAGTGACAATGAGGTCCTCTCCATGACTGTAACAAAGAAAAACCATTGTTAAAAAAACATCTTGCCAGCAAATATCCTTAACGTTGCAAAGAAAAACAACTAAGAGAAAAGTCTTGCTTAGTACTTCAAAGGAAAAAACAATTGTTAAGAAAAAAGTCTCACTTTAATCAAGAGCAATTTAGGACTTCATTACGAAAAGCGGGAAACGTTTCAAGGTTGCGCGGAATACCACACAGGGTGTCTATTTTTCAGTTTCGGGGGTTGGAAACACACTTTGGGACTTAGAAATGTAATTAATATTATTTTATCTTTACCAGTTTGTGTTCAGATACATTTTGTCTTTCCAAAGTTTTATCTTTACCGTCATCAGTGGTTCGAAACAGATAGTTTTTAATATTAGACTCATCCTTATAGGCTAGTAGTAAATGATTGTGATCTTTTATCTCCTATATTACAATTACTGTCATTAAAAAATGAACAATATGATTTCCAAACATATCGAGGACCCGGGTTCGATTCCCGGCGAGGGCTTGGCATTTTCATACGCTATAAAATCATTCCACCGTCTGCATTAGCCCAAGTGTGCACAATAGTCGGACGTTAAACACTAAAAAATAAATAAATAAATAAAAATAAAAAAAATAAATATATATAAATATAATATAATATATATTATATATATAAAATATATATATAACATATATATAAATAAATATATATAAATATAATATAATATAATATATATATATATATATATATATATATATATATATATATATATATATATAAATATATACCTGCTAGCATTTATTTATGTAACAGTTACTGCGCTGTTTAGGTTAAACTCGTTAGACACATTTGCAACGAATCTATTATAAATCAACGTGCTTTCGCCTAAGGTAGACAAAAGAGAAATTACAAGTTTAGGTACAATTCCCGCAATCAAAAAATTTAAATCCTTTGTTAATTGTGATTTTCGAGTATAACTAATATCTTAAGTTTCCTTTTAATTTACTTAGCTTGTCTGCAATTCCTTTTTCATTTTTATGTGGAAAAATGATTTCAAACAGGAAAAATAACCATTACGAATGAGGTTTTAAAGCAACTATTTGAAAGGAATTCGTTCGATAAATGGTGTACATTATGCAAGGGTATATTTATATTAAGATTTGATTGTAAAACGATCGATTTTTGAAATAAGGACTGATCTACAAAAAACTGTTTTGTGAATCATAAGTAACATAAAAATTACGCAGTTGGTTATTGAATAATCACTGTCTTGTTTTTCAACATTTTCGTCAGTCTAGATGAAATTTTTTATTCATTTATTGGAAACGTATTAGGCCTATACAATATTTATTTATAACACAAAAGCTCAGTCAAAAAATTCCCAGGAACATAAATTAAAACTTTAAAGTAAAGTACACGCGGTAAGCGAAATGTCTCGTCAAATCTCTAGCACTTCAATCTCACGGTCTCCTCCAATTAGTGCAGCTTGTGTGGTTCTGAACGAACTCAACATGCGGAATGTAAGGAAACGTTTTCCAAAGCCGTAATCTGTGGTGTCTGTTTGTCTGTGTATATGTTAATGTACCTAACTCAATTACTAATCAATAATTGCTTCTCTGATTTCACTAAAACTTTCCATAAGTATCGCTTTTACGGTTAACGAATAGGTATTTACAAATTTCTGTTTTGCCCTTTTTCAAATTGCACTCTGCGAAATGTCTCCTTAACGTTATTAAATGTTCCATTCAGTCTTAATGCGCTCACTTAAGTATAATCACATTACCTTATCATTACAAGAAATATGTGGTATACATTAGAAATTATTCAGTGTGTGGAAAATATCAATTTAGTTTAACAGATTTGAAATGAAAGTAAATTACGGTTCAAGAGAAAATACAAAACCTAGAAATAAACTGTTTATCATATTTTTGTTTGTTTTTAAATTTACTCCCGAACAGTAAATTTTGTATTACATTTTATATTTGATACACTAGTTCTCTGACTTGGCCAAAATTTCAGAATATTTTTATGAAAAAGTTCGGAGAAATTATGCCGAATTTCCCTTTACCCAACATGCCACGAGCCAGGGTCCTCGCCTCAATTTAGTTATGTGACCTATATAAAACCTATTCGTTATTCAAAGCAACATTTGCTGTTGTCCATATTGCACAAGAATTCCAAAGGCGCATTGTATTATTTGTTATTAATTAATTATTCATTTTGTTTTTTCTGTTTTATCGATTTAGTTAATATAAATTTCTTTCTGTTATAAATTTGTATATTTTTATGTAACTATTTACTGATAAATGTATTTTTATATGTTTAAAAAACTTATTTACAGAATATTATTTCATTAATTCTTTAATAACATTCAAAAAATGTAAGCTGCAATTTTTTTTTCATAAAATACAATTTATAAAGTGGTAAATTTTGCAAAGTAAATTTCACATTAAATAAGAAATATACCTTAAATTTAACGTCAAATTAAAAGTTGTTGTTGATGTAAACAACTTTTCTGCAGATATTTGTGACGCCGGAAACTACAACTTGTTTACACACAGTGCAGTTTAAACAAACATACGTAACCCCATTTGAGATCATGCAATGTTTTATTACTGTTTATATTTTAGGGCCACTCGATGACAATCCTCACTTTAATTGTTGGTACCAAAATCTAAAATACAACTTTAACAGATACATTTTTGTTTTAAAAATGAAATAGTAACAAGAAAGAGAGGTTTGGAGTACCTTATTAAATAGGACGAAATTATTTAAAAGTAAATCATAATATATAAAAAAAGGTTTTGAGTGACCTTAATAACTCAAATATTTTATGTATTATGAATTACTGAAAAATTAAAATTAAATGATATTCTATATGAGAATTCGTTTATACAATTTTCTTATGAAGTATCAAATCAGTGGTTACTGTTAGTATTTATGAAATTATAAACCTAGCTATAGATTTTTGTAAGTCTTTGTTCTAACAATCGGCACATTGTTACGTATTTTTCAATACATAACTACTTTTTCATTAAACAAAAGTTTTGATTTATTATTTTATTTATGTATTAGTTTTCTTCTTTTATTTCTTGGTAATAAAAACACCCAATCAATTAAAATAAATAAAAACTGAAATGTTATAAAAATTCACAATAAAATAAAACAATAAATTACAACGTTCAACTTACTTACTTGAGTAATTACTTCAATTATGTATGAGTAATGTACTCATGTATGTAGTACATATGTAGGCCTATGTACTATGTACTATGTACTAGTACTATGTAGGCCTATGAGTAATTACGTTCAACTTACTTACTTCAATAATTACTTACAACCGAAAGAGACAAATAAAAAAACAAAATAAAAACAATAAGAAAACAGACTGCTGAAGTACAAGAATACATCAACTAAAAATTAGAAATTCCACAACGAATGACACGAAAACGTGATACCATGTTCGTTTTAAGAGCTATCAAGAGCAGAACGTGTCATCCCGTGTCAGTCAACAGTGAATTGTTATACATATTCATTAGATCGATATGTGATGGACAAATTACTTCGTAATATTGGATTACATTCTGATGGCATACAAACAACGACAAACAACTAAAGTGAAGATATTTTCATGTGTATCTGGGTAAAAGTCAGATTCAAAGTAAAGCAAAGTTCCATATGCGCCTTAGATTTGCCCAGTTGCTTCAAGTTCACTCTCCTAACTTTAACAGCCTAATCCGCAAATTACTAAACAGATCCTTTAATGGCCCAATCCCTAAAGGCTTTTTGCTTATTAATACAGTATCTCAGCACAGTATTTGATACTTAATAAATAATATTCAATTAATTCGACTTAGCTGTGTCCATAAAGGTAATTATTAATTCAGAAGAACTCAATAAGAAGCGTGTTACACGGAACGAGTGAATCGTTGGATTTAAAATTATCGTTTCTATTGTAAAAATTATATGCAAAGTTAATTTTAAAATTTAGACCCCATAAACACCGGGCTTTCGAAATTTAAAATATAATTTGACAGAGGCAAGTTGTGAGTGTTCTAACGCTTCAAAAATTGTTTTCGACCAATTAAGTGGTCACACATAAGCCTTAATGTCGAAGTGATTAAGCCTAGTTATACATTAGGCTACGTATTAACGGTTAAAGTGATTAAAAATTTGTATTTTATTGGTAGCTGTAGTAAATGTTTGTAAAAATGGATTTATGATATTCATGTTAATAGATAATGAAACAAGTAATATGTATATTTTGGATGAAAGTGCGTGATTCTAATTTTTCCGTTATATAATTATTGTCAATAAGAAATACCTGTAACTGAATTTTAATTTATTTTCTTACTATTGCTTAGGCATCCATTAAAATCATGGCTGTAGGTCGAGAAAAAACCCTTCTTGTACTAATATATCGTTTATTAGAATTAGAAATCAGAATTAAGCTCTTTTTTTACAAATATTTAAAAAAACGTAGATAACCAAACGCTTAAAATAATAACCAGTCAAATAAAATTTGGAAATTGAGGAAAATAAGAAATACAGAGCCATTTAATGAGCAGCACACTGCTTCTGAATTTGAGTTTTCACTTTTTTACATTGTTCAATGAATATTGTTATTTTACAATATTCATTTCGTAATGCAGTCTTACCGTAGCAAGAACCAATAAAAACTCAAAGGTGTCCAATTTTCTAGTAATAAATATTTGAAAATATCTATTTTACAGCCGAAAAACTATTTTGAAAAACCTAAAAATATGTAGGCTACTTTAACATATTAGCAATATAGATCAATAAATAAGTCTATAGACTGTAACATTCTTTATTAGGCCTATACAATGAAAATACTACTTTTAGAATAATTCTTAAAAAAATTAGGCTCTTAAAAATACATACCTGAGTTGCGTTTAAAAAGGAAATATAGGCCTATATTGATTTTATTAATTTTATAATCACATAAAAACGTTAAATATAATAATTCTATAACAGAAACACTAATTACTTTTATAGTAGTAGCGATAGTTTAATAGGTTAATAACTAACCTAAAATGATTGTCACGTTCATATTCAGTATCATTAGAAATTGTTTGGATTGCCATTACATCAACATACGTGATTTAATTGAGCATTACACAGACTGCTTTCTTTGTTAATTAGCAGCAATTAATTTAAACAGAACAATGACAAACATATAATAATTAATTAGAACCACTGTTACCGTAGGTAGTCAGAGCAACTGAATTTCTTTTGGAAACTATTTTCTTATTTTGACAATAGAGTGAGCTGTTTTATTGAATATCGATTTTACATCGAACAGCTAAAAGCAATTGTTATAATTAAATATTGCAGTTAAGTAACTAAGTTATTAATTATTGTAATTAATATTTTAATATTAATATTTTAATTATAATATTTTAACTAATTAGTTGCAATTTAAACCTGATAATATTGTACAAAAATTATGTAATTTATAAATGATTTGCGTTCATTGAAATTATTACAAGCAGGACAGAACATTAATTTATTAACTAATTAATGTTAAACAGCTGTTAATTTTATTACAACCAAATTTATCGATTAATTAATTGTTAATCATGTTGGAGACTATTATCATAGTTACGAAAATGAACGAGGTTAAATTTTAATTAGCGCAAATAATTTCAGATAAATAAAAGATGGTTACAGATGGCCTAAAACGCAATTAAGTTTTGTATTAAAATGAATGAAACAGAAATAACAGCAGATTTACAGCTAAGTTTTAAAAACACTTTTTAACTTTTGTATCATTCGGTTTTTTATAAATAAACGTGTTGGCTATTCTGCCAGCTATTTTAAAAAAAGTAACGGTCAAGAATTTTTCAAACATAAAATTGAATAACATAATGATAGGTTATAGCCTAAGTTATCCCAAAATAATTTTGTGTGCTACGTTTGAATCAAGTATCAGGCTTAAACTGCTAAACTTAAAGTGCTAAAACACATACATTAAGTAGATATATTTAAATTTTAAAGATTACCCAAAACGTATTCTAAAGGCTCCACTTTATGATCCTGGAGCTTGATCGTACGCTCAAATAGCTTATTTTTCAACAGGAATTTGTTAAAAACAAAAATGTCTGGAAGTAAATTCACGTAAGTAGAATTATAATGTCTATTATAAAAACAAGATTAAAACAAATGATATTACAAAATGAAAAATTAGTCAACTTTTTAAAATATGACTTAAATCCCTTCAACAGGTTTTCCAATAACTTTTACTTGTCAAATACTTATAAAGAAATTACCCTAATATTTTGCACTTTAAATTGTTAAGGTTCTGTTCAGTGAGCCACTCTCTGTCAGTCTGTCTGTATCTCTGTAATTTAAATAAAATACTAACATCTAAACTAAATAAAAGGTCAGGAAATTATACATTTTTTAAGTGCCAAAGCTCAAAGTTTTGTTAGTAAATAATAACAAACAGTCACTAACATATTTATTTAGGAAAGGATTAATGAACATGAAAAATAAATAAAACGTTGCATTTTGTTTCATATAAAAAAGACAAATCGTTGTTTAGAAATTCATTAGCTATGTTGATTTACAGAAAATCCAATATCGTAACTGCGTTTAGGCTAAAAGCTAAAAAGAAAAATTACTTTTATACTGTGTTCACGAGTTGATCCCTCACTTCCAAACTGAGGTTTAAAAGCTTTAACTAATTTTAAACTTTCCTTGGAATCGTGCCCAGCAGAGTACAATACAGACGTATTGTCCGTGAACGTTAATTTACTAAAAGATTTTTAATGCATATGAAAAGGAAAAATAACATAAAAAGGAAAAAATCATAGGGGGGAGAGACTGAGCTTTGCCTGATATTTTTTTGCTAAAAACCAATTTCATTAGGCATATTTGCTAACACCAAAACGTAGGTACAGGTGATCTACTACTGCGCAAAGAATAATAAAAACAGCTGACAATTTATTGAAACATAGGAATATGCCAAAAATGTTCTTAAGCAACGTTTGACTTTATGAACAAATTAGTTAAATATTTTTCTTTTTAAATATGAAAATTATTATGATCATGAACAAAAATCGGTCTTGAGATTTTGATGTTTTTTCTGAGTTTCAGATTATTTTAGTCCATAAAAATGGTTTATATTGGGTTGTATGGCCTTTTGTTTAATACAGACCTAGAGAAAAAACGAATTGATAAATTTAGATGATATTTAGCATGTATGTTTGTTTATAACTTACTGGAGATCATTTTATTAACTTCAAATCTAATTTTGTACTTTCCTTTCTCCATAAAAAAAAAACAAAATAACAGCAAAGTTTGCAAAATTGTGTTATTTAGCTACGAGTAAAATCACATTATATGTACGCTAGACTATTCGAAGTAGGAAGGAACACATAAAGCGTTATTTTCTAGATTAAATTTTGTTGTGACGTTACACTTTAACAATAAATATATTGACATTTGTGTAATAAACTTTGATAAAGAATATGTTCCCGTTAGTTGTCGGATGTATTGGATAAAGCATTATTGGTATCAGATCAAATAAGCACTTCGAAGAAAAATAATATTTCATTCAAATTCGAAAGAAACGGGACGCGTGCGTTATTTTGTAATAAAACATTCTGAAGTAATAAACAACACAACGTGCAAGTTGCCGGAAATATTACAGAGTAAGAATTTTACTTAAAGAGGTGGGTATTTACGTTTACATAAGCAAAGGGATTTAAGTTTTGTTACTCGATTTTCGTGGTATAACTCATATTTCAAGATATTAAATTCTTCTTACGCTCTGTAATTTTTATAAATAAACAAAACTGTTTACAGTGTTTGAGTTTAAATTAAAACTGTATATTTTACAATGAGTTTAAAAATATCAAGCGTTATATAATAATATGATTTCTTTAACAATGAGTAACACTTTAAATTTCAATACCAGAATCATTTAAAGCCTTCTCATCTAATTCATCGTTTAATGTGCGTATGAATATTGAATATAAAACATATTTATAAAATATCGCAATTTTCGCAACTGTTAAATTACAAGAAATGTTTGAAGGAATGAAAATTGTAAAATTCAAAAGATAGATTATTTTTTATAAAAACTGCAGCAAACGTGCAGCCAACTGTTATGTGGAAGTAAATATTTTACAACAAAAAAGCAATTTTCACTTTCCTAAAGTAGCGGAATTCAATTTTAAAAGAAAATATGATTTTACAATAATAAAAAACATCGCTCTACAAAATATTTTAAAGAAATAATTTAATTTTAATACTGTTACTTTTATATGCTTGAATAGTCAACAATTGATGTTTCGCTATTCATTAGAAGTTTAATCGCGTATCAACCTCGATTAAGTGTACATTTTATTTAATTACTAATTATATTATTCAAATTCATTTGAACGCGGTGAACAATAAATAATCCTATAATATATTTGTATTTAGGTTTACATATACCCTTACTGTTAACGTTGATCCCGTGTCCTCATTAGTCTATTTGTATTATTTATCGTAACAATCCAGGTTTTACATGAAATGCAACAAGAAAAACAAGGAAAAAATTATTGTAAAATTAAATAACAAATTTACATTCTTTAAGTATTAAGTTCTTGATTAAAAAAATGATGCAACTTTAACAGGAAAAAAGACAATCATTTTATGAATCAGTTACAAAAACTGTTGAAAGTGGGCTTCGTACAACAGAATAAGACAGGAAATGTGGCAGAAGCACCACAACAAACAGCGAAAGTTGCAAGACCAGCTACAGTACACGTGGTTGCTATAGCTCATAAAGTCAGCAACACCATGTCATTCTTGGAACAATGCTTTCAGTGATTTCAGAGGGGTTGTGACATTTGCGGTGCACTGACTTTTACACCTTAAGGATGCCTCTTACAAAAACTATCCTCACACCATTCCCGAATTGCAAAAATTGAACCGTGTTGCTACAATGTCTCAAAAAAAGTTACAAAGTGTGTTTAAGAATAAGTAATGTCTTATTCAGTTATGTGAACCGCATAATGCAACACTATTTTAGACAGTGTTTGTAAATGACTCAGAATAAAGTAATTTCCTTATTTCTCCAAAAGATTGCGTTACTTTTCCAACCCTCTATATTATTCTTAAACGCCTTGTCGGTACGAAAAAGAGCAGATGTACTGTATTTTTACTTATTAATATTTATAGTAACAGAAAATATTTATTCATATAGGCAAAAAGTGTATGTATTTATTCTGCAAGAGGAATTCGGAATTTGTATTTGTAAAATGTTTCATGAAAATTTTTAAAGTTTTTATTCACAAAGTCATATAACATACATTATTTTGTTTAAGCGGGCTCCGCGTCGTGGATGCGCAGTAGATTAGTGTTTGTTGCGGTTGTGGTGGTAAGGGGTTGTTATCGTTAAATAAAATCACTTAATTCCCTTCACACTTATTAACCCTATGATGCAGGTCAGAGCAAAAGTGAAAAGCGTTTTCTGTAGAACTGTAATACTTAACTGACAGTATTATTGTTGTAACTGATTTATATCTAAGTGTAACCACATAAATATTCTACTCAAGAATTTCCATTATACCTGGAAAATTATAACTTCACTTAATTACAAGATTAAGTCAGCACTTGGAATGTACTCAGACACTCGGCTACGTCATTTGAATACAACTGTTACGGCGTGTCGTACTTTACATTAATGTCGTCAAATAATAAATGAGTCGGGTGAGCATGCTAGTGGTTCTGTTTCATTTTCACTTTTCGCTGTTATTAGCGGTTCTGCAGAAATCTAGTTTTCTTAATTTTTACTTCTTCACTTTATTCAAGTTAGACCAATGAAGAAGGAAAATCAAACTAACGCATGGATTGCTAACCAACTAACTAACCAATTGCAGTAACTAGGCTCGAATCTGTGACGTGTACAGGTAAGAGTTATAATATTGCTTGATTAAAATATAAAGTTGGAAACATAAATATTTCTAATATTAAAACTTTACGCGGTGCTCATGATCTATTTGTTTTTCCTTCAATTGAATTGTTTATTTATTTGTACTCGTAGGTACCATGCTCTTGTTTTATTATAATTATTTTTTTAGAACAATTGATGCTGTATGTTCCCAAATACTGTATTAATTTTAACGATAAAGTATATGCAAACGTAAAGAAAATTTTATATTTTTAAATGATGTTTAACTGTTATTTGTGCACTAACGAGGAAAGTAGCACTTTTTTGTACGAGAGAAAAATGTTTACGCACGAAGCACGCCTATGGTACGGAAACTGTATCGAGTTGAAAATAAAAAAATAATTACCCATACAATTTTTCCTACGAACCATTACGGTTACACTGTAATATAAAATAAACAAAATGTTGCCAACTGAAATAACGAAAAAAATCATCCTCAATTCCAATAATCACGCACGTGTTTAGTTATTGTGTACAATGTTATGGAACATATTTTCAAGCGTGTTTAAATTAAATATTTTAGTTTACTAATACAATTTACTCGGATGCTATTTAAGAAAAAAATATTACATAATATCGCACAGTAAAGTTGAACAAATAAGTCGTGTTAAAACTTAAATTCTATTCAGTTGTCTTTGAGGAGTGAGAAAACGTAAAAACAGTGAACAAAGTTCAAGTTTGATCACTGTTTTCAGATAGCGAAACTGTAGGGAAAAACATTTTGCCTAACAAATGTCTTAGTTGCTTGTACAAATTTCGTACTTTACGATTATATTTTAGAAAAAAGCGTTATTTTAATAGTTTGTAGACACTAATAATTTTTAATCATAACAATACATTTAAAAAAAAAATTGACAAAGAGTCTTCTCTGCAGAATATTTTGGTTAACACTTGGGGGAAACAACTGTATGTGTTGCAATTATGAGGCGAGTCTAATGAACTTTCTCAGATAATAAATAGTTTAAGTAACCAACTGATCAAATAAAATTTTCTCTTTAAGAAAATATGGACATTTCGTAAGCCGTAAGAGAGAGGGAATTTGAAGCCTTAAGGAGAAAATGATGCCTGATGAAAATGATGCCTGATGAAAATGATGCCTGATGACATCAAGATATAAATAAATTTCACTTAAAATAAGAAAATCATTCGGACAGAATGTCCAGAGCGAATTGTGTTAAATGTCATCAATTTTTTTAATATACAGATTTGTAAAATGTAAAAGTAAAAGGTATTGTACATTCAACTATAAACAAATACATTGTTAATAAGTCTCAATTAATTTTTAAAACTGATAAAAAGAGAATTGTGATTTTCATCCATAATTCAGGTAATTATTGCCAGCAATCCATCATATTTTTTATTGAGCTGTGCTCTTCAATAAACCAATTAGCCCTTGTAATTAGTGTGCACTGAACCTGGTAATATACTGAACACAACCTGCGGTTCTAACATTCATAGAAATTATTTGTTACTTAAAAACACAAAAGGTACTCGAGGTACCAAATAGGTTACAAAAGTTGACAACGCCATTTTAAAAATCAATTGGATATTGTGAGCAGAAAATAAAAATCCTACTAAAGTAATGATAAATACAAATTACGCCCAGGTAGTTTAATATTAAGTAAATTTACTACCACTAGTTACCATATAGGCTATAATTTTTTAGGGTAAATTTTAATAATTACACATTTGAATATATTAGGCATATATATATATATATATATATATATATATATATATATATATATATATATATATATATATATATATATAGAGAGAGAGAGAGAGAGAGAGAGAGAGTTTAATTTATTATATTTTCAATAACTTAAATTGTTTTTAAATTATAAATTTTTAATTAGTTACTAAACAACTTGCTAAACAAGCAAGTTAATTCAGATTTTACTCGAATTTTAGTCGTATGTACAAATTGATAATTTAAATCAATGTAAAAAAAAAAAATATTATTATAACTTTAGAAGAACATTTAATAAGCCTCGTAAAAATCCCTAATTTAGGCCTACTGTTTGAAATTAAACTTTTATTTTAAATATTTAGAATATCCGATATCACCAAAAGCAAAATCTCTATCAAGGCCTCTTGTATTGTATACACGAAAAACTATGGAATGGTTCAAATGTTTGCAGTGCTACTGGTCAATGCGATCTTGATTACAATCACTTTCCTTCAGTCAAAACAAAGTTTTGAACATCTGTTTAACAAAGCTACATATCATAATTTGTTTTTTATGTTTATTTTTTGTTTTCATTGTTTTTAAAGAAAAAACTTAATATTACTTTTTTTGTTTTCATTAAATTGTCTATAATTTTTTAATTATTTTAATGTGTAGGCCTACCATAAAATGCAATAACATGATTAATTTAAATATAAGTACTTTGCCATTTGTGTCTCATTTTAATATTATTGACTGTAACGGAAAGTAAAAATTATTTTGTTTTCAAAGTGTAATTAATGACAGACTTTTACAATTATAGTCATATTTAAATGTCTTCAGTAACAACCGTTGTTACGTTTTACAACAGACATTCAAGGAAACTCTTTATTAATTTGTTTTGCCAACTGTTTGTGTTACAGGTGATTTAGTTTCGCCAGACAGACACTAGCTGTCATAAAACTAACTTTAATATGCTTGTCTTTTCTGTTTAATTCCCAATTCTTCCTTAAGTAAACAGTGCAAAACTTACACAACCTTCCCCCCCACAGTAAATTATTTTCTTAAAGAAAACAATTTTGAAACTATCGATACAACTATGGCAGAATCAACCTAATTACTCAAAGTCGGTTTATCAGATGATTTTTCCAAAATTTCAGTCAAATGGTCTATAAGGTTTCATAATTAATTACAGTATATCACAACTTCTAAATAAAATAAATTTATAGACCGAGCTGTTTAAAATTGGTTTTATTTTATGCCAGAACCGTCAACTAAATTACATTTTGAACACTGAACAAAAAATTATGAACCGATTTCGAGAATGTTTGCAGATTTTCTTGTTTTCTTTTACCGGTATATCTCAAACCAGATTTTTTGAGGTAGCAGCCCATTGTTTATTTAAGATATTTGAATAATACATTTAAGTGCAATTTGATCAAAATCGTTAGAGCAGAACTGTTAATAGTTTCTTGATTAAATAGTCTTAAGTATTTTTTTTAAATTAACGTTTTCGCCAGACAAAGTTCAACTACATTTTAAGTTTCAACGAAATCGAAAAGAAAGAAACATAGATGGACAGGCAAGTAA
The DNA here is from genome assembly GCA_022606455.1 of Callitettix versicolor. Taxonomy (NCBI): domain Eukaryota; kingdom Metazoa; phylum Arthropoda; class Insecta; order Hemiptera; family Cercopidae; genus Callitettix; species Callitettix versicolor. The sequence continues at coordinate 59,834,888 of CM040183.1, forward strand.
ACCCATCCCCACTTTTTGACCCAGTAACCTTGAAAATAGAAATACAAATTAAAATGGAAAAACAAAAAAAAAATATGATTATAGCACTTTTTTAATTTTTCGTTTGATAAGAAAGTAAACATTTAAAATAAAGTACTAAAAATCTGTGTTTACCTTTATTCGTATTTAAAATTACTTTTAGCTACAGAACAGAGAGTGATGCAATACAAAGTGATATGGTTCAGTGATGCTAAAAGCCAGATTAGTGATTAAACAGAGAGTTGGATCATTGGTTTCCCTCTCTCCACCCTTCGCCCTTTAGGCATGTCCACGTAAGTGATTAACGCTGTGTTATAGACCACAGGATTAAATGGATTCTAGGCTTAGGATAAGCAGTCTTAAATATTATTATATTTCCAGCTTATATAAATTGTAATAAAATTATGTTGTTTTTTAATTTTCATTCTGAACTAAATTCGTAATAATATTTAATTTGATGGCAAAACAATGTATGTAATTGCACAATGTACATTATAAACACATGTGATACACTGAACATTTATCAACTAATTGTATTCCTGAAAATTTATCGCAAGTTAAACTACAAGTACTGAAAGTAACAATATATATTACGTTTCAAATTTGCCATCACGTATTCCGATTTTATTCTTGACATTTTAACAAATTTAGTATTTAGTAACCTTCATCGTGGTTCTTCGCAGAAATCTAGATACAAGACGCTGAAGTGATACACTCTTGAAAAGCACATACAAGGCTCTTAAAGCTTTTGAGAAACACCAGTGTAAATTACAATGCGGTCGAAATATTTAAAAATCTAATGTCTTATGTGACGCGTAGTGTTTAAATACCTTTTTGATAGTTAGAAACACTAATATCGTAAAATTTCATATGTCGAAATGAGAGAAAATCGAACACAAAGATTGTAGATAAAATTAAAATATGCAGTCTTCATTGGTCCGTTTTTAAAAAAAACGCCAATCTATTTGGCTTATAGAATATGAATATAATGTTATTCCAAAAGACTACACAGTCGGTTGAAAAACAAATATAAAATCGATATTTCTTAAAGAACTACTTCGGAATTAATTAGTGTTACTTGGAGACGAACCAGCTGCAGTGTTATATTAATAGCATGACCACTGCAGTAAGATAGTTTTACAACAAATGGAAGAATGGTTTGTTCAAAATTGTCTGTTTCGAAATGCTAATAAAACAAAAACCAAAATGCATTGATGTTCAAATTTCCAAATTGTTTGAGTAGGCCTAACCATAAACGTTTGGGTATTCTTATTGATTAATTAAAAAACATACATCAATGAAGAGAAAATGACGTAAATTACATTGTATAACTTACACTACTATCTATCTATCTACTGTCTATTATAGAATTTACAATGTAAATAATATTGTGTAATTCATTTTTATGAGGGTAGATATTGTAAATTTAATTATGTGTACGTTTCTCTTTGTGAGAAAAGATATTATTATTAAAAAAAATGTTTATTTTCAATGGTCTAATATGAATGGCAAAATTAATGTGAAGTTAGTCATACAAAAGCATATCAGTGTATAATGGAGAATAAATGATTGCCAGAATTTGTTATTTTATACTGTAGTTTCCTTTCACAGAATGAAAACAACATTACTTAAAATTAGAAGTATTGTGAAGGCAGTCTAGGTCCAGTTACCATGGCAACTGGGAAGCGTCCCCTACCATGTGATGCCCTTAACCTATGACCTTTCCTTTCATATTTAGAAAGAATAGCCTGCGCTTATATTTAGAGAGAATTTTTTTCTATCAAAATTATTTAATCTTCAATATCTCAAGAAAGTCGTCTTCATTTTAACTTCTTTTCTAAAGCTTTTCTTAAATAAAAATAACTTTGTTTTTCAATTTTACGTTTAATTTCAAAAAAATAAATGTAAAATATTTTAGCGCGATAAAATAATCTTCGTGAACAATTTATTAAGTTTATATGGTTTTCATACGATTGTTTAGTGTTAAATTGGTTGAAGCAAATTTTATAGTAACTGAAGCTTTGAAATCATGGAATGTGTATTGATATTTGTTCGACAAAATCTACTCCAAAATAAAGGACACTTCATTTCATAAAAATCTATGCGTACGATGGTTCTGCAAAAAAAGAGAAAAAATTAAGAAATGTATAGAATTAAAAATTAGAGTTTAATAAAGATATTATTAATGAAATTTCTGCTTTTAAGATGGTAGAAGAATAGAAAAAAGAAACAGAGAAAAATATAATGTAACCATTTTGTTAAAAGAAAACATTTATTTAAAAAAATATACAGAAAGTTACTATAGAATACACATTTTAAGTTTTTTTTAATGACCCATTAATGCAAATTTATTTTATTAATTACTTGTGTTCTGCATCTTTTTTTAAAAAAAAACCGGTTTGATGTACTAGAATAAAAAAATATGTCTTTAATTTTTCAAAACATTTAAAAAGTAAATAAATGTTTTAATTGTGATAATTTTTAAATCTTGATCTCGGAATTTTAAAAGTATGATATTTAATAAATTTATTTTAAGTTTTTAAAAAATATCTTCACAATTTAAAACTTATGAATGAATTAAAAATGAGTCAATTAATATACGTATAATTATAAGTCCACGCTACATGTAAAGTAATCATCGCGTCAAGTACCTAACACGACATTAACAAATTTCCAACAGTAATTGTTTTATTTTACAGTGTTGAAAATATAATTTCACCCTCGTAATCAACGTTACAATCTGGAAAAAATTAGATTTTTAATTTTTTAAATTACATGTGAACACAAAAACGAACCTTGATCGCAGTCGATTAATTTTTTTATTATCATTATCATTTCAGAATTCGAAGTACCAATTTGTGCATATTTTAACACCGATAACGATAAGGAAAACATATTTTTCAAAAACATGTACAAAGAGCCATGACTTATTAAAATTTGGAATAGCTACCATTTCTGAACATTTGAGAGAATTTTGATGTGTAATAAACATATCTAAGCTATTATCAAAATAGATTTTTCAGCCAAGTTTGGATCGAAAAGTACCAAAACCGCGACTGCTGGAGTGCTAAAACACAGACACACGCACACGCGCGCGCGCACACACAGGCACACACAAAATTTGTAACGACTCTCAAAAATCGGTTCAAAGTTCACAGTCTGTTCTACCATGGTAAATGTTTCAACAGCTAATCTTCCAATAAAAATTGGTCAAAAACCGTTTTTTGAAGATGAAATAATGTAACTTAGTAAATATTGTACAGGCATAATGTTTCATTTCAATACTTGTGCCCACAATAGTTGAAGCTCATTTAAACGTAATCAGTGTACTTGAAGGCTGACGGTGACACTCCAACCTCTCACGTCATGTCATGCGCTAACCACAGACTTTACAGCGGTCGCTGCAGACAAACTTTGGAAGCTGTTGAACCCCTTAATCCTCAAGGGAATATTCCAGGCAGATTTCGTACAGTGCAAGGACCAAACGACTGACCCGCGCTTAGCTCAAGGGGAAATAATCTGAATAATTTGCAAGATTGGCACTGTTGATCTGTACGTGTGTCTGTTTCCTATGACTGTACCGCATATGTTGTGTGGTATCACGAACATGTTAATGGACATACTAATAGATACTTATACTTTTTATTTTCAATTTATGGATTTTAAGTTAAACATTATTTTGTTTAAATTAAATTGAGCATGTGGAAAATGAGCTCTCAACACAGTGAGATCTAGTCACGGATCCTTCAAATGAGCCCCTATCTCTTCTTGATTGGTTCGTTCAACCAATATATATATATATATATATATATATATATATATATATATATATATATATATATATAGCAATGATTTTTAAAAACGAATTAGTTTAAAGTTTAATATTTAAAATTATAAAACGTTATTTTCTTTGTTTTGTTTAAAAATAAAATATTACAAGTTATACGTTAAGTGTAGGCCACAGATAAACTAGTAAAAGTTAGATTAATGTAGAGAAATGCCATACAGAAGTCATGGTTACAATTAAAACAAATAATTACTGTTAAAAAAAATCCTGAGTTGAGTTTGAAACAGGCTGTAAAACGTGTGCAAGAGACCAAATAAAATTGAAAAGAATTTTTACTGTAGTAAAACCAACAGTTATAACAAAAAAATAATAATACTGGAGCATAACAAGAAACATATATGATTGGAAGTTCAAGAATATTAATGACTGATAAATTTAAAATAACCTCAAGTAGTTTGAGCAGCAATGGCCCTCTATTATGAGCCATATATTTTTATCTGTTAAAAATATATAAAATATATGATCCTTGCCTGCGGAAGGATCATTAAGAGCAAAAACTCAGACCCCCAGAACATCCTCAATGAAAAACTTTCATTTAAATCAAATTTAATATATGACATGGCTCTAAGGATAAGTTATTTGAGTAAGTAACAAAAACCAACAGACGCACCGTAACTGATAACAACGACGGGCACGCTACTAATGATGGAGACTCCGTAGTCCGGAATGTAACGACGTACGAGTCGCGTGTGTAGCTTGGCCAAGCCGTATTTCATGATGAATATTTTAAATGTGTAATTGTGCTTAGTGTTTGTGATGTATGTTTTTATGTTTTGTTTGACTTTGTGACGACCTCAACAGAGGGATTTAACATTTTGTATGGCCTGAAGATGAAACTATAGAGTTTCGAAACCGCAATAGCCTTTATGAGGTGAGTTGATAGACCACTGACGGGAAGAATAGGTCATAATCCTAATCATATATTTTTAATTGCAAGTTTGAGTAAAGAGAACTTTTACAGAGAACTTCTCTAAACTACAAATTAATAAATTTCAAATAAATTGTAATAGAACTAATATTAGATGTATCTGGGCTTCGAACCAAATAATCCGAGATTTAAGAGTGATCATAACAAACAAAGGCTACATTAGGAACATAAGAAAATTTATATATTATTTTCATTATACGTTATTAATATATATATATACACACACACACACACACACACACACACACGAGGTATGTTCAGAAAGTAACGAGAATTTTTTAATTTCGCCGGCTTGGAGAGTCCGATTGTCAAAATTTTTTTTATTATGTTGGTATACATGCCCTTGAAGTATGATAAAACTTTCAGCTGTTTTCATTATTGAATTTTTCTGTGACAGCCACTAAGGTTAGACCTGTTTTTATGAGCTAGGCGATTTTCGTTTGTTAAAAGAAATGGATCAAAGAATTTGTATCAAATTTTGCGTAAAAAATGAAATAAAATGTAACAAAGTGTGTGAAATGTTAACAAAGGCCTGTGGTGAGTCTGCTATGAGTAAAGCCAGAGTTTACGAGTGGTATAAGCGTTTCCAAGAAGGCCGTGAAGGCGTGTAAGATGACGAACGCCCTGGACGCCCCAGCACATCAACAACCGATGAAAACGTGGAAAAAGTGAAAGAAATGGTTATGAACAATCGCCGAATCATAATTAGAGAGGTCGCTGATGAATATGTTGGCATATCGATTGGATCACGTCATGACATTGTTTCCAATGTTTTGTGTATGAAACGCGTGACAGCAAAATTCGTTCCAAAATTTTTGAATTTTGAACAAAAACAGCGGCGAATGGAAGTTGCTCAGGAGTCACTAAATGAAGTCAACGACGATGCAGAATTACTGAAACGTATTATAACAGATGACGAAACATAGGTTTACGGATATGACGTCGAAACTAAGGCTCAATCATCCCAGTGGAGGCATTCTGGCTCGCCAAGACCGAAGAAGGTTCGACAAGTGCGGTCGAACGTGAAGGTTATGCTCACTGTGTTGTTCTTCGATATTAATATCATAGTGCATCATGAATTCCTGCCACCAGGTGAACCGGTCAATAAGGAGTACTACCTACAAGTTCCATTTCGTTTGCGTGAAGCAATCCGAAAAAAAAATGCCCGGATCTGTGGAAAAACTATTCATGGCTTTTGCACCACGATAATGCACCAGCTCACACTTAATCGCTTGTTCGTGAATTTTTGGCAAAGTACTGTAATGGTGCTCCAGCCTCCATATTCGCCAGACATGGCTCCGTGTGACTTTTTCCTATTTCCAAAAATAAAGAGAACCTTAAAGGGCCGTCATTTTACAGCCGTAGATGACATTAAAAGCGCACCTTAAAGGGCCGTCATTTTACAGCCGTAGATGACATTAAAAGCGCATCGCTGAAAGAACTAAAGGCTATCTCAAAGACCGACTTTGAGAAGTGTTTCAAAGATTGGAAGAAGCGCTGGCACAAGTGCATAATCTCCAATGGGGACTATTTGGAATGCGACAACATCAATGTAGAAGAATAAATAAATATTTTGTTCAAAAAATTAAAATTCTCGTTACTTTCTGAACACACACCTATATATATATATATATATATATATATATATATATATATATATATATATATATATATATATACACACATACCTACATATATATATATATATATATATATATATATATATATATATATATATATATTTAGATAAATACAAACATTGTTTACTACTTGATATTGAAATTAGGAGAGCGATAAATGTATGGTCTACTTTTATCACTGTTAAATTATGAGTTTTATTGAAAAATGTAATATATATTGTTATTGTATCCTATAGAAATGGCACTTCTCATCAGTCACGCTAGTGAAAGGGAAATGCTCAAAAACTAACAAAATTTAATAAAATCACAATACAAAATTTTTATAAGAAAACATTATCATAATTTATTAAGAAAGCAGATATTAAAAATATCATTATAGAAGATACAGCACAATATTGATAGACATGGAAAAGATGGAAATGAAACACGATTGTGGTAGTCTGAAATGTTTAAAAATACTTTAGAAACCTGAACGTTTGGAAACCGATAATTAAATAATAATATTAAAAAATTAGTTTATAAAAATAACCTCTCTTCAAGATGTTTGAAACCGCTATATTTTTTTTTAAACATGATTATTTGTTGAATACCTACACACTCTAAAAACCAGTAATGAAAACATAATTTTCTTTTCTTAAACATAACAAAAATTCCCGAAATGGCATTTTTGAAGCGAAGCTTTTAATGTTAGCTTTAGCGAGAGGAGTGAATAAAAAAAATATTTCAAACCTTTTTAATGTAACGGAAATATGAAACGGAATCGATCAAACGAATTTCGTCTCTCTGCGTCTGTCTTTCTTTCTGAATTTCGATAACAGTACACGCGTATTATATAAAAACTTTGCAGTGCTTTGGTTTCGGTATTTTTCCTTATTTGAAGAACACGTGCGCGTTGTAACCGTTTAAAATAATTCGAAATTATTATAAACGTTTATAATAATTGTAGTTAGTATTGCTAGTTCTTAACAACATAACCTGAAACGTATTATAGCCTATCAGCTGTTCAATGAAATCACCTTATAGTTAAGAATTAATATAAAACAACTGATATTTTACTATAAGTACAATGAATAATATCTAACGTAAGTTTAGACATAGTCATATACTAACATGATCATGATGTAAAATATATAACAATTTGTTGGTAATAATTACATCCTTAATGTGTAATAAAGACGTAATACGTTCTGTATGCAGAATATTGTCTTTTAAATCAAAAGTTGCCAACTCGCATGGTACGAGAAAAAGCGAAAGTTCGTCAGCTTTACACACAAGCTCGCGCGCGCGCGCGCGCGCACGCACACACACACACACACACACACACACACACACACACACACACACACACACACACACACACACACACACACACACACACACACACATGTATTCAGCAAATATATCATTAATAAAAGATTCGATTCTGTCGGTAACTCACTGGGTTCCACATTTTATTTTTGTGCAAAACAAAATCAATCTAAATAACATGAACTGAAAGACTGTACATTAATCGCGAGTTATATTAGAAACATGTCGATTGAACGTCCATTTAGGCAGGCTACAAATCGATTTACATAAAAATAATTGTGTTGACAAGCAATTTTTAGCAACAATCGGTATTTTTAACCAAAACGAACCGAGTAAACTGAAGCGCATTGTAACTGGAATTAATGCAAATACCAACATTTAATATAATTGGATTAAAGTTTAGGATAAATCGAAGTTAAAATCAATTGTTTTTTATATTTTTTATATTTTTTTATATTTTTATTGTACTGTAAGTAAAAACACTCCACGAACAAAATGTTGTCTCTGTAGAATAATCACAACTCTAGCGTCCAAACATGTTCGCTATTTATTTTTCTAGTGTTGTTTGCTTTAGTCCTAAAAACTTGGTATAGCTTAGAATATACACACTTTAATGTTTACAATATTTTTTTAAAATGCAGCTATGTAAACATTTAAGCTATCAAAACGTTACCACGTAAAGTACACAAAGTAAAATTCGTTACAGTTTACAAATTGATTGTTTAATAAATTCTGCCAATTTTTACTTCATAAACGTATTTAAAATTGGTTGTTTTATTGTAAAAAATAATAACAGTTATGTTCTTCCTCGAAGAATAAATTTATTGTAATTAACTTTAAAAAAAGAAATTGTGAGGAAAAAGAACCTTAAGGTAGGTTTTAAGTGATTGAAGCTTGTTCTGTCCTGCTGGGATTTGCTCAGACCTTTTAGTTGAATTAAGACTGAGAATGAAATAAATAAGCTTTTTTATAAAATTATTTAGATTTTTATCTAGCCTAGGGAGAGATGTAATACTCACTGCCATTAATTAACAACTTAATTAATGCCAATATTAAAGACTTTTAATATTTCCTTATAGTATTTAAGGGAATAAACGTTTTAAAATGTTAAGGTAATTTAGAATACCAATAATTGTTTGCATTTGTTTTGAAGTCCTTGGGTGAAATAAAGGGTTTTTTGTTTCACTTGAACTTCCTAGTTAGCTAGGAATGCATTTAGTTATCGGTCAGCATTGTATTTCTGGTTATCTCAGCAAAATGATCTGTTGAAACGGCAGTAATGATAAAACACAGATATGATACCAAGAAACGATTCTGATCCTTAGGACATAGTTTTAACGGTTTTTTTATTATATATGTACAAGTAGGCTACATTACTACCAATACAAAATGTTCGCTTTTCGAGAATCCAATTTCGTCATTAAAATCTGAATAATTACTTCTCTAAGTTTTCACATTGCATTTACAAAAAAAAACAAAGCGAACCAGAATTAATAGTTAATTTTCGCAGGTATTTTCAATGTAATTTAAAAATTTGTAATACAACTTTGGGTTTATTATTAGATTTTTTTATTAAGTTTAAGGACAGAAATAATGCATTTTAAGACAGTCTGATTTCATTGTATTTTTTTTTTTTAAATACAAAAATGTTCGCATATTAAAATGGTTTATATGATGTTTGGAAATCCGGTTTCATTCACCGCTATTTATTTTGCTTAAGAGTTCGAGACCATCCTATTGAATTACGATTTTTATATAGCCTATAACTAAAATTTGAGAAAATATGATGCACATTTTTTTTATAAATAAAATGAATTATTTACTGTTGTTAGAATAATTGAATGTAGAACTATGTAGTGTCAGAAATATTTATTTATATTTGTATAAAACAAAGAAACAGTTATTTGTATAAAACAAAGAAACAGTATTTTTTTGTTTAACGTATTTGCGGCCGTAATTAAACTGCTTGTACGAAGAGCATAGGGATAACCTACTTAATTGTCCCAAATATGTCGCGTAGCCCAGCTAAGCCTAGCTAACTAACTATAGAAAGGAGCTGGCAACCGTTGTGTGTGTGTGTGCATCGTGGAAGACGAATGTTCTGAAGAAAAGCTTAAGACATAAACAAATGGCAAGTTGTATGTTACTCGAGTTTAACGTTAGACTAAAATAAGACTAAAACTATTCAGTCTTATTATTTTTCGTAAAATAACAAAGTAATAATAGTGGTACGCAATATCACACCCAGGTGGCTTAAAAGAAGAAAAAAATGTATAAATAAAAATTTTATGCATTTTTTAAGATTCTGAAAGAAGCCAATTTGAAACAAATAGCTAACATATACAGGCACGTGCGCGCATGCACTATACACTATACATATACTGCGCATGCACTATACACTCGCACTATACACTATTTGCCATAGTGTATAGTTTATATATTTACAACGATAATTTTATCGTTGAGAGAGAGAGAGAGAGAGAGAGAGAGAGAGAGAGAGAGAGAGAGAGAGAGAGAGAGAGAGAGAGAGAGAGAGAGAGAGAGAGAGAGAGAGAGAGAGAGAGAGAGAGAGAGAGAGAGAGAGAGAGAGAGAGAGAGAGAGAGAGAGAGAGAGAGAGAGAGAGAGAGAGAGAGAGAGAGAGAGAGAGAGAGAGAGAGAGAGAGAGAGAGAGAGAGAGAGAGAGAGAGAGAGAGAGAGAGAGAGAGAGAGAGAGAGAGAGAGAGAGAGAGAGAGAGAGAGAGAGAGAGAGAGAGAGAGAGAGAGAGAGAGAGAGAGAGAGAGAGGAGAGAGAGAGAGAGAGAGAGAGAGAGAGAGAGAGAGAGAGAGAGAGAGAGAGAGAGAGAGAGAGAGAGAGAGAGAGAGAGAGAGAGAGAGAGAGAGAGAGAGAGAGAGAGAGAGAGAGAGAGAGAGAGAGAGAGAGAGAGAGAGAGAGAGAGAGAGAGAGAGAGAGAGAGAGAGAGAGAGAGAGAGAGAGAGAGAGAGAGAGAGAGAGAGAGAGAGAGAGAGAGAGAGAGAGAGAGAGAGAGAGAGAGAGAGAGAGAGAGAGAGAGAGAGAGAGAGAGAGAGAGAGAGAGAGAGAGAGAGAGAGAGAGAGAGAGAGAGAGAGAGAGAGAGAGAGAGAGAGAGAGAGAGAGAGAGAGAGAGAGAGAGAGAGAGAGAGAGAGAGAGAGAGAGAGAGAGAGAGAGAGAGAGAGAGAGAGAGAGAGAGAGAGAGAGAGAGAGAGAGAGAGAGAGAGAGAGAGAGAGAGAGAGAGAGAGAGAGAGAGAGAGAGAGAGAGAGAGAGAGAGAGAGAGAGAGAGAGAGAGAGAGAGAGAGAGAGAGAGAGAGAGAGAGAGAGAGAGAGAGAGAGAGAGAGAGAGAGAGAGAGAGAGAGAGAGAGAGAGAGAGAGAGAGAGAGAGAGAGAGAGAGAGAGAGAGAGAGAGAGAGAGAGAGAGAGAGAGAGAGAGAGAGAGAGAGAGAGAGAGAGAGAGAGAGAGAGAGAGAGAGAGAGAGAGAGAGAGAGAGAGAGAGAGAGAGAGAGAGAGAGAGAGAGAGAGAGAGAGAGAGAGAGAGAGAGAGAGAGAGAGAGAGAGAGAGAGAGAGAGAGAGAGAGAGAGAGAGAGAGAGAGAGAGAGAGAGAGAGAGAGAGAGAGAGAGAGAGAGAGAGAGAGAGAGAGAGAGAGAGAGAGAGAGAGAGAGAGAGAGAGAGAGAGAGAGAGAGAGAGAGAGAGAGAGAGAGAGAGAGAGAGAGAGAGAGAGAGAGAGAGAGAGAGAGAGAGAGAGAGAGAGAGAGAGAGAGAGAGAGAGAGAGAGAGAGAGAGAGAGAGAGAGAGAGAGAGAGCTTTTTCCAACTAAATTCCGGTTGTTGTTACAGTATAAATAAGAAATCGATGTGGAAAATCTAACAGGATTGATTTTACAAAATGTGTGCTACAGATTTTCATACAGAAAGTTTTGACTCTTACGATTAAGATTGCATGGAACGTTCTTGCTTCCATATTGGTTTAGCTTTTAAAATGTAAAGATTAAGAACTACAAAATATAATAATAAAAAAGTTAGATTTATTTTAATTTAATTTAGGTATAAACTGTTAAAAAATCTTGACGTACGAGCAAAAAAGCAACACATTATCATACATTTTGAGTAAAATCGGTTCAACCGTTTTGTAAAAGGGTGCACAGACATTCCACTTTTTTTTGGATTTTGCTGACTTGAAAATAAATGCATTAAAAACATCAATTAATGATTTGAAGAACAACAGTAATACTTCTTTATTAAGTAGGCCATAGTATGAATGTAATAGCGGAGGTAACAAAGTAAATAACCTAATACAAAAAAAAACCTTTCACATAAATGATTTTATTCTTCGAGGAATTCAAAAAGTTTTTAAAAAAACACACACTATCGTTTCTCAAATTTTACGGCATCGTTAGGTTGTGTAGTTACTTAAACACAAAGTTTGTGAAATGACAGTTTTTGAAAACGTATTCTTGTAAAGTTCCAGTAAAAGGTTTGACAATCTATGTACACACTGTAACTTATTATATCTGTACAACAGCGTAAAAACCTTTTTTAGCGCTTGGAACAACACAGAGAAGGTGATCAAACTTTACAGATTTATAGCATCATTTAACAATGTATTTGTGAATTTACAACGTATTAACAATGAATTTATAGCATCATTTAACAACGCAGTTCAGATTTAAATTCAAAATATAACTGCATTGTATTTTGATATATGCTTGTCACGTCGTTCGAGCTTTTACCTTCGTTACGAATTTCAAAACAATCGGTCAATGCGTTTAGCCAAAACGGTGTACACTCATCGTCGTTAAGACAGAGGCCACCAAACTGAAACGGAAGTGAATCAGACAAAAATCATACACACACGTCGTTAAGGCTTAATACAAGTTATCTTCGTACTCCATTTCAAAACAATCGGTCAATGCGTTTAGCCAAAACGGTGTACACTCATCGTCGTTAAGTCAGAGGCCACAAACTGAAACCAAATTACAAAATCATACACACACGAGTTAAGGCTTAATACAAGTTATCTTCGTACTCCATTTCAAAACAATCGGTCAATGTGTTTGGCCAAAACTGCGTAACAAACACACACACAAACCAAACGCCGAACGGTCGAGTTGAAACAAGAGACCACTCTTCGCTCGGTCAACAAATGATGGAAAATTACTACTTTAAGGCAAGTAGAATATGATTATTTTTCAGGCAATCTCTATTGCAAGATTTTCTCATATAACATTCGTTTCGCAACATCTGGTATGGGCAGTAAAACCAGTAATTATTATTATTTATGTTGATATATATATATATATATATATATATATATATATATATATATTTTCCTGATATTTGGAAAAAATTTGGATATTTGAATTGTAATTTTTTTTTGTGAAAATGCATGTTTATCTTGATTTAAGCGTAATTGTTTTGAGTTAAATCACGAAGCTAGAGAGTTTTAAAACACCCTGTTTACTAAACGCATTATTACCGTATATTTAATTATATCTGACAAAAACATCTGTACAACTTAGATTCAAGTAACCATTCAATAAATGGTTATGAAAACAATTTAATATGTAATTCTTTAATGATATGTAATATACAAATTGTAACACTTACTTAAAGTGTATATATATATATATATATATATATATATATATATATATATATATAATGCTTTGCCAGTAAAAGTACAAAGAAATCGGCACTTTGTACTTGTATTGACACCAGAACCCAGAGCAATGCAAGGTTTTCTTTTGGACTTATCTGTAAAAAAGAAATCTGTAGCTGTCAAAGTTCCACGATTAAGCCGACAACCTGACAATCGAACTGAACAATCGTTTCATCCCTTCTAGTTTTCCATCCCTAGCTTTTTCTAGACTTTACGTAACAGATGTAAGTTTAATCACGGAATAAAACTATATATTGTATCGTGAATTTAATCTGTTGCATTATTTCGGAAGAAGTGTTATAAAGTTTCATGCTGGATATACATTTAAAAAAATCTTGGTTATAAAACTACCTGTTTTAAAATTTCATATACATTACTATTAATTTATGATGTAATAATTTTAACGAAGTTATTAATACACATAGTATAATGGACTTTTATTGAAAATCACTTTTTCCATCAAGATAATACTCAAATACTGATCTTTGAAGTGAGCTCGTATTCCAAACTATTTATCAGTTTTTGAGGGGTCTTATATATATATATATATATATATATATATATATATATATATATATATATATATTATATTCTCTATATATATTATATAACATATAACATATATATTATATAACGTTATATATATTCTCAATATACAGAACTCGTCTCAACAGCGCTCATAACCATTTCACTCCAATGTAACCAATAATTATTATATTTACGAAAAATGTTACTGGACCAACTTTGTTGAAAATTTTATGCTCTTTTTTATGAAGCGGTCAAAATTATGGGATGTCTTTCCGTTCAGCTAGTATTACAGGAAATATCCAGCAACTAAATTCTAATAGTTGAATCAGAGTTCGCCATGATGAGGGCCCTAACAACCTAAAATTGAAGTTGGCCTCAAGATTGGCATTCCCCAAGATTGAAGTGGATAAATCTTAATATAGTTCTTTAGCGCTGTATACAACGTACCATAGTACCAAATTTCAAAACAATCGGTCATTTCGATCAATCGATTGAACAACAAAACTACATAACGAACGTATAAAAGCATATGTAAACACATGTACACACACATATATATATATATATATATATATATATAATATATACTACCTTACAATTGGCACTCTGTGTAGGGATTTTTTACATTTAATATTGAAAATTCAACACAAAGTAACAAATTAAAGTCAGTTTTGAAAAAATTCAACTAAAATATGAAAATTTTACATTAAAAACAATAATTTTGCAATAAATAAAACACAGATTAAGATTATTAAAATAGGATTGAATCTATGTTCATCTCAGGTAACTAAATCACATGTCCAGTAAATAACTACAATTAAAACATGACAAAAAACTAAAAACTGATAATTATTTTGGGCTGGGTAAGTAGTATAATGACATTTTGTAAAACTGGAATAGGCCTATATGTATCTCTGATACTTAAGCCATATACGTACCGAATTTAATCTCAATTGGTCCAGTGGTTAAAGCGTGATTGAATAACAAACAAACAAACAAACAAACAAACAAACAAACACACAAACTTTCAGAAATATAATATGAATTAGATTAGATATATATATATATATATATATATATATATATATATAATGCCTGATATTTGGAAAAAATTTGGATATCTGAATTGTAATTTTTTTGTGAAAATGCATGTTTATCTTGATTTAAGCGTAATTGTTTGAGTTAAATCACGAAGCTAGAGAGTTTTAAAACACCCTGTGTACTAAACGCATTATTACCGTATATTTAATTATATCTGACAAAAACATCTGTACAACTTAGATTCGAAGTAACCATTAAATAAAGGTTATAAGAAAACAATTTAATTTGTAATGTTTACAAATTGTAAACTAAGTGTACTTAAAAGAATTGTATATAATGCTTTGCCAGTAAAAAGTACAAAGAAATCGGCACTTTGTACTTGTATTGACACCGGAACCCAGAGCAATGCAAGGTTTTATTTTGGACTTATCTGTAAAAAAGAAATCTGTAGCTGTCAAAGTTCCTCGATTAAGCCGACAACCTGACAATCGAACTGAACAATCGTTTCATCCCTTCTAGTTTTCCATCCCTAGCTATTTCTAGACTTTACGTAACAGATGTAAGTTTAATCACGGAATAAAACTATATATTGTATCGTGAATTTAATCTGTTGCATTATTTCGGAAGAAGTGTTATAAAGTTTCATGCTAGATATACATTAAAAAAAATCTTGATTATAAAGCTACCTGTTTTAAAATTTATTATATATTACTATTAATTTATGATGTAATAATTTTAACGAAGTTATTAATACACATAGTATAATGGACTTTTATTGAAAATCACTTTTTTCTATCAAGATAATATTCAAATACTGATCTTTGAAGTGAGCTCGTATTCTAAACTATTTATCAGTTTTTGAGGGGTCGTATATATATATATATATATATATATATATATATATATAAATATATATATATATATATATATATATATATATATATATATATATATATATATATATATATATATATATATATATATGTATATATTCTCTATATATATAAGGTTAACAGCGCTCATAACCATTTCCTCCAATGTAACCGATAAGTATTATATTTACGAAAAATGTTACTGGACCAACTTTGTTGAAAATTTTATGCTCTTTTTTTATGAAGCGGTCAAAATTATGGGATGTCTTTCCGTTCAGCTAGTATTACAGGAAATATCCAGCAACTAAATTCTAATAGTTGAATCAGAGTTCGCCAGATAGAGGGTCCCTATTCCCTAAAATTGAAACGGTCTCCAAGATTGGCATTCCCCAGGATTGAAGTGGATAAATCTTAATATAGTTCTTTAGCGCTGTATACAACGTACCTTAGTACCAAATTTCAAACAATCGGTCAATGCGATCAATCGTTTGACGTATTTTCAAACAAAACTGCATAACGAACATATAAAGAAACATATATAAACATATATGTTTATATATATATATATATATATATATATATATATAAACAAATTAAATACTCCTTTAATTAAATATGATTGAAAATACAAAAATAAAGCCTGATCATCATCTGTTCCTTTTACTGTTGGGCAGCAACCTTTTTTATACAAGTTCGAATTAAATCGAACAAAAATTGCAAAAATTCAGATAAAATTTTTATATATCATTTTACATGTATACATTTTTATATATACATTTTACTCTCCCGGGTCTGGGTGTTATGTTAATGGCTGCTCTACCATTTATTTTCATACGAAAATTCGCCAATAAAATTACAAATTTAATTGTTATGCAAAAACAGTGTCTTTTGTTCCAGTAATACCCAAATGCGATTCAGTTACTAATCATTTGACGGACCTTTGTCTTCGTTTTTAAAATTAAATAAAAATGTGTTTATTTTCCTTTTTTTACAATTAGGTTTCGTGCACTTAATAAAACCGTCATCTTTTAGACACTACATGTGTATTACTGATAGCACAATGTATATTTCAGTAAGTGTAGATTTAGTGAAAGGGAAATTAAGGGAAACAATTAAAGGGAAATTGTTTAAAAAAAAACAAACAACATTAACAATGACTGTACACGGCCTGCGCTTTTGCAGTAAAATAAAATCTATAACCAAGTTATAAAAATAAAATGCAATATGTTAAACTGAACTGGACGTGATCCTCCCAGGGTAGTTGTGGTTTTATCGTTCGTTGTAACATATTGCTGTTGCAGTCTCCGAGAACAGTACTGATATTCAAGGGAAATATGTATCATTCGCAATATTAACATTACACTCGACAGAATATTAACATTACACGCGACAGAATATTAACATTAAAAAAAACAGAATATCGAGAGCAAAAGTGGTAAATAGATTACCAGGGAAATGTTTTGTACTTAATAAGCATACACTTTAATTTGTTATAACTTATACATATTGATTATCAAAATCATGATCGAATAAAATCAAAATGTTTTGCTACTTAATAAAAGTTTTTGTACAGTAAAGCCTTTAATTTTCTCCACTGTTCTCATCGCCCAATTAAAACATTAATTATGTCAATTAACTTTTTAATTGCCAACAATTCCTGTTGTCATAACAACAACAATCAGTGTCGCCTTCTACTATAACAACTCCTTTGAACTTCTATACTTGCTACGCTAAATAAAAGTAGTATTTTTCAGAACACACACACACATACACACGCGCGCGCGCCACTTTTGCCTTAGTGAGGGTACATTATGTTAATATTGTTTGGAGAAATTCATTCCATTCGCGTAAAAGAATCAACTGGACACATAAATTATCATTAGGCAGAAAAGACTGAAAGTGACCGAAATATGTAGCATATATGCTTATGAGATTAAAAATGAGAAAGCAATAATAATTAATTTGAAACTGAATTTAGAGAAATTATTAAACAAGCAACACTTACTGTGCCTTAACAACTTACCAAAATTGGTATTACCTTTGTAGAAGTATTTTTATACGGCTATTTTTATAAAAAGCTTCAAGAAATTCGACCTGAGAAGTAAATTAGCTGTAAAGAAGGAAATGATGTTGATTAGTCTCCTTAAGGAATGCTTTTCAAAGAACAGTAATTGTATATTTCCTTTAATGGCTTATAATGCACTCATTAAAAATTGAATATTTTAGTGGCACGACTTTTAAAAACAAAATGATATAGATTTTAAAGGTTAAATTGTTAGTCGTACGACTTATTTTTCACCATCTTGTTGTCTTTAACTCACCTTATATAAGCTACCGTGGTTTCGAAACGTTGCAGTTTCATCTTCAGGCAGTACAAAAACGGATACAATTAAGTCTAGCCAAACATTCTCCAGGACTTAGTCCAGACTTCCTAAATAATTGTGTAAATGTGTAGTGTTGTGTTTCAATGTTTTGTAAATTTCGTGACCCCCTGGCCAGAAGGATTTGCCAAATCGTACGACCTGAAGATGAAATTGTAACGTTCCGAATCCCCGGTAGCCTGTACAAGATGAGTTAAAGACTACTAGACGGTGAAAAATAGGTTCTAAGCTTAACTATTTAAAAATGTTGTCTAGTGCCTGTGTTTCAGTAAGAATAAAGTGCATTTATGAAAAAATACAGATATCGTAAGATCGAAGCAAAAAAACAAAAATCATCATAAAAACAATTACTGGAAACAGTATTATTACGTAATCTATATGCAGATTGATTGTGGCTGACATGTACTGACAAGTACGCTGTCTCTTGTGGATATCGGATAAATGGAGATCTATCCATAACGACGTCTGCATGTAGGCCTAACAAATATCTCTCTCAGAGTAACGTTACTATTCAGAAATATTTAAAAAATAATTTAAAAAAAAATAATCAGGCCTAAAATTGAAATAATTATTTAATAGCAGAACATCACCTTTTAATTAAAACTTTACGTTGCACATTATAATGGTTAACGTCTCATCATAAAGTGTTTATAATATAAATTTGCAAAGAATATTAAAAGTAATTTCTTTATTTTTAGTAATGTAACATATACATATGCGTATCCGTTTGTCTGCAAACAACATTTCAATAGTCAGGACATTTTATTATTAAAGTTGAACCCGGGTGTACTATACGATCAGCATAATGAGTCGTTTTGTTATTAGCAATGATATCTGAATATCTGAAATGTGCAAAGTTTCATTATTACGGTATCCCCTTACGCTAATGTGCCATATTCAACTGCAGTGCCACTTCAATTAGCACGAAACAATTACATTCCTTCTTAAAATTTTACAATATTAAAATGGTTTAATACTTGCGTGGGAAGTAGACATTAGAATATCTATACCTATACAATTAAAACTATATATGCTTGTCCGGAACAGAAATCTAAACTACAGCTGGATATCATGAAGTTTGACATTTTGCGTAATTACATTTTAGATTTTAGGTCAAATTGTTCCACAATTTCAGTCGTCAAGTCGAAGTGAAATAGTAATGCTTGGCAGAACGAAAGAAGCTTACTGATGTTCCTCACATTATTTATATGTTAAACGTGATTCCTACATTTAAAAAAAAAATAAATACCGCAGCACAGCATGAGTAGGCAGACAGCTCTTTTTTTATAAAGGAGAAATAATTTTTTGTGTTTTCGATTTGTTTCAGTACGTTCAAAATACGATTGCAGAATTTGAAGCGACTACTTCGGTTTATTCTCACATTCATAATTATGTCAGCAGTGATTTTGGTATGTCTTATTCAAAGACTGACTATATTAAGACAAGGCAAATACAATAATTCAGACTGGACATTTTTTGTGAAAAAATTTAAATTAAAATCAAATGTATAGTTTTGTATAAAAAGGTAGAGATGTGATACAAATAGTAATATAATAAGCAAACACCAGCACTAATCCAATCGTTGGAGAACGTTGTTTAATCTTCCCTCATATCAGCATGGTCTCGTTAAAGCAATTACTTGAAGTACAAAATTGTGTACATTTCCCTAAAGTAAATTTTATAAGGTTGGAAGACTAATCAATGTTTTAGAATAAATTAAAAAATTAAATTCGTAAAGCTGTTTTTGTATAAAATTAAAAAATACCAATACTTGAACGTGAGGAACTTGAAGATCAAAACAAAACCATAGTATTTACAAATTAAAAAAGAAAATAAAGTAGTCATAACAGACATTTTGTACAATATTCTTGTACAATTTATAATTATCTGTTTAATTTTTGTATTCATATTTTCTATATTTTAAGTTATTACCTTATACTACATACCAATTCCAAACTAAATACTACGGGATATAAATATAGTAATAAAATGTCCTAGTACAAAACATTACAATTATTTAACAAACTTGTTTAGTAAAGCTTCACGAAATCGCAGTTGTTAAAACATGTTTTTTATCAGTAAATATAACTATGGCTCAAGATTGATTATATTCGTTCTATAGTGAAATTATTTATTCTCAAACGTGATTGATAGATATCAAGTATCTTTATGTCCCTTGATTTACGTGCTTGCATTTCTTTAGTGGCATGTACGCGTCACTTTAAATAATCCCCTTCTATACTTAATTCTGGGACAGGCTGCAGCCTGTGGGGAAGAGGAGTTGTAAGTATACAATTATTGCTTTCTTATAGCTAATATTAACAAAGTTATATGCTTCTCTGTAAAGTAAACGATTACTTTTGATAATTTTAACAAGTACAAAAAAATCGAAGTCACGTTTTATAAATTGTGTCCGCACAAATTGTTCTGTCTTGTTGATGTTATTTACTAAATAAAAGATTTTAAGGCCTATTTAAAATTTAAAATGTATATAACTCAGTTAGTTTTTACAATACATGTAACAACAACAACAAATATAAAAACATAATTTAAATTAAGTAAAATGAAAGACAATAAAAATATTGGTAAAAACAACACTAGCTTTTTACTCAAAATTTATGAAAAACATATTTAAAAACAAAGAATCAAACTTAAAATTTACAAACTGAATAATAAAAATGTTAGGCTCAATTAACATTAAAGATGTTTTGAAAATTTGAACACTTTAAAAGCTATTGAAATCATTTACAACAACAACATTTCAGAAAGCATGTTGACATTAAGTGTTGAAGCAGGAGAAACAAACAAATACAAATCCAATGTACAAATTACAGAAGTTAATTAAGTTAATGAGGACAGTAACTCACACAAACAAATCTAATTAAGGTCGCTTTGAGTAATAATTCCAAAAAAAAACTTCGCTAAATATGTTTTAAACATAAATGCCCATGTTACTTATGTTATGTTACTCTGACTTATATATTGTTTCTCTATGTTTTATGTAAATGTTGTCTGTGTTAGTGAATATGTGTTATAATAGGCCTATTAATTTAACTAATGATTGTTCAGCTACGTGGTCCAAAATGGAGTAAATATAGCGCCTACAAAAAAAAATAATAATGTTTAAAATTTGTTAAATATATTGTTTTTAGTTTTTATTTATAATATCAAAGTGGTAAAACCATTTATGCATAACTACATATGTAGTTTATTTAATGATTCATAACTTCAAAGCAAACATCTTGCCCAAAATTCTGTTGATGTTTGAACAATACTTAAAATTAAATTAAAAATACAATAGTAAATTATTCAATGAAAAGTAAATTATAGGAAAAATAAACACACAAAATATTTGGGTTTTTTACTGATGAACAGCTTAATATTTTGCTTTAAAATTCTGACTTTTTATAAGAAAATACTGGTCGAAAGTATTGTTGTCTTAATTTAATAATTAATTGGGCCATTTCCCAAGATAAAGATCCCATCAGCTGTTATGCCCATCAGACTTCTGCCATGTTTACTGTTCTAGGAATTGTGTTAAAAATCTTTCCTTTTGTCGTCACCGATTGCTAATACCAGACATCTGTTGTAAATATCTACTTCAATTTTGGATTTACGTTTCGAAATTACCTATTGAGAGGATTTAGACGTCCCTCGCGGCACACGAGTCTAACACACACTTACACTTAAGAAACTACAGTTACTACTTTAACATTTTACTCTCACAATTACATTTAGGGAGGCGATAATAGCCTCAATGTGCATTTCGCCTTAAAATAACAACAAAAAATTACGAAATTTGTTTTATTTATTTATTCTTCACTGTACAAATAGTGTAAAAGGATAGTGATTAAACGAAAACAGACTTGTGCGCCTGAACATCTGTTTATCTGAAATCTGTACACAACTCTGCACACCAAACAAATTTCGATGAAACTAAACATGTGGTGAATTTGCCTGTATATTGGCGCCATTTGTTTAAATATGTTTTCTAGAAACAATAAATATCTTTTCGATAAAATTTGGTTGACTGATTTAAGTTTCACACAGGCCCATAATTGTACAAATTCTTAAAACAGATTTTGGAAATCAATCAAATTTTACAATTTTTCTTGTCAATAGCTTCCGTGCCGGATTTTTCAGATTATAGATAATTTTGTCTAGAAAGTGTGTAATTATTTATTTTAAATTTGTAACTATAATTTCATTCTTGTTTTTAAATTTTTATCTAAAATAAATAATTCAAATTTAATTGCTCTTTATTTTATAAAAAAGTTTTTTTTGTTATTAAGTAACTTTAAATTGAAAATTCCTAAATGGCGTAAGAAACTGAATTCTGAGCCTATCAATGATGATGAAAGTACTCAATTATGTTTCTGTTAAAACAATCTTAATTTTTCAAAAATGAGTTTTGTTTGTTTGTACAACATGTGTGACTTACGATTTTATAAAAATAGCAAATGTAAAGTATTTTGTTAGAGGTAATTTAGTTATTTTAATCAGTTAATCTGTTGTTTAGCCTATATATATAAACTGTACATAATATTATAGACGATTAGACGAAATTGAAAATCGTAACAAAATATTTACATAGATCAGTAAAAAAACCAATAAAAACATTTTTACTTTGAACGTTTTCATGTTATTAAATGCACATAACCAGCAATTACAAAGAGTAACAATTTTTTTTATTTAACTCTTAAATTAATAACAGTAGCCTATTTATTATTACTGAATATTTAACTATTTTATTTTGCTTCTGTCTAAAGCCCACTAAGTAGTTAGTTATATCTTTATAAGTAATTAAATGACTTAAATGCACATTAATACATTTAATGCACTGTATACATTTTAAAATAGTTTTTACTAAAAATAAAAACAGTTCTAATAAATAAAAAAACATTTATGAAGGTATCCCATCAAAAATATTTTAACTGAGCTTAACAAAAGGAAATGCATACGGAGACCTTGAGTTAATAATTATAATCTTCCAATGCCAAATTGCTCAACTTTTATGGGTTTGTCAGTTCCATAAACGGCGGCAGTTGGTGGGTGTATTTACTGTGCTTGCCAGTTACTTACTCATCGGTTACCCAAGAGATTACCATCACTGAGCCCAACCTAAACATTGTCTTTAATGTAACATTACGCAAATCAACGAACTAATAATAATAATAATAACACAGTATTAACAGCAGAATAACAACTTGACTGTATTTGGACATAGATGAATACAACATTAATGTAAAGTGTTATATTATGCAAATGTGGAATGAATGAAAGTACTTATCTTGTTTTCAAATCTATAACATTACATTAGCATGCTATTGTCTTATTTAGGTTATGCCTCTAAGTTACACGGATTAACTAGAAAGTCTAATAAATAAATAAGTAGGCGGGGCAGTAAAACGTTATTCACATTTTCAAAACATAATTTTCTAATTCACTGTACTGAATACTTGTCTACCAGAATAGGTGATGTAATCAGTACACATTGAACTGCGGTAATTAATTCGCAATGAATGGTAAATTATCTTGAAATTAATGGCGTGGTAGAAAGTCGAGTAATGTGTGAAAAAATAGACAAAAGAGACAATTATTAAATAATTAATATAATCAAATTGAAGCTATTAAAAAATGAAGAAAATATAAGTGTATTGCGTAAGATGAACGGTCTACAATATTATCTTTCATAGATTTTATTCCGCAACAGTGAATTTACTTTTAAATTGGTTCATTCATTTGGTTGTGGAGAAATCGATTTTGAGAAATTATACAGATTTTACCCTTTCTGTAATTAACTTTGGAACCGGAATTGTTGGTTAACTGATGACTTGTACTTATTATAAATACATTTCAGCAAACAGCAAACAATTAATAGCAGATTTTGAAATTTTTTATTTTTATAACTTTTCACGAATATAACCTGACATGAAAATCCAACATTAAAAAAAAAAATTAAAAATACTCGTAGTCCCAAGAATAAACTAACTGCCAAATTTGATTGAAATCGAACAGTTATTTTCCAGTTAGTTCCACACACAAACTGATAAGACCCTGAAGTAAAAAATATTCGTTGAAATCTGCAAACGTTTCTAATACTCTTTATATACTTCGTAACTTCTAGTAAAAAGGTGTAAAAATGAAGTGTTTTAATATTTGTATACATTGGGTGTTGCCATTATGTAAGATGTAATTTCAGTTTACAATTTTAAACTGTTTATTGAAAAGAAGTTCGTAACAAGTGGGGGAATGGGTTATTGTCGCGTCTAAAATTAGAACAAAGAAGTAGGGTCTATAAGTAAGCGCAAACACAGTGTTGCTGAATAGTACTGAGAGAACAAATGCCAGGCAATCAACTGCTCCCGTAGTTAGTGCATTTCCTAACAGACAGCCTTGGAGTTTATCTTTATGGGTTCGCATTATTTTTACGGCCATTTTAAATTTCTTTTTACTTATTTATAATTATTCAGTATAACTTAATCATCACCGAGAAACTACAAGTGGATTCTAAGTCATGTTTCCGATACTCAGTTATGTTTGTATTTTATTTTGTATTGTATTATGTTGTATTTATTAGCTCGACAATTTATTATTTACGAAAAAATTGTAGGCGGTTAAAACATTAAAACAGATTTACTGCAAAATGATAATGACGAACAAACAATAAAGAAGGACACACATTTATAAAAGAATACAGCTACTTCTGAATGAATATTTTAGTAATATTAATCTATAAGTTGCAGTACTATGTTTGTTCCGGGAGTGTAAACAGACTATAACTATAAGCAGCATGAGTAACAATGCTCAGTCTTTTACACGATGTATGATTAAAATTGCTTTGTGGTTTTACAAGAATAAACTTAATGGTTCGATGATTCCTAGTCACTATCGTTTCTTTATCCTTATTGATAGCGCTGATAAAAAAAAACATTAAATAAGATTAAAAAAGAATGTACCCAGACGTTTTGTAAATATTACTCACTTATTACACCAACACTGTTTATTCGAGAAGGTGACTGGATAATTTGCAACGTAAGCTTCGAAAGAAACAATAAAAGTAGGCACACGGCAAGCAGCTGTGTCCTTGACAGAAATAACGATCTTACACATTTTTTTAAAGTCTGATTTCACCATCATAACTTTAGAATTATTTCTGAAAATACGAAAATGAATCATGACCGCTAGCAGATTAATTTGTATAGTTTCAATTGATTTTCAAGTTTAAAATGCTAATTTATAAAAAATAAACGTTGATTACGATGCAGAAAACAGATTTTCAAAAAAGTGTAAGATGAAAAAGATGATATTTTAAAGATTTGAAATGAAAATAATTTTGGAACTGTTGAAATGGACTATGCCGATTTACCTAACTTGTCCAAGCTTCTATTAAAATAGATTTTTGTGCCAAGTTTCAATCATAATCGAATCAAAATTATGAAAGTTATAGTGCCAAAACATATATACACATACACACACACACACACACACACACACACACACACACACACACACACACACACACACACACACACACACACACACACACACACACACACACACACAAACGCGCGCGCGCTTAACAGTGCTAATGGCCGATGGACGCAAGGCTCTATCGACGCAAGCGAGCTGCCGAGCACAGGTATAGTCATGCAGTGGCAATTAAAGAGGAGACCGAGATCTGACCCTGCATACCTGGCAGTGACGGTGGGGCGAATCAGCAAATGGACAATGGACGCACCAACTTATAAACGAAATCTAGGATTGGTGCAACAGGGAGCATTGAGAGGTGGACAGGGTACCTCACACAGGTTCTAACTGGCAACGGTTGCTTCCGCGCTTACCTGGCAACAGTCTCGATTTGTCCTCTATGTCTTCCAGCAGTGGAGGAAGATGTGAAGCACGTATTTTTTCGCTGTCAGAGATTCAAGACAGGATAAACCTTCAAACATAACTGCGAGGTAGCATTACACCGGAAAATTTGTTTGCGACAATAATGACTTCAGAGGCCAACAAAAAGGTCATTGCAGGATTTGCCGCAGTGGTCATGAAGAGGCTGAGGACTGAAGATCAAGAAAGGACCGCCAATGCTGTAGGCAGATAAGCGAACAGCCAGTCCACCTCTCCGCGAAAAAATGACTGGCGGCGGTTCCGTGGGGTGGTTTGCAGAAGAGGAATGCCTTTGGTGGTTTTTTAGAAGGTAGCAATATCTTGAACGTAACTTCAGTTAGATCTTGAGTCCTACATTTTGGGGAGTGACTGTATCCTACCCAAGATTTTTCCCTTTTTTTGATATTGCAACACACACACATACACAAATATAACGATCTCTCAAAAATGATTTAGAAGCCAGGAATTCAAGGTCACTTGTCAAGATCTTTATCTTATGATGATTGCCACCATGGTATATAAAGTACAAGGTAAAAATAGTTGGTTCAGGCATTTCTAGCGTTCGCATAATATAATTTTTTTGACAATATTTTAATTTGTAGTATTCGAAAGGTAACAGTTTAAGTTGTGGAAGCCAATATCTATAAAAAAAGCTCGGTAGAGTGGAATTCACGAGTTTGTAGCTAAAGGCAAAAAAATCTTATTTAACTATGTTTCTTAAGCTAGGCAAAGTCTAAACAAAATGTAGGGATTATGATCCAAGTATGAAATTCATATAAAACCGAATAAAAATACTACACGGTATACACTCTTGAATTACAACCAGCTCATGAACCAGGACAAAGTTTGTCGTTAGATGTGACTTTTGACATTCCTACTTAAGTGTTTAAATGGGAAGGATTAACTCAGGCTTGGAAGCATGTCTTCTGACGGCAGAAAGTGAAGTTGAAAAGGATTTTCATCCGCAAGATAATGAAGACAATTTAACCGACAAAGTTGTCAGCACAGTTGCTCGAGTGTATTTCTTAAAGGTCTGGTAAACCTTTTACCATTTCTGTACGTTTAAGGCAAATTTAACATAAGAAAGTATTTAAGAATGGAAACAATTAAACGACCGTATGTTTATGTAATGTGCAAAGTATGAGGATTCACAAACCTGTATGGTTTAGTATTGCTCCATCTTGACTTTACAAGAAGTGAGTAGTATTTCTACGCACGATTATTTTAAGTAGTTGTTTATTTAAAACGTTTTGAAAACACATTTGATATCCTATTATAATATATCTAAATAATGTAGGCTATTAACCGGATTCTTATCTTAAATACAATCCTAAATGTTTCAAACTCTAAAAACACATTTCACATAAGCAAAAAGCCCAAGATACAATAACTAATTTTGTACAAATTACTAGTACAATTATTTTCTAAAAATCCTTTTGTTTTTAAATGCGAACGTTTTTCGTAGTATAACATTTTACCCAGATTTCAGATAAGAGAGTTAAAAAAACTGGAAAGTTTCATTTTAAGTTGTTCACAAAATGTTACAAACACATTAAGCCTTAATGATGTGCTAACTACCAAAGAGCACCTACTATAATAAAATGGTAGTAGCTAGGGATTCTGGTTTATCAGTTCAGGGTAACTGAACAAGAAAGCATTCTACTAGTCTTTTCAAAAATACGCGAAAGAAATTCAAAGACACGCTTACATAGAATATGCTTTGTTTAAAGACACAATAACAATGTCCCGAACGAAAACAATTGGCAGAGTTAACGTTTAGGGCAAAATAAGTAAAAGTGAAAGGCTGCTAATCTTGCATACTTCCAGCGTTACCTATACAACCTTTATTGGTTAAAAGACTGCGTGCGAGTTTTACTCTAATGCTCGCAAGACAAAAGAATTGCGATGGCATACGGAGACTTACAGAAGGGAAGTTTTTGTTAATGATATCTTTGCTGAATATATAATTAGTTTAAAGATATGTTTACAAATATCTTGTTTTGTTTAAATAAATAAATACGTGAACCTAGCTTAGATATTATTTACTGTAGCTATAGTAAAAGATCAGTTGTTTTATATTAATTCGTAACGATCAGCTGATTTCATTGAACAGCTGATAGGTTAAAATAAGTTTCAGGTTATGTTGTTAAAATTAGCAATATTAACAAGAATTATTATAAACGTTTATAGGCTATTAATTTCGAATGCATTATGAACGGTTGCAACGTGCACGTGTTCTTCAAGGAAAAATACCGAAACCAAATAAACATAACGTTTTCATGTAATACGTGTGTAGGCCCACTGTTAATGAAAAGGAGGAAGAAAAGAAAGAGACAGAAATAGAGAGATAAAATCTGTTTGCTCGTTTATTTCATATTTCCGTTACATTCTTAAGTTCGGCAGTTTTTTTCTTTTCACTCCTCTCGCCAAATCTAACATTAAAAGCTTCGCTTCAAAAAATAACATTATGTAGTGATTAAATAATTTAATGTATGAACAACTTATACTTTTTAACTATAAGAAAAAATTAAATATAAAAAAAGGAAAACTTTACGAAGAAAATTAATAAATGGAGCAAAAATATTACACAAGCTTTCTCATATTGAATTAATTCCCGAAAACATTCTGTCCGGAAGCTAACCACAAAAACAAGGAAAATCACATTACTTTTCCAAAACCGGTTCATAAGATTTTGTTAACAAAATTTCAAAGTTCATTTATCAAGTCTGAGTACCTAATCTGTAACAAAAGTAAATTTACGGTCCGAGTGAAAACCGAAAAAAAACTTCTGAAAGAGAGTAACCGATTTTTTTTGTTTAAATAAAATTTCTTTGAAATAAGTGTATATGTTATACTGTAGAAAATCCATTTACAGTTTATTAATAATATGCATTAAGAAGTTAATGTATTAGTATCGGGTGACCGAGTCATGTTCGGTGATATATAAACAGTATACACGGATGGAATAATACAATAGTTATTAGAATCATTTTACTATTTTATTAAACAATAAACATATGTTCAACGCAATAAACTTACAAAAATATTATAACACATGATTTTTAAAAATAACAGCTGATATTTTTTAAAACAAATGATTTTAAGTAAAAGCACTCTTGATAATTTTGAGTGTGTGTAGGTGAATAAAAAGTTTTTCCTTCTACTGCGTCTATCATTTAATAATAACGATGTAATAATAATTACACATTTTATGAAAAATTGAGTTTTATCAGTGGCTTCCGTTATTCCACGGGACTATCTAGAACTTCGACGAATGAGTTTTCCTGGGTTTAAGTATTTCTCAAATTGATTTCTGAGAACCAAAGACCGATATTCTAAACGTTTAAGCACCATCTTTCCGAGAGATGCCGAAAACCATATTGCACGCACGAAAAAAAGCAAAACCCTATTACAGTTAGGCTATCCTATACAATTGGTTCCTTATACAAAATAAAACTCCCAAGTATTTTCTAATGCCGCGAAGGATTCCAGGATCTTAATTTAGACTACGTAGTTGTACTGAAAGTAAATTAATATTGTTACTACCATTAATATGTTAATTAAAATTATTCAAATTTATCATAAACTAAAAATGCTTGTCATGAGTAATTTGTTTATCTTCTGTGCTTCTATTCATACAACCCGGTGACGTCTGAGCCATGACCTCTTTATCACTGGTATCAAGTTCAAAATTGTTTGTGACACATGATAATTTCTTATTCTTTCTTCTCCGTATAAGCAGGTTATTCAAGAACGAGTTTCAATGCATTCAGTAATACTGTATTAAATCTTTAAATACTTTTACTACCTCCATGTAATATAACCCGCAGTACCCATGGGCAGCAATAAATTGTATTAGGGCCTAAACGTTTTTATTAGTTTTCTTATTTTTTTTAGAAAATACATAAAATGACTAACTACATGAGCTTAAAATAGTTGGGTTGGATTTGGGGACAGAAAATCGCAAAACAAAAGAGATACAGAGAACTAAATTTCCACCGTTAAATTGAAATTTAAATAAACACAGACACTTTCAATTTGTTTTCACAAAACAGCCAGAGGCATTAATTTCAAGTTCGAAAACAAGTTGTACAGATGTGTTTCAAAAATGCTTTAGCATTTTTACGGAATAAAATATGTTGCAACGTACATAACGAAACAGAAAATACCCTCACCACCAGTGAAAATTGGAATGATTTATTCAAACCGTGCACGTTTTAAATGAAGACGTTTGCAGATTTATTTTACAATTATCTATCAACACAAATATACCAATTTATGTTTTATAAACTAAGTTTTATGACAAAATTGGTCACGAATAGTTTTTAACATATTAATTTTAAGTCAGATATATTAGAAAATAAGTATTTAAGTTTTCCGTAATAGTTTTTATGCAAGAATAACACCTCACGTTACATGAAAATTCACACCATAATGTTCTTCTCTGTTAACAGTTCCTTTGTCCAAACGTTCTGAAACCTACGTAATGAAACACGAATAAAAATAATGCAGCATAATATAGGAAAATTAAAAAGGAAAACACAGGAGGAAATATAGTTAGATTAAGGAAGTAAGTTCAGTGGTATTTGTGTATGATTAAATAATTTTCTTCAGTCAGATGATCTACACAAACCTGCATGATTCCCTCTTTGTTTTTCACTTAAACAACCATTTACGATGGAATCAAGATAGTAACATATTCTGATTATCAATTAAAGTAGTGGTCTTATCTTAATACGATCGACATAAAATTGTTATCTTGAAACACTGACAATAACAACTTCCGGTTTTTGACATTCTTGATAAGTTAACAATGAGAAGAATTTGTTCTTAAATAGTTCTTAATATTAATGGCAGTTGATAACTAAACAACAATTATTTAATACTGTATATGTTACATTATTTACATTCTTTTAGACGTTTTGTTAATGTCTACTTTAACAGTTCGATTTTTATATTTTAAAAACAAATCTGGATTACTACAAGTCGAACTGTAATACATTTAATTATGTTCCTTTATGTTTTAAAGTGAACTTATTAGTTTTACAGTACATTCAATCAATAAGGGAGTATTAACAGGTTCTAAGTTAGGTGAGCTTAAGTTAAAATTAGTAGACGCTCTTGAATTTGAAAGTTGGGTGTAAAGCAATTTCGGTGTTCAGTAAACTTGTAGAGCGCCTGGTCCCACTCAAAGGAAGCAACCGGGCAGAAATGTTTTCTTCCTGCAGAATTAAAAGGGGGATTATAGGTACCTATATATAGTTCAGCTGACGTAAAACGTAACAAAAAGAACTTCTTGAGTATTATTTTTAACTCTGGATGGGAATCGATTAAAACTTTGTACACGATTTAGAAATATTGTTATAGTAGTAAACGATTTTAATATACTAACACTCATTTAAAAATGCCGTCAGTCGATTAGTAGTAGTAGGTTGGTTTTTAAGAGCCATTGTTTGTTATAATTACAGAATTTCTTTTTTCTTTATAACTTTACAGAACAAACTATCAAAGATATTTATAATTTCGGCATATAAGTTAGTAATTATTTTAAATTACTCCAAAAAAAGTGTTTATCTATTTCCAAAAAAATCGTTTAATTTGGTTGGTTCTTAATTTGGTAAGTTCTTAAACACTTACCCGACTGCCTGTGGTGTTTTCTAAAAAATCTTACAATAAAATTATAATAGCTCATACGTCGACCATTTCATACATAATTCTTTCAATCATTCTTCCATTCAGTAGCTAGCTACTGTTGTTTGTTGTTGTTTCACAAACAATTTAACATAAATTATGGGATTCCTGTCTGTTGCAGTTATGCTCTGATTAAAACAAGAATTTAACAGGAACAGAAGCATAGTGGGGAACAGAGTTGTCGTATAATGCATGATTAAACTCTGTGATTATTATTCTGGTTAGTTCAAGTATGTTTTTCAAGACGTCTGGCAACACATGGTCGTTACTGTGGTAACAGTTTGACTACGGGTCTCTGAACCGGTTTCCCTTACACGAGTGCATCATGCAAAAATTTCTTGCTGCACTCAGAGCACATTTTTTTGTTGTTGTTTAACGTTCGACTGCATGGTACTGTGTGTTATATAACTTGGGACATAATACATGCGGACAGTTATAAGGAAAAAATAATTTGACTGGTCCGTTTACGGAAGATTATAAAATTAAAACTAAATATAATCAAGTATCTTTTCTTATTTAAAAAAAAATTGTGTGTGTGTGTGTGTGTGTGTGTGTGTGTGTGTGTGTGTGTGTGTGTGTGTGTGAGTGAGAGAGAGAGAGAGAGAGAGAGAGAGAGAGAGAGAGAGAGAGAGAGAGAGAGGTAGAAGAGAGGAAGAAAGAAAGAAAGAGAGAGAGAGAGAGAGAGAGAGAGAGAGAGAGAGAGAGAGAGAGAGAGAGAGAGAGAGAGAGAGAGAGAGAGAGAGAGAGAGAGAGAGAGAGAGAGAGAGAGAGAGAGAGAGAGAGAGAGAGAGAGAGAGAGAGAGAGAGAGAGAGAGAGAGAGAGAGAGAGAGAGAGAGAGAGAGAGAGAGAGAGAGAGAGAGAGAGAGAGAGAGAGAGAGAGAGAGAGAGAGAGAGAGAGAGAGAGAGAGAGAGAGAGAGAGAGAGAGAGAGAGAGAGAGAGAGAGAGAGAGAGAGAGAGAGAGAGAGAGAGAGAGAGAGAGAGAGAGAGAGAGAGAGAGAGAGAGAGAGAGAGAGAGAGAGAGAGAGAGAGAGAGAGAGAGAGAGAGAGAGAGAGAGAGAGAGAGAGAGAGAGAGAGAGAGAGAGAGAGAGAGAGAGAGAGAGAGAGAGAGAGAGAGAGAGAGAGAGAGAGAGAGAGAGAGAGAGAGAGAGAGAGAGAGAGAGAGAGAGAGAGAGAGAGAGAGAGAGAGAGAGAGAGAGAGAGAGAGAGAGAGAGAGAGAGAGAGAGAGAGAGAGAGAGAGAGAGAGAGAGAGAGAGAGAGAGAGAGAGAGAGAGAAATGTCACTGAAATTAATAAACGATCAGAACATTTTGTAAATTATAATTTTATTTAAAATATTAATAATTTTATTAGTTGATAATTCGACTGGAAAAAGAAAAAAATGGCTGAGACGAGTTGAACTGATGAGGACGTTGTGGCAACTTTGAAATAATTATATCAGTCAATTAGAAAGACTGAATACAGTGGACGATGAACAATGTTACTGATTTTGTTGAAAAAGTGAAAAAAAGAAATAATCGAAAGTTAAAAGTAAGTTTAATAATAAAACACGTTTAATGCACCAAGAGTCGGACATTTTACTTTCTAAAGTGTTTCAAAACAAACTACGACCTTGTTAACAATAATGTAAACAAGCGTCTCATTAAAAAGAACACTAGCTTCCAGCGATGTAGATTATAATAATGGATGACAGTAAAGTAGAATAGAGACAACACTTCTACCTCGTAATAAAACATTTACGTAATTAAACTATTTGAACACTGCAAAGAAAAGAAGCAAAAAACAAAAGTAGTGGACATTTCAATTTATAGTGTTAAAACAAGTTTGGTAAATGCACAAACAATGATTTTAACGAAGATCATATGACTAATGTTATTAACATCACTAAATGTTTAAATAATAATATGAATTATAAGGAAAATTCTGATAGTTATAGTTTTTTTGAAGCTGTATTGAACTTTTAAAAAATACGTAAAATAGATGTATGCCAAGATCTACAAGTCGAATTTTGACAATGAATGGTTCGTTTTGTTCGTCATGATAACAGGAAGTGTTTTTTGTAAATTAAGAAAAAAGTTAAAAGAATGAATAATGATTTGAAGTAAAGGTAAAACATTTTATATTTGTGTAGATGTGTTTGCTGTTTTATTTCATTTTGGTTTCATGCAAAAAATGGGGCAGCCCAACAAGCAAGTAAGAAAAACTTGCTGCAGGATAAAATAAAATGTAAGCAGAAGAAATCTAAGAAGATTTCAGCAACAAAATCTTCTTAGAAACATTTTTCGGAAATAAAAAAGATCTGCTTAAAAGAAATTGTTTTTTTCGTGGCAGATGTATTTTTAACTGATACTTTTTCTCCTTAAATTTGTCTGTTTGGCTCCTTATACTCGTGAATATAAACGCACAAACAATGATTTGAACGAAGATCAAATCATTTTAAGGCTCTAGAGAATTGTAGTTGTAAAGAATTCTAGTAATTGTAATGGTTGAATTTGGTTTTTCAAAATATATTGTTTGACACCACATGTTAGTGATTCGTACACTTTCTGAAAAATAAACTTTCTGAATAGTTTGAGCATGTGATGTTCAATACCTGCACACTTGTGAAAATACCTGGAATACTTGATGTTTGTGCTGAACATGCAAACACAAACAGATAACAGAATATTTACTCTAACTTCATCAGTCTACCAATCATTAAGAAATTAAGAATTAGTTTCCAGGAAACGGTTAGGCTATCACAATATAGATTAGAAGTCGGTCTGGACCGCTACAAGAATTGTAAAATAAGTTAATTTGCCATTTGTATATGCTACTATGCATGCTGCATGGTTTAACATCATTACTGACATTTTTTCCAGTAGAAATGTCACTTTCCATAAAATGTTTTTGCTACCAAACCTTTAAGTGGTGGTACATGTACCTCAAACAGTGTGTTTGCGTAATCCAGTCTAAATTTAATTTATATTAGCCTATAGACAAACATAATTCCGAGTATAACCGACCAATAGGCCTAATTCACTTTCACTTTTTCACAGTGTGTAATATGAAGAAGGTTCACAGTTAACCATTTTCAATCAATGTATTCTATGGGATTCAACAAGCTATGAAATATTGTTTACATATAGTTTGTACACTTTGATTTTATTCATGGACAGTATGTTAAACTTTTTCTCTTCATAAGGCATAAGGCTTCAGAAATTAAGTCAATTCGTTTACAA
This sequence comes from Callitettix versicolor, assembly GCA_022606455.1. Classification (NCBI taxonomy): domain Eukaryota; kingdom Metazoa; phylum Arthropoda; class Insecta; order Hemiptera; family Cercopidae; genus Callitettix; species Callitettix versicolor. The sequence continues at coordinate 59,869,931 of CM040183.1, forward strand.
AATTTAACACTATCCGTAATTAATAGTTTAAATAAAATAATTAATTGACAATAGCATATCATTATCTTTTTGGCAATCTTTTTGTGGAGTGACACTTTGGTATTTACAAACACGAAACTAACGACAAAATGTGTAACTTAACAATATGCGTATGCATCGAGAAAGATTAATACGCTTTGGTTTGAGCGCAATCTTGGAATCTTTGTGGTTTTATTTCTTTATAGGCTATAATGTCAGTACTAATAAAGTCAGGGATTGGCGTTATGCGGCGAAAAACGAACTGCAGTAACTAAAAATCGAACTTCCATGCAGGTTACAGTTGTAACGAAATTCCGTCTAATACAAAGTTAGAGTGACGCATTTAAATACATACTGAACATATTAATTTACATTTCTTTACATAAGTTATACACTTCATAACAATACTTTAATCAAACAGCATTGTTGCTTAATACAAGTAATAACGTGGCCAAAATATTGCCCTATATTGCTCAGGAAGTTTGTGGGACTAGGTAGTTTCATATGTAAATATGTCAAATTAACGGTTTCCTCTACTACTCACATTATTCAAACATTGTATTCAAATGAACAATAATATCTAAGAAGCATTTTGTACACACTTTTTACATAACCTTAACCTAGTTTTTTGAGGTTATAATTTGCAGATGTTTTTTTTATATTGTTACACGCACTCGAAAATAATTGTAAATTATCTGTTATAAAGTAACATTTTGCTAAAGCTGTTATGATTATTCTACTTATTAAAATTAGCTCACTATGATAAAATTATATAGATTGCTGTCATTTCTATAGGCTCTGTGTTTATATGCATCTTAAAATAATTATCTTAGCTCGAATCTACAACTGTGTTAAGTAAAGCTATGTAAGTTGTGTAAATGAAGTAATATTAGTTGTTTAAATTCACGTAACAGCTGATTGTCAACAAAAGCTTTTTCGTTATAATTAACCTTAACCTTGACTCAGAGTTTATATTTAGTGGTTATAAGAATTTTTATGTGGAATAATAATAAAATATGACACAAATGTAATAAAGTATTTCAGAAACACTTTGCATTTAATAAATGCCTTACTCTCAAAATTAAATTGTTTTAAGAATTTAGCAAAAAGAGTCATTGTTAAAATTCTTTACACAATAAATTTAAAACTCAAGTAGTTATCAGTAAGGATCAAATTAACTACCGCTAAATCTGTTTGCCTTAGTTGTCGAAAATGTCCTTAACTCGTAATATCTTCCTCAAAGTTAATAATAAATACAGACTTAACGAAACTAAAAGTTAAAGTTCAGTGGAGGAAGGTAACGCAATGAATATTATATGACAGAAAAGTAAAACCGATTTGAACAGTTTAAAAGTTCGCCTTAACACCTCTACGTATTTCAAAACTTTGGAAATAAAAAAGAGATCGTTGTAAATTCACTGAGCGTGCAGGGGTTTTATTTTCGATAAAACAGTAGGTTAAATATGGTAACTTTTTAAAAGTACAGTCCATCGAAAAAATACATATCAAAAATGCAAAAAATATTTTAAAGAACTGAATACTATTGCAATATTAATAATTACGGCTTGCAGCTGTCTGTTATGATGGAAGAAAATTTTCAAAAATTGTCAATCCATTGAATAACGGCATAAACGAATTTTTCGACGCAAACACATTCGTATTTTACAATATAAAATTTAAAAATGACACCGACCGGTTAAAGTTCAAACCATTTTAATTCAAAGAGTTTTTAATTGAAAATCTAGTATTAAAGTAGTAATCAATGCTAAAAGTTGCTTAAATTTGTATTTAAAATCTACAAATTTCATTAAAAACTGAACTTTGACCACAGTCAGATTGTTTCTTATTTTTAATGAAATTTGAAATGATAATGTACGTAAGTTTAAACGCTAATAAAATCATTCTTTAAAATCTGGAATACATTTTCCCAAGTAAAGAAAATTGTCCAAACTAATGCCAAACATTTTATAAAAATATATTTTTAACGATAATATAAGACTGGTTATTGTGGTGATCTTACTCAGTCTTACATGTAAGGCCACTTTAAAACTAATTTTTAATGAAAATTCGTTTTTGAAATAAATCAGAAGGGACAACAGTATAATTTAATTTTTCATTTTCGTATTTCAAAACAATAATTAAGTTTATAGTTTTCAGTATGACCAACTCTATTTTTTATGTATCATTATCGAATAGCTTAGTAATGTTTAATAATATGAGATCCGCGGTAACATCAAAGAAGATCTAAGCTAAAATGTTAACGTAAAAAGAACGAACCATGAAAGTAATTCAGAAAAAGTCCAGTGAGATGTTGGTTTTCCCTAAAAATGTTTTGCAATTGCACACTTAGTCACGAGGTCTATCATAAACCCTCCCGGGGCAGAAAATTACCCAGTAAAGTCATTTACCTAGAACGCAAGATACTTTTAAGTTTAAACGTCCAGGAATTTTTCTCTGTTTTCATTTTATGCATTATTTTATATTTTGTTGAACAATGTAGCTCGCGTTCAATAACCGTTTATGGAGTTCCATGTTGCCTAGGTAACCTACGTAGTGCAGTTAAGGGAAAGGATTGTTCATGTTCAGTTTGATTAGGAACAAATTATAATAAGATATGTGAAATACAAGTTTAACTTTAATAATGATTTGTAATTTTTACTATCTTAAGCTTGTTATGGAAGTACAAATACATGTATTGATCGGATAATAATTATTAATAATAACTGAAATTATGTTTATAATGAATGACTTTATTTATAAACTCATAATCGTGGATCTTCTTACAACTGTAAGTTAAAAAGAAAACCTAAAACAAAAAACATTTGCCACCTCAAACCTTATAAAATATATAAATAAACAAACCCTATAAAGAAAATTAATAAGAAATACTTTAAACAAAATACAAAAAAGCTGTCATTCAAAATACTGAAGTAAAAACATCTGTTATTCTCAAATACTGCTGCTACTAAACACAACCGATAACTACCATTAATTTTTTATGGATAAATTTGTCCCTAATAGCCCTTTCTGAGGCTAAAATAAGAAATTGTTTTATAAATATTCCTTCAAACACGAGAATAAGACCTTTAAAATAAGCCTTCAAACATCTTCCTACGACTTACCAATATATTTTAAAATATTGTTTTTAAATTTGACTTTACAGAATTATGCATAAGGATTCAAAAGTCTAGTAATTAACATGTTATTCAAATTAATATATATAATTTTCAATTATATATATATATATATATATATATATATATATATATATATATATATATATATTTACACACAAGACATTATATTCACACACACACACACACATCGCGCGCGTGCCCAATATCATTAATTTTGAAATTAATGAATAATTATTATTTCTTTCTCAGTACAAATAACAGTGCTTTTTTGAAATTTGAATATGTAAAACATTATTCACGTTTCATTTTTATTATTGAGAACATTATTAAAAAATCACTATTTTTATTATTAATTTTCGCATTTACGAATGCGGTTTTGAAATCAATACAAATTTGAATATTACACTTTTTCTTTAATTGCTTATACAGTATCACTTTAGTTAAATATTTTGATTATATGATTTGTTAATTTTATTTTCGTTTTACAAATCAATTTTGTTTTTTTTATTAATATAAAAACTAAGATTGTAATTAGTGAATGAAATAAAACTTTACATCAAAGTTTCAGTTCATAAATAAAATAAATTTTACCGTATTAACTTTATAGTGAATTACAGAATATTAATTAATTCGTATTAGTTAGTTAATTATAATTAATTAATTAGTGTTTGTTATTACTCTCAAGAAATAATGAGTTTGTAATTTTAACCAATAAATGTTGACAACATATTTCACAGACTTACAATCAAGTATTCCTTCAAAAAATAAAATTTCTCCCGGAAATAAAACCAGGAAATCAGACAAATTTTATAAAATTTATTTATCAGATTGGGTAGTGCTCAAATATGATCGTATATGAAGATTCATAACTCAATTTATCGAGGTAAATTTAAAATATAAAATAAAAATTGTAACAATGTCACATTGGTTTTTTCACTCTCGTGAAAAAAGATTTTATTTTACATCTTATACCTATTTCAGAACGTAATCGCTTTTAATGTGAATATGCCAAAAAATGAAGTAAAATTTTATGAACCATAACCGTGTTAGTGTCGATGATTTTTGAACTATTATAATTGTGTTTATGAAAATAATTGAATGTAAGAAAGTGTGTCATAATTTTTTTACAGTGAAATCACTGTAAAATGACAATTATTTAATTAGAATATTCGTTTGAAATAAAAGGCAAATTTAGTACGTAAGACAAAATCTGCTAACGTACGTATCTCCCTAATTAGCTGCTCTGACGAATTGACAATTCTAATTGGCAATGTTAACGTTTAAACCAAACAATTTCAGGTAAACACAAACATCAAGGGATTCCGTAGAAGATCAGTTTCACTGCACATTACATTGCATCACTCTTCGTTTTTATAAATTTTGTAAGATATTTTCTAGACAGTATTATATTTTAAAGTAATTTATGCTATTATTTAATATACTGAGAAAAAACATTTCTAAGTGTTATATTCTTTTGCGTGACGGCTAATTGTATTCGTGCATTAAATCGTTTTAGTTTAACTAATTAAAAGGCAGGTACACAAAGAAAGCAAAATGTATTCTCAGTGAAACTTGAAGTTAAATTAAAAACTATTTATAATGCTAAAATATTTCTGCAATTACCCGAAAAAGGAAACATAACCAGTATAACATACTAGGACACTTATGCCAGTACATAAATAATGTCATACTGAAAAAAACAGATTTGTTTTAAATTATTCAAGAAAAGTGGAACTTACGAAAAACCAAAGGAATTTTATTGTTTTCAAGTATATTGTTAATCTAATTGAAACCGGTTTCTACTGATACAATTAATTCCCATCATGAATCTAATTAATTGGCTCAATTTATTTAAATTAATAAATCTCATAAATTTAATTATTGTTGTCATGTATATCATGAATAAAAACTGAATTCACTTTCAACAAAAAAACCGGTTTTCATAATTTATTATGCATCTCTTCACATATTTACTAGTTACATGGAAAAACATATATTTAAAACAATCATATTTAAAAGACAATTTTTAAAATATTGACATTTATACATTTTTATTACTGACGTAATCCGAACACAAACACAGATTCATATTAAAGTAATTACGAGTTCATTTTTTTGGGAACAGGCTTAGTCGTGTTTTTGTGTGCGTGCACTGGTAGGGAACAGGCTTAGTCGTGTTTTTGTGTGCGTGCACGACAGATTTCCATGAGATTTTGCAAGCTGTTGTAATTTTTCCAATGTAATGTGGTCATTATATTTTTAATTGTATTAATTTTCTTGACCTTTTTAAATAAAAAAACCATAAAGAATTAACAAATATATATTTTGCAAAACCGGTTGTTTATACACAAATAACACACAAACCAACTTGCGAAATCCTAGAAAACAAGTCTACTCATAAATAAACCGAAAAATCGACGTAATTTTTCAAAATGGCCTGTGACATCTGGCTCAATACAAATATTCATAACTCAAGTCATATCTGAAATACAATAATACATGTTCTGAGAATAAATAAAGAAGTAATAAAGAAAACATAAAAAAAAAAAACAATTAATTAACCGTCTCTAGGCAACCGTTTAGGATTTTTCGACTTGCTCTCAAAACAGTCTTAAAAAATTTCTTTTACTTCAAATTCACATCAATGACTTGAGTTATGAATTTTTGTAAATGGTAATATTTACTGTTTTGATGAAGCAATTTTGCCAAGTAATTAGAACTATTTACTCGGCTTTATTTATAGCTTTAGAACCATATTTTAGAGGAAATGACAAGATTAAATATGTGCGTGATATTTTTGTAGAATTTATTTAAAACATTCATACGTTAGTTTGGTTTACGAAACTACTTATAAAGTTAACAGCCAAACAATAATTATGTGTTTTAAACATGACTGGCCCATTAGCACAAAGGTGAGTATTTAGTTTATCTTACAGAAGTCAAATTCGTTGGCTTTTTAAAAGTCTAGATAATTTATAAAACGTATTTCCCTAGTTCTGTTGGGAACACTGTTTGCGTAACAAACTGGAAAATAATTATAATTTGTTTATTTTTCGCGAATATTAAGAAAATTATGTTGTTTTTAATTTGTTATAAAACATGAATTTAAAAAAATAAATTAATTTTAAAATTATATTAGAGATTAATAACAAAATAATAACTTATGATTATACATGAATATGATATTAAAATGTTAATTGAGTTTGTTAGGTTAAACTTTGTGTAGGCTATAACAAAACCGGGCATTGTTGGTAAGTACATTTATTTAGTAAAGGTCAACAAAACACGCAGTTTGAGTAACATTTAAAAAATAAAAACTTTATAAATGTATAAAACTTTTTGTTATTCAAATAGAGCTTAAATGTAGAATTTAAGCTACACAACGAAAACATCTGGGTCTGTATGTCTAAAGAGAAATTTTCGTTTTTTAATAAAGCTGCAAAAACTGTTAAATCCATTATGATGAAAATCTGTTACAGCTATTCCATAATCTGTTCCACAATCGATGTATAGTTTGAAATTTGAAATAAAAACATTCACAATTAAAACTAAATCGAAAAACACTAAACAAGCATTACCGGTGTTATTTCCATAAACTTATTTAGGACATATTACAAAGCGTACTTCAGTTAAGCAGAAAAATTTCGACAGATTAAAATTTTAAAACAAATTATGAAAGACTAAACAAATATTTAATTAAAAATTCATTAACTTTGTTTTAGTTGCAAAAATAATTGCTATATTTGAATAATTAATTAAAATTAAAAATAACTACCATCTCTAATGAGAAAATAGGTCACCGGTGTTTCAAATATACTATTTTAAAACAATCATTTATGAAAATTAAAGACAAATAAATGTTATACATATAAAGTTTTTATCAAAAAAAAATCGTTAATATAGTTTAACCTGCAACAATTACTAAAACAAAAATTAAAAAAGAACAGTCGGTATTTGGTGAATAAGAACAAAAATAATAATTTTAATACAAATATTAATTGAGCAATATATGTTTTGTGGTTAGGAGCATACTGTATATATTACACTAATAGATTATGCTCACCATGAAACATAACCTATATTGCTCAATAAATATTTTATGATACTCATTTTCATGAATGAATACTTGTTAAACGAAAGCAAAATATACAATAGATTTTGACCTTTTAAAATTTAAAATAAGCAAAATTGTGACCTATTCGACAAAATTTATTCACCTCTTCATTTTTCTAAAAAAAATGAAAGAAATAATTTTTCTTTATTTTAAAGTATGAAGCCTAAAGTAACCTACAACAATGTGTTTTTACGAAAAAACCTACGAATTTTATGCTTTAATGTAGTAAAACATCAAATTGCGTATATATCACAAATCCTGCATTTTTATTAAACTTTATTATTTCCACATCGATGATTATTTAGCACCTATTATATATTGAGTAGCCATCATAGTAAAACTCAGACCCAGGAATTTACAGAAACATATATACTAGCGCGTGCGCGCACTTGAATAATAATTAAACCTCAAAGAGTTTATGATTTTGTATTTAAAATGTTTTATATTTATAAATAGGGAAAACAATAAAACAATGTGAATGTTTCAGAATGTCGGCAAGTAGTTTTATTTTCCTCGAATAGAAACAGAATATTGAATTGAATTTAGTTCAATCGAAACATTTTATTTTCCATTAATGTTTAAATTTATTCTCTACACGTTTCTGACGATTTGTACAAGGGAAATCAGGTTCAGTAAAATCAGGTTGTAAAAACTCCAGTCTGATTAAAATTCAATTAACAAACAAACAAAATAATAAAATTAACTTAAACTTTGTTATAAAACTTGTTATAAAAATGTTATTTGCGGAAATGTAAAACAATTTAAATGTCGAATGTTCACTTGAAACGATCGTGGTAAAATGTTAAGTATGAATTAAGAAACGATTGTTTGAATATACATTGGTATCGATCTGAGATTGGTATATTTATAAATAATAAATATTTTATTGATCTGTAACTTGCCAGTTAAAGAAAAAGGATACGAAGGAATATTCTGGATTAGATTGATGGACAGAAGTCCCTCGATAGTACTTGACTTTTCCGCTTTGTAGGATAAAACATGGGAAAGAGGAATAATTTCGGGAGTAAATTTCGGATTGTTTAAATAACAATATCCACAGTGTTAAAGACGATTTGAGTTAATTATATTTGCAACAATCAACGAACCGATAGCTGTTGGATTATGACACTATTAGGAACAGTTCGTTTAATGTTATCGAAATGTTTGTAAACAGTAGGCTAATACAGTAATTAGCTTTTGATGAATAAATATTTATAATATGTTATAGTTTTAAGATCTACAAAAGACATTAATGTTTAAAAAAATCGGGAAGCGAGTTTCTCTTAAACACACCGTCTTTACGCCACCTACTTATAGAATTTCAGTCAATGTACTTTGAAGATGTCAAGATGGCATTAGTTATTATTCTTGTATAACTGCAGACCTTTTTGAATGGTTTCTCATGTAATGTAGGTTTTTTTAAAGATTCAATCTAAAAGTAAACGTTTTTAAGTAGTTGGGTTTTTCAATGGAGCGCCGAGAATCTCGTTTTTCTGGCTTGTTTACAAACCGTTAGTCATTTACACTCAAACTTCTGACTTGTTTGCGAACCATCAGCCGTTTACACTGAAAATTCTGACTTGTTTACGAACCATCAGCCATTTACACTGAAAATTCTGACTTGTTTACGAACCATCAGCCATTTACACTGAAAATTCTGACTTGTTTACGAACCATCAGCCATTTACACTAAAAATTCTGACTTGTTTACGAACCATCAGCCATTTACACTGAAAATTCTGACTTGTTTACGAACCATCAGCCATTTACACTGAAAATTCTGACTTGTTTGCGAACCATCAGCCATTTACACTGAAAATTCTGACTTGTTTACGAACCATCAGCCATTTACACTGAAAATTCTGACTTGTTTACGAACCATCAGCCATTTACACTAAAAATTCTGACTTGTTTGCGAACCATCAGCCATTTACACTGAAAATTCTGACTTGTTTGCGAACCATCAGCCATTTACACTAAAAATTCTGACTTGTTTACGAACCATCAGCCATTTACACTGAAAATTCTGACTTGTTTGCGAACCATCAGCCATTTACACTAAAAATTCTGACTTGTTTACGAACCATCAGCCATTTACACTGAAAATTCTGACTTGTTTACGAACCATCAGCCATTTACACTAAAAATTCTGACTTGTTTACGAACCATCAGCCATTTACACTGAAAATTCTGACTTGTTTACGAACCGTCAACCATTTACACTAAAAATTCTGACTTGTTTACGAACCATCAGCCATTTATACTGAAAATTCTGACTTGTTTACGAACCATCAGCCATTTACACTGAAAATTCTGACATGTTTATGAACCGTCAGCCATTTAAACTAAAAATTTTGACTTGTTTACGAACCATCAGCCATTTACACTGAAAATTTTGACTTGTTTACGAACCATCAGCCATTTAAACTGAAAATTCTGACTTGTTTACGAACCGTGAGCCATTTACACTGAAAATTCTGACTTGTTTACGAACCATCAGCCATTTACACTGAAAATTCTGACTTGTTTACGAACCGTGAGCCATTTACACTGAAAATTCTGACTTGTTTATGAACCATCAGCCACTTAAACTGAAAATTCCGACTTTTTTACGAAGCAACAGCCATTTAAACTGAAAATTCTGACATGTTTACAAACCGTCAGCCATTTAAACTAAAAATTCCGACTTTTTTACGAAGCATCAGCCATTTAAACTGAAAATTCTGACATGTTTACGAACCATCAGCCATTTACACTGAAAATTCTGACTTGTTTACGAACCGTCAGCCATTTACACTGAAAATTCTGACTTGTTTACGAACCATCAGCCATTTAAACTGAAAATTCTGACTTGTTTACGAACCATCAGCCATTTACATTCAAATGTCTGGCTGGTTTACGAACCATCAGCTATTTACACTTAAAAGTACCTCTCATTGCAGTCCCTGTACCACGATGGTGTGAATAGAAACATTCCCCTTATTTGCTACAACATAATTACGTTAGTTTCTTGAAACACAATCTAATCTAATTTTCTATTATAAAAGAAGATTGTACAATAAAAAAATGTATTTATAACAATTCTTATTTGTATTTAAGTTTTATTTGTCTATAAGCAGTTAAATTTCTTTCTGTGGCATAATATTGCTTGGGAGGAGATGTTTATAAACTGATTTAAATGAGTGTAATTTTACTTTTTATTGATATATTTATAGTTTTCTTAAAACTTTTGATCGCTAAATAAAAACAGCTAACTTTAAAAGACTGACATGCCTGTCAAGTAATACCTAGCATAAGTATAGGTCAGTTTTTTTGGTGGCGGGCGGTTCAATGTTATCCGAGAGTACGTGGTCACAGGTTCGAGTCTAGCTAACGAAACAGCTTTTTTTGGAGGATGTAAATCCCACGAGTTTTGGTATCACTACCTCAAATTAATTACATAAAAGCAAGAAAATTAAATAATTGTATAATCAACTAATACTAGGCTGAATAAGTGTATAATCAACCAATACTAGGCTGAATAAGTGTGTAATCAACAAATACTAGACTGAATAAGTGTATAATCAACCAATACTAGACTGAATAAGTGTGTAATCAACCAATACTATACTGTATACGATTCGTTATGAAATAAGAATTAACTGTCACTCATCACATGTGACAGGTCTATTTGTTGAAGTGTACAATGTACTATTGTGAAGTGTTTATACAAAATTTGGAGTAGGCTGTGAATCACGAAGCTCTGTGTCTGATTACAAGGAATTAGGTCAATCAGGCAATGACCTCACTTGCAGATAAAGTTATTATCTGAGGCTTTCGCAGCCCCTGCTAGTAACGAGGCTTGATTGATCTTTAGACGACTAATAAACTAGTTCTACCTCTGACGATTGTCAAAGGGTTTGATCACCAGTTTGCCCTTGAGGTTTCTTATTTTCTCATAGAAGTCGGATGTTCATTACCTGAGGCTACTGAAAGTCATTGGGTTTTTAAATTAAACATTAAACAGTTTTTAAAATTAAACATACACTAGAGAACGCAATACTGTCTGTCCTCATTAACATATTTTGTACGTACGTATGTTAATTTAACCAATAAGTTAACATAAAACTAAATATGAATTTATGTTACTATTGTTTCACGTTTTAAGACGCAGTTTTAAATAAATAAATTTATATTATTAAAATATTTTAGTGAATTATTTATCAACATTGAGTTTACGATAAGACTGATTTTGTAAACAAGATGAAACAAAGTTGTCATTAAATATTTATCAATAAGCTTTATTAATCGTTTGGGAATACATATTTAAAAACACTAATTATAAACAAACATTTAATTACCAAAGATTACGACACGAGAACAAACATTCGGTATTACTTTACAGATAAATTCAATCTGTGTATATTTATGCACATGTGTATGGACTATGTATATACAACATCCATGAATGTGTGTGCGCGCGGGCGCTCGCACGTGCGTGTGCATGTTCTGAGAAATCTCACTAGATTTATTTAACCTAGCTAGTACAGAAGCTTAAATTGTTAAGGCTACACCGATTGTTGTTGCTGTGATAACAGGATTTGTTGGCAATTACAAAGTTAATTGACATAATTAATGTTTTTAACTGAACGATGAAGTCAGTGAAGAAAATGAGAGGTTTTACTGTACAAAACATTTTGTTAAATACCAAAACGCTGATTTTTCAATAAATATTTTGATAATCAATATGTTTGTGATACGCTTTCATAAAGCGAAAAAAAATCCTTCTTTAAATATTTTATTAATTTATAATTTCAAAAGTTTGTATAGAAATTAAATAACCGTTACTTATGACTTTTAACTTTATAAAAAGTAAACTATTATGAAAAAGTAAACTATGAAAAGCATTTTTTGTGTGTGTATTTAACGACCGACTATTGTGCATACTTGGGCTAATGCAGACGATGGGATGATTTATAGCTTATGAAAATGCCAAGCCCTGGCCGGGAATCGAACCCGGGTCTTCGGGGTGAAAGCCCAGTACGCTATCAACTAGGCCACCGAGGCGGCTCATTATTTTATGGTACACTTTAAATATTTGCAAGTACTATTTATTTTTAATTACCATTAGAAATTTTTAAGCAATACACTACGAAGAAATGAAATAATTAGGATACGCTGAAATGATTTTAAGCAAACGCTATAATGCTGCAATGGATATAGGAAATATTATTTTATATTCAACTAACACATGATAACAGACAAGAACTACTGGGTTCTTCGTGTGATTTAAAGTTATATTTATCACTTAAATAAGACTTCTCTCTGGTAAAATATACAGTTATGCTAGTTAAACGAGTTGACAAACTTATACTTTGCATAACAGGCTCAAAAGTTTAGTGCAGGCTTTACATAATCAATTTTAACATTAATAATACATTATTATAACCTAAGTAGTACACGTGTCGTGTTGTTATATGCTAAGTCACAAAGTATAACACCGTATTATACTTTCCTTTCACAATTCACGTTATAACTTTGCATAAGTTTCGGTCAGAGTTGCGACGTAATTTTGAAACACATGTGCTACGTGAAAGCGGCAGCGGGAGCGGGAGATAAGCTAAAACCTCTAAAAGTATTTGTTGCGGATTACACAACGGGCCATAAAGAATTCGATAAAAACCTTTATGACTGAAACCCTCGCTTACAATAAAGTAACAAACACGCGTGATTTAATTACCAGAAACACGGACAATAAAACAAAATTACAAAATGGAAATTCTAATAAATGTGTTGTGAGAATAAGTTTAATTTTATACCTGAATGTAATTAACGCCAGATTTCCTCTATAATAATATTAAAAGTCATAATTTAATTAAATATCGCTATTTAACTCGAGTAACCTAATAGTTAACAATTTATAGGTAACCTAACAGAGATAACAAAAAATAACATTTGTTTAGAATCAGATGTTTGATAAAGAAAAAATAGACTTAACAATATTTTCCTCGCCCGCCGCAATAATGATGCGCTACAATTTAAATATTTTGATTAAAATATTTCAAAGATAAAGTAAGCATATTCCTTTTAAAATGAAATTATATACAGCTTTTGAAGTGGCGTCCAAAATTGGACTAAACATTATAACAACAACAATGGGTGTTATATTGATCTGAAAACGTCTGAATGAAAGTGTGTATACGCACACCTGCTCTGAGTTTTAAATTTTAATTCGGAAGCTAGTGCATCATTAATCATTGGCCTAACAGTTCAATGTAGTCTCTGGCTCAAGCACTATTATAACCGTTTTTCAAGGTTAACGAGTTCTATCATAATCTCTGATAAATCGAAGTGCACTCTGTTTCAGATAAGCTTACACAACGCTTGGAGATAATCATAAAGATAACGCATACGTAACAAAAGAACAATAAACACAGTGAAATCTGTGTTACCAAAAAAACAAACTACTTAATTATTTAATCTGTGAAATTAAAAAGCTTTGTACAGTTCACTGTTAACTGTTATAATATACTGGTTAATTTTCAATCTGCATTTGTTGATACTGTAGTCACAGAAATGCACCAATATGTTTAGCAATACGTAAAAAGTGTTTTATTAATAGAGACGATAATTTAAATATTTTTAAATATTAGGCCTAAATTTAAATATTAAATATTGTTTCATTATCTTAATACACAACACGTCAAATATTATCTTATGACTACAATAATTTAACAATCAGCATAGGCCTACCCATTTAAAGCTTTGCCGAATTGAAGTAGTACGATATCTTCTGTTATTATTTTGATATAATTCGGATTTTATGTGTGTATGAATACTTGTTGGTGTTACATAAAAAAGTAAAATATTAACCTTTGATTATAATCCTCATGGAATGGTCTGACCTACAAGTTTTATTATAAAAGTCAATATCCTAATTACAAGGAAACTCTAGATAAAGTTGCTTTATAACACAAACTGCAAAGAACACTATAAAGCTGCGCAGTACAGCTCCTTTTACCGACTGCACATATTGTCTCCTGGGCCACTTGTATCGCCATTACACATAAAAAAAAACATGCAATGCAACCAACATTAAATGTGCTTCACTTACAAGTCTCTCTTGGATCGATCCTGCCAGAACTTATCCCAGAAAGACGTCCTCGACTTGAAGCGAAGAACACTCGTGCTCAGTGTCCGCGGGAGTTTAAGTTCTGGCACCGCCCCCATCGGGGAATTCACTCCCTGCGCACCTTCCGACATACCGGAAACTGACGCTGAACTGGTAATGCTCAGCATCCCGTACGGATGACTCAAGAACCCCCCCGGTCCATCGGTCTCGTCTCCCGACGAATCCGCCAGGATGATAGGTTTGCGATTACAATCGCCCAAAGGAAATTCTACTCATTATTCGACGAACAGAATAAATCACATTTCGCAGTTCAACAGTTTCAAAATTGAATATCTGTCACACTTCACTTGGACAACCCACAAATTCACCAAACAAATAATATCCAATCCCATCTCCAACAATGGATGTAACACTTAAAAAAATATAATTTTTCTATTTTTACATTCTGGTAAATAAGGTATAATTACATAAAACATTTGCTAATTCTTGAAGACATGAAATTAAAATTAAAACTTTTATACATATATACACAAAGCATAATTAAATCAAAATAATTACGTTTAATTCATATATTATTAGTCTATTGAAACCTACTTTTAGTAGTTCGTTGTTAGCATTATTTATGCTTTTTTTAAACTATACAGATAATTGAAAGAAATTTGTGCTATTGTTTGTAAATTAGGATGTAAAGTCTGTTAATGTGACAAATATTTGAATTTAATAAACATTTAACCTCAAATTTTGAAAATGATTTAATTGTGAATACCGGCAAGAGTTTAACATTTCCAAAACATTCATTAACAAGAGCACCCTTAAAGGTTAACGGCTTCGTTATCAAGGGGAACAACGATTGTAGATAAACCACCACCCACGTCATAGCCCTTAGAACCCAATTAAGTAACATCCCTTCTCTAGAGAGAATCCTTCTTGACGAATACTGCACGTCTTGTTAACCTGTTAGCCCTTGTTTCGTTTTATTTTGTAAAACACTTCAACAAATTATTAACAAATTAATAGTTTAACGAAAAACAGTTTATTATTAAACTTCAATCTAAAGTTGTATTCGCGACTTAAATTTAAAAAAAAACCTATCGTAAATGACATTTTTAGTTATTTTTAAACTTACTATATACAGTTTATTCAAATAATTTTTGCAAGTTTAATGAATTGTACTCGATGGGCACAGTTACATGTACTGGAAGTTACAAACTAGTACATGTCAATGGCTTACAGTGCATTGGAAGTTATAAAGTAACATGTAGTCTAGTAACGCCTAAATTTATTCAGCTCAATACGAAACTATGGAATCAGCAATGAAGAACTTGTACAACATTTTATTTGAAGCCAATGAAGTCGAAGTTTATTTAAAATAATAGTGCGAGTGCAAAGAAACTTTTATTTTCTTTCTTTTTTATTGACTATACAAAATTCTGAACAGACGACAGAGAGATTAATCTGAACAGACAAGTGGGCTTATTTGATAAAATTTGTTCCTACAATAAGTTATGATTGTTTAAATACTTGGATGATGTGTGTGTGTGTGTGTGTGTGTGTGTGTGTGTGTGTGTGTGTGTGTGTGTGTGTGTGTCAGTGCTTAGTATGGACCAACATCAACAAAATTAAATTTATTTTTTCAACATGAACGTTTCATAACAGTTAAACACAAGCTGATTAATAGCGCTAAGTTTTAAAGAGATTAAAGTGAAATTAAACTTAGTTTGGTTTAAATCCAAGTTAATCATTGAGCCAAAGTTACTCTATACCAGAAGTTATTCGACAACTGAAGAAGTTTTAAGTTATTTCAAAAGGTAAAGGCCTACACGCAGTACCGTGGAAACACTTGCTTAAGGAGACAATTATTCTTTTCTACAACTGGATTACATGTTTCCTGGTACTTGCAAAGGTTACGAATCCTTTGCTACTTCGAAAACAAAGCTTGGCGCTAAAGTGTCTGCATTTAATTAAGTGCTTTTATCTGAAGTGTTCTTAAGTAACCCACGACGGTCAATTTGTCAACGAGGAAGTAATAAGATGTATACAATCTTGAGAACGTTTAAGGTGATTTTCTTGTCCTGACTTAAACCCGACGGGCAGACGAGAAAAATTAGCTTATTAATTTGCAAATCGGTAATGTAGGCCTATTTTGTTTTATACGACCTTTAAAACATACATTTCACTGGGAAAACCATTGAGGCAATGAACTGTGATAAGTTCCACTTAACGTTCCGTTGTGGTCATTTAAAAACTTTCAACACCACGGAAGATATTCTGTTCCGTCTTGTGAGGCAGCGCGGTAACCTTTCTTCACTGTCCACTGTCCTAAATGTGAAAGCACGTATTTACTGCTTCTTTTGTAAAACGTATAACAGTTAGATGAAATATAAACTGAAACTGGTTCTTTTGTTTCAGTCAGAAACGTGTTTACAGCCAATTTTTTCAAAATATTTGCAAACAAATTAAACTATTGAGCTAAATTACAAAACTCAATTTGTAAATTTAAATTCAGTTCTACTGGATATTTAGAAACAATTTTGAGCACAATTTTTAAAGATTTTACTAAAATTAAAATTCAAAATTGTTTAATTAGAGGCTCATATTTTGACCTCTCGCGGCATCGCCCAATTTAGTACAAAGCTGTTAAAACTGATAGTAAGTTTACAGTAAATTAGATTTAATAGGCTTGGATATTAGCTCCTGACAATGACTTTAAGTAAAAGAAACTCTTAACTAAAACTAAACATGTCAAATCAAATTTTAATTTTAACTGTAAAATTAACTTTACTTTACAAATTGGTAATATTTAAAAAAAATAAACCAATTGGTCTGTCGTTTAATTTAACACTATCTTATAGTCGAGTTTACAAATTTTGTATTTTAAATTACTGAAAAAATAGTTTTAATAGCGATTTCAGTTCATTTTTAATCGAAATGCTATATGTTAGGGATGTTCTGATACTTCAAATACTAATTTATATCGATATTTTTCTTTCGATACTGGCAGTATTTGTACCGATAATTTCGATACCTGTACCTACATATCGTATGGTGATATCGGTCAAAAGTGTGTCGTATTTTATCTATGTATTTCTTTCATAAGGAAAGAAAAGGTTACTCAACAAGCAGGAAATGAAGAAACAATTGACTATTTATGCAGCAGAGTGTCGCCTGCCTACGTTTTTCTTATCTCCTTATTGTTACCTTTAATATCAGCAACCATTTCACGCTGATATTTGAGTTACGAGTACATTACGGCTTTTTTTATATACTTTGTTGTGTTTGTACATTATAGTATTAATTAAGTGTGTACTTTGTTTTTTCTCATTAGCAAAGTGTAATTTTGTCTATTTGCACATTTTTAAATTACTGTATTAAATAAAGTGAACAGTTTTTCACATTGTTAAGATGTAATTTTCACCAATTTTTAGGTTACAACTTCTAAACTCATTACTTAAACAATTTTTTTTTATTAAGACATCGTGATTGTCAACTGATATTAAAATAATAACACAATTTATTATTATTATTATTAGTGGAAATATTTTATTTAAAAAAAAAAATTATTCGACATCACTATTATCGATACTTTATATTATCGAAGTATCGATATTGCTTTCCGATATAGTATCGATACCAAATATTCTATCCAATGCAATATCGGAACATGTATTTACATTTTAGATCTTCCGATTATCATAATGACAGAGTTAACATAATATATGCTATTACGTATTATAGTGTTTGGAAAAGTGGCGTAGATGAATAATAAATACACAGCTCCCTTATTTTAAAGCCTTATGAATAAAACCATTGCCAGGAACACAACTTTTGCAGATTGTACAGATTTACCCAGCAGTGTAAATAGATAACAGTTTTCCTCTAGGTAAATAAGGTTATTACAAGGGCCCAGTTTTTTTTAGTGGGACGTTATAAGGACACGCACGACCTTGCATTGTGGCTCCTCTAAAGAACGAAAGTCAGTTTTTCACCCTCTCGAAAAACGAAGTATTCAAGGGTTGCGACGAGTAGGAACATCAGTCATTTACAATGTCTAACTTTTCTTTATACAGTAATACAATTCCATTTATAGAAAGAAGTATTAACTGACTTTGGTTAGGTTACACTGTATTTATAAATATGCTATATTGATCTACGCCTGTAGGTACTGTTGTTAACTTATGGAATGTAGGGCATAAATTAATAGCATCGATTTAAGTATTATTAGAAAATTTTCATTTGAATAAAGAGCTACAGGACCGGCCATCATGGTAAGACCCAGGACCAGGGACCCTGGAATGACTTTTAGATCTTTATCAAGCTCACGTTCGTAATTTTGGTCCGATATGATTCAAACTTTTCACAAGTCGATAATGACAATAGCTTGAACAAGTTCGTTATCTAGTAAAATTCGTTCAACAGTTTTAATACAGCAAATTTCAAATCTTTAAAAATCCTTAAATCTTTTGTGTTGGATTTGTCTGAAAATCTTATTTTACCACAGTAATCAGCAAGAAAAATGAATATATTAGCATTTCAGATTTTAAAATCCTTTAAATTAAAAAAAATTGACGGCGTTGAGCATATTTTCGTATTTTAAAAGTAATTTGAAAATTTATAATGCTAATATATTGAGATTTTAATGCTGAGTACAACGATGAAATCATAATTTCAATATAGTTTTGGAAATTCGCTTCTATTACAACAGCGAGACAGCTGCGTGCCGCGATTAGTATGTATTTACGTAGTCGTAAAAGTGGTAGACGTTTGGCAGTAGTCTAAATATTCAAAGCCGAGATATACATTAAATTACCACTACACCAACATGGTTAGGGTATTAATTAATTTTATAAATTGTATATTAGGTTTCTTTATGATAATAATTGTTTTAATTAATATTATTTTATTCGATTTTGAAGTAATTAATAAGGGATGTTAATTTTTTGTTTTTAGTTGAGCGTTTCTAAGAATACACTTTTATGATATTTAAGAAAAGCTGACATTTGTTTATACAACGTTTAGATGAGATAATAGGCTATATGTTGTTTGTATAAAGAATTTAATTTAAATAAAGTGAATGTGTTGTGTGAATAGACGAGAAAAGAATGGAAGCTAGACAAAGAGAAAGAGAAAGAGAGTAAACACGAGCAGTTCTGCATTCACTTTTAACTCTGCTCTTGAAAGGAAACTGCTTTAAATAAATATGTAACGGGTTCCAGTTAGTTTCTCTTAAGGAATGTCAAGGTCATACTATGATTAAATTTCCCAAGATAAGAATAACATTTTAACATTCAGTTTATTAATGGAAGTTTAAAGTGATACGAGCAAACGTAGGCCTACAAAGATGGTATTAATGTACATTTTTTACAATATCAATAAAATATCTTAGAATAAAGTGGCTTGTCCTAAAATCATAAGAATTAGTGTTGTCAGAGTGTTCACGAAAAACTTGTGAATGTAAAAAAATAAAATAATTACACTATCGCTTTCAAATTAGAAAAATATGATTAATAAAACTGTAAATTGTACAGAGTGTTTCAAAACACTTTGGACATGCTTTGCAGAATTGTTCTTCTGGTTAAGAGAAATACAAAATAAACACGAGTATCTGGTGCCCAGTTGTCTGTAAGCTTCTTTACTACAAAAATACTTATTTTGAAAACTGAACCAAACTTTAATCATCTATTTGTATTGATAGGGTCTTCAATAAATAAAATAAAAGAATACAGTTGAAAAATACTGTTTGTATTTAAAAATGGCTGCCATTTCAACAAGTATAACAGGTAAAGAAGGACAACAATTTTTTTCTCCTGCATTTACAAATTGTTCGAAATGATGACCAATTCAATACTGTTGAATAACCTAAATCGATCACTGTTGCATTGATCGTTGAACACGTTAAAAAACTGGGATTCTTGAGTAATTTTAGCTACTTCCACTTCTCCAGCAGCTAGGTAGATTTCACTTTTAATTGTTAAGTATAATAAAAAAAGTACTATTGTAAAAACTCTTTGATTTAATTAAAATGAAATAAGCACCTAGTAACAGATCTCAGTTACATTATTATTTTAAAATGAAAGTTATACTTAACCTTCACCTTACAGGCCTGTCATAGCTGTACTGTCATTTGGGAGTTGTTATTAGTTTCACTGTTAGTTTATTATTGTGAAGACCAAAATGAGCCGCTCCTGGTCAGAACAAACATTGCAATAAATCGGTTATTTTTAATCCGATTTTAAAAATTAAGGTATCATTAGATTTTTCATAGCATAGTCTAAAAAACGTAACTCTGGTAATTATTTTATAGAACTGCACGTTCTCGAGTTATTTAAGCTAAAATATTTTAAATGGTCACTATTCTGAAAGTTGAACAGTAATTTTCAACCAAATGTTTTGTTGGTAGTCCAAAACATAAATAGTTGACAAAAGTTTGGTTAAAATCGATTCAGAAGACATTAAAGTATGAGTTTTTTTAATAATAAAAAACCAGATGCCTCGGTGGCCTAGTTGATAGCGTACTAGGCTTTCACCCAGAGGACCCTGGTTCGATTCCCGGCCAGGGCTTGGAATTTTCATACGCTATAAATCAATCCCATAGTCTGCATTAGCCGTGTGCACAATGGTCAGACGTAAAAAAAAAGATTGAGACAAAAACTAGGCACCAGAGACTTATGCATATTTTGTAAAATATGTTTCGAGCCTAGGAACAATTTTAAAAAGCATGTTCAGAGAGTTACGAGACACCCTATACATTTAAAGGTACGACGAGTTTATTTACTCGGTAAAAAATATCGAATAATAAGTTTTACCACAGTTTTTTGCATTTTTTAAAAATTCATAAGTTTATGTACAAATTCAGTTTTCCCGAAATTCTTTTTGCTTAGAGAATGTTTCGTACTTTTTTAAAAACATTTTGTGACAAATAACTCTAACGAAAATAAATGAGGTAATCATTTTTTCCGAACCATCAAGGTTACTTAAATGTATTAGATTTATTGTTGCTCTAGCCTACGTGCCAGTTACATTGTAGTGTTGGCACAAACTTTACTGAAAATAAATTTAATTAATTGAATAGACCAAAACATGTGTAGTACCTGTATGATTTGTATTGATTCTTGCATATAAAAATTTCTCTCGTTAGCATTATTTCGTAACTGACAAATCTTAATATGTTTGTTTATTTTTGTGTTTGTAATTTACCTTTGTAAATGTTTAGGTTAATTTGTGGTTGTTTACAGCAAATAACCTATAAACTTGCATTGTTTTTTAGAACTACATGTTTTTAAATAATTTTCAGAATACATTGTTGATGGTTGTAATTAAATAAATATGGTACCCAGCAGATATACAGGCATATGCCTGGATTATTGGCGTACATGATAGAATATAAATATGCTACCCTTTAATGTTAATAAGATATAGCCTACGGAAATGGGTGTACAAAAATTTTTTTGTATAATTTGTGTTGTTTTTTTTAAAGAATGATGTGTTTGTTTTCTTTATTGGCCTATATTTTCGGTGTATAGCCTATTAATTGTTCTGAACGTATTTTTTAAGCAACTTGCTTACCGTAAATGCACGAAATAAAATTTAGTAAAACTTACGTTTTTAATATTAAATATCTTTGTGTAGATTATCTGCTAAACACAAATTATTTACCAGAATGTAATGTTGAAATTATTATTTTTAATGACACACCAATAAAATCAACAATTTTGGATATAACTGTTGGATAAATAAATCACTTTGATTAAAGAACAATCACTTTCCGCACTATTATAACAGGATTCTTATGTAAAGGGGTTTGTATAATACTACAGATAAAATCAAACTATTAACACATCTACACATGAGGCCAGACAGAACGCTACTAACAAACTTGAGCTCAACTTCGAGTGGGGGAGTATAGGGAAGGGATTTAGGCGCGAAATAATCGTATTGGTGGGAGGTTAAACTTGTGCGCAAAATTACTGCGCAGCTCTCCCAGGCATATTCATTCTGTCTCGTCTTCATTAATACACAACTAATAATGAACTTGGTTCGAATGTATTTATTCAAGTCAATAGATATTAAATTGAATTCGGAATCCAATCTGAAAAATATAGGCCTATATATAAAATGAAATCCGTCTATTAAATAGTTTTACTAATATTTTAGTTTGACAAATTCATATTAGTAGGCGAGTCAATTTTTTTTAACAAACAACTAATTTTAAAATGTATAATTTACATATTGAGAAAATTAGTAAGCTGTATATATGTATTAAACTTTCAATTGCAAACCGGCAGTTATAGTTTAAGAATATAACTGTAAAATTTTATCTTTTAAAAAATTAAAATTTATTTTTTTCGTCAAAAGTTAGAGTTGTGATTTCTGAGAATAACTCATGTTTAATTATGTGTATTTAAAACAGATCGTATTAATGAAAATTGGAATTTCTATTTAATTGTAAAGGGTTATTGAAAAACATTTTGTATTAAGTTTCAATACTGACAGCATACGTATTGAAGCGAGGGACAAGGATACATATTTTGGCCAAACTTCTAAATGTCATCGGACATCCAATTCAACAGTGAAACCCCGCATAGGGTTGCAGACTAGCTACACCTAATGAGAGGATTTAGACGTCCCTCGCGGTACCCGAGTCTAACACACATTTACACTTGTAACACTTAGGCCTACGACTTTTCACACTTTACACTCACACTTACATTTAGGGAGGTGGTAATAGCCTCAATGTGTTTTTCGCTTTAAAATAACAAAAAAAAAACTTAACAGTAGAATACTTAATGAATTTGAAAATGTGGAATTCGTTAAAAGTCAAATTGATGCATTTGTTTAAAATGGAGGGGTTCTAGTTATAATAAATTTTTCAGTTTTAAAAAATGACTCTAGTGTTAAATTTTTTTCGTTAAACAAGTGTGATTAAAAAAATCAAAAAAATAATATTAATAAAATTTAAGAAAGTGTTTGTTTTCAAAAAAAAATATTGCTCATTTCGATTAGGCTTACGATCAGAAAACTCGTTTAATATATTGCATTTGCATTGAACAGTTTTATCGTATTCAGTAAGAAATGTATTTCTGAAATGAAATTTAATATTTTAGAGTAAAGTAAATAATTCCGATGAAACAAAATACTTTTTTATATTTACAAATATCGAATAAGAATGTTTTGTATAAAGCAGAACTGACTTTGATTTTATATATTGAAATATATGTAGCCTAGATTATATATACAGAAATATATGAAATCACTAACATTCTCACAACCATGCACTATTTACACATTCCTTAATACACAATTTTCTCACTATTGTACTTTATACATTGCCATAGTAACAGAAAAAAAGTGATACTGTACATCATTATTTTATATTTTTACATTTATTTCTGCTTTGTTTTATAAGCTTATCATTGTTAGATTTTTTCAGTTATTAATTACATAAAAATCTACGATTTCAGCAAAGACTGCATTGATCTGACTGCTGCAGCCAACTGCCACCACTAAATGTCATGTGCTTGGCACAGAGCTACTGGCTAAATGTCACTGCAATACTTCCTCATTGTAACCAAAGGAAGGCGCTTCTTGAAAAGCGTGTTTTTATTTAAAATGCCTTCAAAATTTGGACCACAATCTTAACGTAATTAGTTTTAAATATTTTTAACACCGTAAAAATGCCTATTTTACTAGCAAGTCTTCAAGGCCAAATGTTCTTTTAAAGCAGCTACTACTAGATTTGGAAAATGTCACAGTTTTTGTTTAGTATATAAAAAAGTAATAGGCTTGTAGCTTATTGTAAATATGTGTTCATGAGTAGCTTTTGTTAGTAGTCTACTCTATAGTTATTGTCTGATTTGATTTAAACTTGGCACAAACCTTTAATGGGATTTCATTACCCATCAAAATCTCAGTTCAAATAGAAAACATAAAAATCGTTACTTTTTTACTTTACACTCCTTTGAAAAAGCGCTACGTATTTCATCTCGATTCAATTTGAAAAAAATAGATTTAATATTAAAAGCTTCATAAATTAACAATAAATTTGCTTAAAACTGTAAAATCCGGAACTTACAGGTTTTTAAAATCTCTACTTTAAGATAAAAGTTTTAATTACCGACATTTTTTAAACGGATGATGGATAACAAACGTTTCTAAACGATCTTAAAATAAATTTTTGTTTGCATAAATTATACGATTTTATTCGATAGGCTACTGTTAGTTTTTGGAAATTCGTTTTTTTACGTCAGCATTATAGTGGGTCCAGCAATTATGTTTTCTTTGAAAATCAACTAATTTAAAGAAAATAGCTATTTCAAACGGCGGAGAAGAATTGTACTAAAATAATGTGTACATTACTTAAACACGTACCGAAATCGGTTTCTGTAAGCATTATTTATTTTAAAAAAATATATTTAATAATTCCATTTAAATTATCGCATATATACTGCATTTTCTGATGTAAGATTCTCCATAATTCGGTTATTCACCTTTACTAAAACCTGTGACTCTCATCGGAACATTAGTGGTATAAAGAGGCCAACGAATGGGCACAAAAGTACGTTTTCATTGATCATAATCCTTCACACTTAACCAGCTTTTTTAAAGTCTCAAGTTACATCACTCTTTTATGGTCTCGTCCGAAGTCAACTTTCCCTCAAACTATAAAGTATCAAGAAAGTTTATGTTTGTTAATTAAATGAACAAAAAACTCTTTTCACTCGTAATTTAAATTAAGTGGAAATAAATACGCTTACTGCATTCACACGAAACATGCGTGAGAAACAAGAATAAAGGATTTGGGATATAATTAGTCAATGGAATTTCCTGTAACAGAATTGTATTCTATTACACTATTCTCAATTAATTGTTGTAGGTAACGATAATCACCAATTGATGTAAAATATAAGCCACTTATTTATAAGTATAGCTTTATGTTATTCTAGAGTTATGTTATTCAATGTCTTAGTGTTATAGGCTATAAGGTAACAAACGAATACTTTAAACGTTTTTAATGAACTCCAAAAACATATTAAGTTCTGATTTTCATCAAGGAACCCTTTTTGAACATTTTCTAAATTGAACAAATTTTTGTTCTTTAATGAAACAACTGTTTCAAATGTCAACAATGATGTTGCCACTTTACTATCGAAGTCTCAAAAGCTTTCCAGAATACGTCGAATGCAGATGTCGTCGAAACATATCCAAAATTAAATCTTTTTTATAGCGATAATATGCTGACATGATTTTTCATAACATTATTGTATTTTATTGCTTAGATTAAAACAGTGTATTGTTTTAACAATATCCATGTACATTGGTAATAACATATTTCATAGGAGAACAACAATTACTATTTGTGACGTAACCGCTTTTACATTTATCCTTTAATTACGTTAATAATACATATTTACTTTCGATATACGAAAAATCTTTTAAAATATGCAAAAAGCATAAAAAAGATATAACTGTAAAACGTTTTGCAATTAACTATTTTAAACGATTGAAGATGTTCGCTAAACGGAAAAAAAAACTTAGCAGAACTGAATTTTCAAATTTATTCTTATAGACTGATTAGATCACGTATTGTCAATGAATCTAAAGTATAGAATAATAGAACGTAGAAATCCATTCATGAAATACAAACTATTAAAATATGGAAATTTTAAACATTTATTTATAAGAGCCAATTTTTGTACAAAGGGCTTCTCCTGTAAAGCTATGACAGTGAAGTTAATTTACAGGATTTATCTATTATAATAGCTAAAATTCTATTTCCTATTTCAAACTGGGTGAAATTGAAAACTGTCAAATAATAAAACTTTTATTTTATTTTTATAAAACTATTATTTTATTTAAAGAACCAAACTTTCTTGAAAATTTTAATCCATTAACGTAATTAGTGTTAAAATTTATTTCAAATAGTATTTATAATTATAAAATCTCTGAAAATACAAAAATAAAAGTATCAATGGTCAGAGTTCATTTTCATATTTTTAATTTACATTAATTTAAAAATTTAAAGTATTAATTTATTCAGATTTTAAAGCAGGTTAAGGTAGTGAAATTAGATATAAAAAATCGAAAAATAAAACAAGATAATTTTTTAGGACATTTTTCGAATTTTTATTGTAAAATTTAAAAACGTTTGAACATTAAATTCTTCGTTTGTGTGTTATCATTAAATTATAAAACAGTCGCCTCGGTGGTCTAGTGGACCACCCCGAGGACCCGGGTTCGATTCCCGGCGAGGGCTTGGCATTTTCATACGCTATAAATCATCCCACCGTCTGCATTAGCCCAAGTGTGCACAATAGTCGGACGTTAAAAAAAAAAAAAAAAAAAAATAAATAAATAAATAAATTATATAACTTATTAGAAATTAGCTTCTATGATTTCATTGAAATTGTTATTACTATTACGGTTTATTTTGTATACCATGATTACTATTTTTTAAATTATTACGATAGCTATTAGCCGTGACTTGTAATACGCTTAATATCATAAAGGTTTTTTTTATAAAAATGCATATTACAATGTCGTGTTAAAATAAATGGTTGTTACTGCTATATTTTTCATTTAAACGATTTTCAATAAGGCTTAAAAGTTTACGGCTCACCGTTTAAGTGCTAGAGATGCGTAATCTACCGACAGACAGACATATAGTATATATGTGCAGGCCGTTCTCTGGTACGACGAATTCTCCTGGCAAACGACTAGATAAATTTAATAAAGCTTTGTTTTTTAGCAAATAAAACTGTATTTGCATAATTTTGTACTTTTGTTTTTCAGAATGTTTGTCCCTCAGCTAAAGAGGGCTAAAAAATCACGCTAAAATTAAATTAAAACAAAGCTAATAGAAATATTTATTTAATTTTTGTAAAGTTAATTAAATCTTATTTTATATCTTCAATTTTTAACCTTTAATTTCAAATTTAATAAAATTTGAACACTGTTGTTTTTGTTCGACAGTAACTGTTTCCAAGGTTTTTACCGTAATTCAGTGTTTACTAGAATTACAATAATTATTATGAACTAGCTGTCGATAGAATTAAAAATTGTTTTTAAATTTAATACTTTATATAATAAATTGTTGGCCTACGTGTAGGATTGTTGAAAATCTGTAAATATTTTCACTAAAAAAAATAAACTATATATTTAAATTAATATCACGTATGGAAGATTTTATAATAACTTTATTAGGCTATTTGAAGTTTTGAAAAAAATACAAATCTTTGAAAATCGTTAATACAAACAACCCTTTGTTACAATAATAAGAATATTTTGCATATCCACGCTTTACTTAACTTTATGTTATATTAGAAGTTAAAAATTGTGTGATAGTATGCAGTATATGTATTACCACATGGGTTTTCACACCCACCTAGCATATTTGTGTAGGACTTCTCTCAAAGAAAGCTAGTCTTTAGTCTTTGCGTAAACCGATCACTAAAGCAAAAAACAATTTGATGGACTCAAAACAGAAACAATACAAAACCATTGTTTTATGCATTGTTAAAAAAGAGTTAAACGACTAACATCTATAACGTCCTGGGCTTTATCGTATTATAGCAGGAGGAAACGTAGGCACCTTTGTGGGTTAGGTTAGGTTAGGTTAGTGAGGCCTTGCAATAGTGAGACATTTTTTGTATTAAGTGTCTACTATTTTTTTTTTTTTTTTACATAAACGCTTGAATTTCAAACGTTTCTGTTGTTTCTAGATATCCCCAAAGTGATCGTGTCCAAAAACTGTAATTACGGATTGCATAAAGTTATCATTCAAAATTCACAACGTGACTGATAACGTGCACTTTTTGTTCAATCTGTGCTGATAAGATAATATTACAAATCCATTAGAAAACTTTTAAATTTTCTAAGATTATTTCAAGTTTGCCTTTACTGAAGTACTGTAGTGGCTTTACAAATATTTACTTAATAGTTTAATACGTTCTGTTAGTAATTCAGCTAGCTTACGTCCTAGTTTAAAACTAAACATAACCTCAAAATTAATGTTTAAAATCAGATATATTAAAAAAACTTTACTCAATTCTACCTCTTTAAGCCATCGATACCACAGCAACATCAGCGTTGAAATCAAAATTTTCTAATTTTCTATTTAACAATATTAAAGGTTTTTATTTAATAATAATTATGATAAATCCACCTACAATTGGATTTGAGTTTCATAAAATATGGACACATAAGGATTCAATGACGTTTCTTTTGTTAGGTTGCTAATTAATCAGCAGTACATGTGATCTGTAATTCAAGTTCAACAAATTTGACATGAAAATTGTCTTAAGTTTTTCCTTGTGTTCCGGGTTTATCTCTTGACTCTAGATAATCCAAAGCTGTCGGTCAGACGTTTGATGTGTCCTATACCATTTTCGTTACAGTCTTCGAGATTGTCAGGTTGTTGAGGAAAGGAAGGTCAAGATTCGAACTCCTGATTGGAGCATAAATAAGGAGAGAAGCAGATGGTTTTAATATAGAATAACTGACTTGTTCAGTACGATTAAATGTATTGACTCCGATGAGATTTATTGACACAAAACAAGCCCGATACTGAAGCAAGACGTCGAGTTCGACTAACCTCTACGTGCCCAACGCTCAGCTCTTCAGCTTGTCGACTATCAGTGTCTGATGGCATGAAGGACTTGGCTAAAGTAATAGGTAGCTAAGCCAACAAAACTGACACGCCGAAACGTCTTTGATCTGGGATTATCTAAAGATCCAGTTCACGAAAATTTAAAGGAGGAAAGATTTTATTTATCTCTATAAAAGGTTACAGAACCTAAGTGAGCACCCGGAAGTTTCGTTGTGTAGGCTACTTAGGCTGACCTCACCGAAAGCAACGTCTTGGCTCTCGGGACATATTGCATTCATCGATATTTGATTTGTTTCAAGAGTTACTTGTTTCTATCTAGCGGCAGGCTTTTATTGTGTTTTGGCCATTTATTTCGAAACTGTAAATTTCTTTCTTTTAAATTTTCATTGTTTGTAACCAAAAATTGTTTTTGGAAAACTAAAAAATAGTTCGAATTTCCATTAAAATTAAGATTTCATAAATTTAACTTAAACCGTATACTGTAAAATTCGATGCTATTTACGACACAATCAAACTCGGATGAGGATATTGTACAACGTTGTGAGGATACTTGACAACATTGACTGCAGGCATGTCTAGTGCTATTCTTCGCGCATGCGTATATCGAAATGATCTAACATTTTTTGACACGCGACATACACCGGCAAAGCTGTACAATGTTGCGACCATGTGCTGCAGCGCCGTTGTGGAAGGTTTGTATGCGACGCCTCTAACAAAATATATTATTGTTAGTCAATATACAGTTGTTGAAGGGGGCTGAACAAGCTCGCAATACTTTCCAGAAACCAATCCACACTCTACCCCATCCAAAGCACATGGTGCGTCTAAAGCTATGGTTTGAATGTGGCATGCAATGTAAGCATGCATTCTATTATTATTTGAAAGAAATCTGACTGGTGCATCATATTTGGATAATTTATGGAGCCAGTTAAGTTCAGAACTGAACCTAATACATAGGCCTAAAGTATGTCCGAATGGTTCCAATAAAAAGGCCTGGGCGAAAACCTGACTAACCGATATTGAGAAATTGCAATAAATTATAAATTTTCTACATAATGCAAACACTTAATTAGCATATACGGCGCATGAGATTTAAAGATCTGATTATTTTATGACAGCTTTTAATTTTTGACCGGAGTTATAAACACAACAATGAATTGACGCTGGTCAAATCCATGTAGGTAAGTTTTAACCCTTTTTGTGATTAACGTTGTGGCACAACAACACTGCAGTTTGATTAAATTTACTGCGACACGTAGCGCTAGACGGCAAAGGACCTCCTGACATCTGTGGTGGCCACTGTCAGAGACGTGATGCTGCAAAAACAGTGTGTTGACGTCATCACTCTATAGGCTAGACTACGCTCTAGTGCAGGGGGTTCTCAAGCTTTTTTATGTTTCGTCCCCTAAATATATTTTTTATTCTGCAGACCCCATATGTTTACAATGTGTTTCACAAATATCCCAGCAAATAAAGCTTTTATTAGGAGTAATTCAGTAATACAATTTTTTTTAACAATTTGTATTTTGTATTATTAGATATACATTAAAGACATAATTATGTTTATAGAAGAAGAAATTTAAATAAAATATAAACCACATAAATCATATAAATACACACAATTTTAATGTTTGCGGTTGATGTCCGATTATCTTACTTATATCCGGGAAAATATTTGTTATTATTAATCGTAAATCACCACGTTCTGATATCTTGAATCGATTTCTTGTAATTCGCAATAAATTACTTACATAACTAAATCCTGCCTCAACCAAGTAAGAACTAGGAAATGCTAACAATAGTGGTTCGCTGATACTTGTTAATCTGACGCAAAATTCGGTATATACACTTGTTTGAAAGTTGATTTTGAGTTTCAAATTCTCAAGTTTAATAATTTTTTCTCTTCTTGTAGTGAAAAATCAATATCGGCCAGGTCGTTTTCAAATAGTTTTATAATCCAAGATGGAACATTTAAATTTTCTAAATCCTTGATTTTCAACAGAACCCCAAGGGGTCCACCTGACCCCCTGCTTTAGTGATTTTACCGACAATACGGCCTGAAGATAAATTAAAAAAAACAATGCGTTAACATAGAACACACATTATTATTAAACTTCTACGGGAAGGCTAGTCATTTAAATTAATATTAAATAACAAACTTATTTCAAAATTCATTGTAGAGATAGATAATTTTCTTCAAATCGATCCATAAGAAGTAAAATTGATACACTATGGTTTACTGGTATTTACAGAACAACATTACCTTTCCCAGCGTATTTCTTTAAACACCTCTATGGATGTAATATCTATCATGGACCACTAAGTGTCTTATATAAAAAACATTAAACTTCGTTAAAAAAATCTAATAAGAAAAAATTTAAAGATGTACAACAATTGACAACAATGTACAACAATGATAACAAATTAGGCAATGTAACCGACAGTAATTTGTAAGTAAAATCTTAAAATTAGTATGAAAAGCAAATAAAACAAATATGGAATTTTTTAAAGGAAGCATCTAAACTAAGCAAACTAAGCAAGCAAACTAAGCTTCTCTGCAGCCAAGTAAACACTAAAAAACAATCAAAAAACAAAACCAAAAATGACTATCATGAAAAATAAGGAATGACTGAACAGACAACACGTGTCAAGCAAACACCTAAAATATGTGTGTACATACGGTCGCTCTATAACTGGTTCCGCTTCCTTTAATCTGAAATAAACACACCGCATGAATGAGAAATAACCTCTAAAAATAAAATATCTACAACTACACACATTGACCATAAAGCGCGCAATTGATAAAATAAAATAAAATAGATTGAACATATCTCACAGAACACAGTAATGAAAAGAAATGACAACATAAGTCTCATATGTATAGGGTGGTTGGCAACAATCATACATCCCTGAAAATTTAACATATTACATTTAAAAACTTGTATTAGACACAACATCTTCATAAATAAATTTAAAGAAATGCTTCTTTACATATTAAGTGAGAGAGACATTTTTATTAATGCCATTTTAACGTATGTTTCGGGTTTCAATTCTAAAAAAAATCTGTACTTAAACGTACTTTAAAATGAAGTACTGCTCAAACCACTTTTCCATTAGACTAATGTTTGGGTACGGAGTCAAAGTAGGCTTAATAAACAAGATTTTTTTATTGTAAAATTAAATAATTTACATTGTCAAATACAGAAAGGTTAAAGAATAATTGTAATCTGTGTGGACCACACGTTGATATTTTGTTGAAAACATTACGTTAGCCAAAAGATTTAAAATATTTTGGGTATAGTATACTTTATACAGATACAAGTAAAATTTTGTAAAAAATTCTTTTAGAGTAAACTTTAAAGTCTTTTTCACTAAACCTATGATATTGTGTCCTGTTTCAAAATGTGTAGTTTTACTTTGGTCGAACTTTACCAAATTTATGTAACACATGTGTCTTTAAAATTGCTGAGAAAAAGGAATGAAAATATGTGATAAAAGTAAAAGGTGCAAGTATCTTTTCAAACCTTCTGAATAACTTAAGACGTTAACATTATAATTATTGCAGTTGACCAATAGGCTTTCGTAACAAGATTACTGATGCAAAGATAAGATAAGAAACTAACAAAGCAAATTTCCTTAACTATAATATTTTAATAGGATCAATGTAAAAAGTAACAAACTTCGTGTTATTATAGTAAACATGAGAAAACTACTTTTATTTTACATTAGGCATTTTTAAATCTTTTCCAAAAAAATACGATTTTTTTAAAAGTACTTAGGCCTATATAAAAAGAAAATTGATAACTTTGTCGCTCAAAAAGTACAAGCGAGTTATAGGAATTTTCTCTCCGCGAAATATGTTCCACTTTTTTCGTCCATTATGACGCTTTTTCATGTTTTCTCATCCACACCCACTAATCCAGTAAACTACCAGTCCTTTGGGACGTAATAGAGAACTATAACTTAATCAGATAACTATAACTTACATAATCTTATCAAGTGAATTAGGTTGATATAAGCTACACATAGTAAAATAATGTTAATTTCGTAATAATTTAAAATTAATTTTTATCCTATGTAGGTCCACCTAATTCCACTATATTACAATTTTATTTTTGGGCAAACATTTGCAGAAACAAATCTTGCAGTTGGCTGATTCTAAGGTTTGCTTTAGTTTTTACCTCAGTTGTCTTTGGGCGAAATATTCTGAAACACTGTCTAGATTTTTGTACTCAATATAAGTTATTTATTTCAGCTTATCAACTTTTTTGTGCTTTTAAAGTGGAATAGTTTCTAAAATATCCGTATGCTTGTATCGTAAGGAAACGATAGAGTAAAACTGAATTGTCGTTACATGCCGTTCTGCACGAACTGTTTCAACACAGCCACTCGTGTTACGCAACCTGGTCTGTGTCGTGATCGGCTTATCTATCCAATAAGCGAGTATCTCACCGTTCGTTATCTGCGCCTAATTAAGTGTCACACAGCAACGTAAAGTGACGTAGTTTTAATAACACCCGTGTATTGCGGCAGGTGTAACCATAAAGTAAAGCCGGTGTACTACAATAACGCGGCCATGTTTTATAGTAAAGGCTTTAAGGGATAAAGGGTCGAACGAAAATCTACCGCTGTTGCGTGGATTCGTGTCAATAGTCACTGTCAATCAAAGCTGTCATGAACAGAAACATTGTTGCGTACATTCATATCGATACTGACGACTACTAATACATACATGATATAAGCCTGGATTTATAACAATTTAAAGTGAATAACATTGATACAATTTAACAATGATTCACTGCTATGTGATTTTATATAAATACTGACTAGCGCAATGATGTTAAATGATTTAAGGTGCTACTGCATGAATTCATAGAACTATTTTTAACTGAATGACATTAACACAATATTACGTGATTCTATGCAAATACTGACTACTAATACCGTCTGGCATTGCAACAACACACAATCACTTCTGCAGGGTTATGGTTTAATAAGAGATTAAGAGAGGATAATTAATTAAGGATTTAAAACTAAACTTATATATATATATATATATATATATATATATATATATATATATATATATATATGTTTTAAATTTTACTTAAATGATTTAACTATCAAAGTTACTTTTAAAATTACAAAACCAATATTGGAGTATAATTTCCAAATGTAATTAGTTCTCAAGTTGTAAAAAACAACATTTTTCTAACCTCCATAACTTATTATGTTGTAGAAAAAAAAACTGGTTCAATTTTACATCATTTTTTCTATTGTAATCTGAAATAGTTTTTAGGTGAGAAGTTAATAAGTCCTAAACTTTTGACGAGTCCTTTCTTCAACTTCCTCCCTCCATAGTATCTTAAATAGGTTGTAATAATGGGAGATTTTCATGAACTCATGATTTTAAGGACTCGTAATAATGAGTAATCCGTATCGCGAACGTATAAAAATTGTGTTACTCTTCTATTAAAATAAACTTCCGTAAGTCGCAATAGTTTTTCCATTATAAATACAATATGCTCATAATAATAAACACAATAATAAATATAGTTTTATGTACAATAACTAGTTATTTTAAGACTATAAAATAGTTTCTAACACTAGTTGCTGTTTCTTGTTTCAACAGGTAATATGATTTCCATATTTTACTACGTGTTAAGCTCAAACAATGTTCACTGTAAACTTTAAATTGTTAAAGTTTCAAAACACTGCATTGCAAGTTTATTAGTTTATTAACTCGTTTTAATTGATATTTTAACACAAGGCTTTCTAACAACTCAAGTTTATAAGATAATTTGTTTTCAGTATTATATCTACCAGCAAAATCACCCAATCAGATTAAATTAAAATAACGGTCTTCAAATTTTACCTGAATGCCATGATTTAAGAGGCTGAAAGATAAACTAATATATTTATGTCAAGGTAAAAACCAAAACGTATAGGATAAGAATGACAGCCGACCCCGAACGGTTGCATATTGGAGAACCTGGTTGGATATTAGTACTTTTAATGTCACAAACTTGTTTTAAGATGCAGCCTTACCTAACTTTACCACCTTGCTAACATCGCTTGTTAGATCTCGTCTTTTATCTAACAAAATCATCAACTTGTGAAAAGGTTATTCCTTCTCCTGAACACTAGTTCAGGATAATTATAACCTGCTTATAATCTAAATTTACAAAATATGTTATATATTATAGTAGTATATAATATATCACTAATACTATAGTGTTATAGTAATTTTATAGTGTTATAGTAATACACTAATGTCACAAAATTAACGTAGATTTTCCCTTCTGTGTTTAAAGTTTTTTGGTATAGAGATTGATGTAATGACCAAAGCCTATTTGCTCAAAATGTTCATATAAAATTTTTATTGAAAAAAGAAATGATATAGCCTATTTGAATCGAATTTTGCCTGTTTAATAATTACAACGCAATTCATATAACCACAGTGCCTACGTACACTTCACTTTATCATCTTCAGCTAATTTTATCCAATCAAATTTTAGTTCATTCCATGTTCGCCTATTCTTATGTAGTTTACATGCAATTATCTCTACTTTTGTCCATGATTTGTGTTAAAAACCAACAACGCCATCAACAGGTTTCTCTCCCACTGTTTAAACAATTGATTTTTAAGAAAACTTACAGACGTTTGTGGAAGAAAATTAGTCATTTCGCAGCTACGTTGTGGATATAAAATGTAATCCAAAACGATACAGAAAAAGCAAATAATTTTTATTATAAACTAAATCAAAAACTTAAAATGAAGTGCTGAGTGAAATTACTTTTAAATTAATTTCTCATGTTGCCGTTAAAAAGAATGTGGACATTCGAAATAAATTTATTAAATATAATTTGTTTTTGAATGCAAACCTAATCACGGTGGCAGTTTTAATGAATGATAATGATAATAACTATACGCAATTCTCTTGGAAGCGAATTTATTACAATATATTTGTTGTTATTTTGCATTTTTCTTACAATTTTATGCCCTTCAAAATCACTTTAAAAAATTGTAAAACATAGCACTTTAAACTTTCGAAATACTTTAGAAATGAACCATGAAAGACATGAGATTCATTTTCGTACTTGGAGCAGTATATGCAAATGTTAACGACTACTGCGATGATGAAATTTGATTTTGAAAAAAGTAAGGTAAAAAAGTTAAAGATTTTTAAATTGGAATTTAATTGCAGGGAGTTAAATTGATCAGCTGCCAAAATTAAATTTAATAGCGAAAAGCGCTTCAATAACTGTTTCTACATTTTTCGGTTTATATTATTATTGTTATTGTTATCGTTTCAAAAAAACATTCAGATAATCCACAAGGATTTTACTTGTCATATAGGAATGTCAGTTCAACTCCCGGCTTCCAATGAAATGAAATTATTTACTTTACACAAAGTTAGCCACATTGACCGAGTTGTAGCTGTTTTACTTAAAGTTATAATACAAGTAACCACAAGTCACAACCAACGCTTGGCATATCAACATTCTGAAACCAGTCAATATCACAACTATTACAAATTATGCCTATATAAAATATCAAAAAAATCGAGTATATACATTTTGTATATAGACTAAAATAAGAAATTATTTTTTGATTTTTTCAACACTATAAAAATGGATTAGTTTTCACTAACGAAAAAGTATTGCTTTATTTAATGAAAACAACAATTTTATAAAAAAACATTTACCAGCCAATTAAAAATACGCTAATAATATTCACTCAATGAATATAACTTTTATAAAAAATGTTCAAGCATTTACAGTTTTACTACTGAAACTGTACCCAAAGTCTTTAATCTACATCTTCCACTGATTACGTCAGAAGATGTAGATTAAGACTGAGGAGTTAGGTTAGGTACATGCAAATATTTTAGATTTCTTTGTAAGTACAGTGACTTGCTCGTCAGGCTTCATTGAAGCACGTTGGTCTGCAATAATAGTTTGACTGATTTATTATTTTCCCCCCACTTTAACAGTAACACTGTTTTGATAATAGCGATAACTTTTAGTATGTTCGGAATTGTTGTGATTTTAGTTCATTATTGAACCATTGAGTGTTATTTACATATAAATAACACAAATTTTAAAACTACTGTTTCATCTGATTTGTAAATATGTAAATCCTTACATAGACATAATGTAGTAATTATAGTAATTATTAATAATGTTGACAGTTAAAGGATGATTTAATAC
Source organism: Callitettix versicolor (assembly GCA_022606455.1). Taxonomy (NCBI): domain Eukaryota; kingdom Metazoa; phylum Arthropoda; class Insecta; order Hemiptera; family Cercopidae; genus Callitettix; species Callitettix versicolor. Next base: position 59,907,127 of record CM040183.1, read on the forward strand.
GATTACCGGTTTTAAATTGCAAGCTATTGATTCATTGTTACAAAGATTCTTATTTAGGCTATATCTTGTATTATGTTGTTGTTATAACATTTTATTTATGTCTTTATTAATCAGTATTTTTTAGGTTATTTGTCACGAAACGCTTTAAAATGGAACAAAGAATATTAATTGTGAAAATGCATTAGAAGTATGGTGAGACGCAGAAACTGTGTGGAAGTACGGCTCTAGGTCGTCATAGTGCACCTAATGATTTAACAGTTTGTAAGCTGATGACAGAATCGGAGACAACGGGTTCTATTGCAGACACCAAACAGTGCGCTTTTGTTCCAGCCGGTCTGATCAGAAGATCGCACTTGTGCGCAATAGTGTGGCTTTGAGTCCACAAAAGTCAATTCGCCTTCGTTCACATTTGAGTTTTTGGAAAGCTCCCTTCAGCGAATTCTCATAAAGAGGCTCCATATACAGTCCCACAAAATTCAGTTACCAAGTGAAACCAACTGACCATTTGTAACGGAGACAGTTTGTTGAATGGATTTTGTTTGGAGAGAAAATATTCAGACAATTTTGCAAAGGCAATATCTTTTCTGATACATTCTCATTTAAACAGCTTTGTTAATAAATAGAACTGTGGCATTTGGTGGACAGAAAATCCTTACGTAGCCTATTTCAAGGTCATTACCTTGTGACAGTTATCCACAAAGAATAACTGTGTGGTGTGGAGTTTGGGCTGTTGGGATCATCGGGTCTTACGTTTTGAAGATGAGGGTGGAAATGCCATTTTACGTTACAGGAATGTGACTGAAATATTTCTATGGTCAACCTTAATAATATGAATATTAGTAATTATGGTTCTAACAGGATAGCATGACCTGACACACCTCAGAGGCTTGAGGAATAAATTAAGGAATAATTAAAGAATAAATTAATAACATGCATCCTTTGTATTAATGTTGAAATATGTTACATTCCATAAATACAGAATAATTTATTGAACACTTAAAAATTAGGTGTTCTTATTGAATCATCCTTTATTTTTTAATATTATTATTACAGAGCCCACGAAGTATAATGTATAGTAATTATTAAAAAAAAAATAACTTGAGCTATTACCAATCTGTTTTCAAATCCTGTCCAAAATTGGCTCTGCTCGTCGCTGGGGACAATTAATCGACCGATCTGGTATGTCTACATTTCGAGATCAATGTTTTGTGTAAATAAGTTTTTCAAAACCCAATTTTCGTAAAACAAATGTGTGCTCAAAAAGTCATGTTTTCTTAAAATTGATTTTAATTAAATTTTATCCAGATGTGATCTATTAGTAACCAAGCATAGTGTGAGTTGATGTATTCCTGGAAAACTCAGCTCAAGAGCTTTTGGAAATAAAAACTAACTAACTTCTCAAAATATGAAACTTTTCTCAATTTTTCATTATCAAGAAATTTATAACTCAAGACTGTACATAAAATTTGAAATCACGAAGTTTGCAAAGTAACAGTATTTTAAATCAAAATAAATCTTGGCCATCGTCTGTTTGTTTTTTATGATTTAGACCTACTCTCAGGCGGTAAATCCTTAAATTAAAATCTGCAACACAAACGTGAGTTGTGTTAATCCATCCTCATATTAATAAATCAATCGTACGATATGTGTATGATTACACAAAATATTTATTTTATAATATTACAAATCTCGGGTTCAATGTTAAGTTTGTGCCTCGGCTAGCTTTCTAATTCAGAATCACTTAACGTTACTAAAAACAAACTTTAATGGAATTTAACAATTAATTTATAAAACTATACTAGCATTTCATTTTACTTATAACTAGATGGGTGATGTATGGGTGAAAGATCTGAGGTGATTTATGGATGACAAGAAAATAAATTGATGAATTTCAATTTAGGCTATTGTAAATTACATTGGTTTTAAAACAGGCTGTAAATCTTCAACAATTATAAAAAAAGTTATAAGTTTTTTGTTTTGGATTAATTACGCTAAGCCTTATTATTAAAGCCACTTTCAGCCAATTTAGTATTAAAAAGAATCATTCACCAAGTTTTTATAGCTTGCAATTATGTTACCAGTATATTATTTTTTTTTTTTACGTGAATGTTGGATAAAACGGATGTTGCAGTGCAGTTTGAAGTTGGTTTCTGAATTTGTTTAATTGATTCTTAATTATTTCTTGACTGATACTTAGTTATTTCTTTTTTTTTTAATGTTGACCTTCTTACTTCAATTGCTTGGACCAGAATCATAAAAAACCACAATGGCTTCCTCACTGTTGAGTTTTCATTTTGAAGTAATTCTTTTATTTATGTTTTATATGAAAGTATCTTAAACCAAAATGACGGTTACAATATTATTATGAATAATATTCAGTCCGTGAATTTAATTTAATATGGACTGCGAATCAAAATGGGCTGTGAGTGCTTTTTTATTTAAGGGTTCGGTGATTTAGATAAATTTATTTATGTATAACTGAAATTTTGATATCGTTATATATATATAGTATGACCAAAATTTAATAAACCAGTGTTTTGAAATTCGGCTGATTTTGTTGTCGATAATTTCCTAACCTAACCTCACCGGACGTTTAGCAAAATGAAAACTGAACACGAGAAAACTTGAGAAATGTTTTTGAACACTTGTTGTAAATATAACATAGCAAATATATTGCAAAAGAAAAATAGTAAAACCGAAATATTAAGACAGCGACTTCGTTCTAAGATAAATAAACATTAAATGCATCAGTATACATTGACATTGCAGATGGTGAAAGTTTAGAGCAGTGTGTATCTAGAAATAAAAGAGTTTAATTGCTGTTGGCACTTCTATATTTGTCCCACAATAAGGAAAATAGCAATAAAAGTCTAAAGAAGGCACTAAAACTGGCCATCTAAGTCAATAACGAAGTACAGTCCGCTCAATTTTATCGCTTTCAAAGAGTGATAAATTTGCAACACATAGCATCGAGAAATGTCCGCCGTGTATTCTACGAAAATAATTTAATGCCTGATGTAGATATTGACTTTTATAAGCGGCTTCAAAAACCAATTAGTGTTTCAGTGGAGTGTAAAATAAGTCAGGTAAAGGTTAATTAGTTGCTACAACGCGGGAACGTAGAAAGCTGGATTCACATAAATTAACAATTGTTCTGTATTTGCAGTAAACTCGTTCCACTTCTTAATTGGTTCTTCCAAAGCGTTGTAATGTTTACTACACACAACTTAAACATTTGTATATTTTTTGGTTTCGCACTTTTTCGTTTTTTGGTTTAAATTAAAGTGATGTTTTTCTATTGTTCATGATTACACGATCACAGCGATCGTCAGAAATTGACATCTGAAAAATGTGTTTTGTGTCCGCAAAAAAGTAAACATTATAATTAGCCTATTTGTAGTTTGTTTCTAAAGAAGGTTTTTCCATTTGTCATGTGAGAAACGTTTTTTCTCGGCCAAAATTCATTGACACATGTGTGGTCCTGGTCACGGAGGCTGTTGCGTGCGAGTTATTTTAAGTTACATCTTTAAATATACTGTCTTGCACTCTTTACGAGGATATGTCAAACATACAGTAGCTTATTGCGAAACAGAATAGGCTCTACTTGTCCGTAAGCCATGCTCCGTGTTTATAAATAGAAACAAGTAAATGAATTGTGCCTAGGAGACCAGAAGTGGGTGATTTACCAAGCAAGCTAAATATACATTCATAATGTTTGTGGTTTTGTGAAATAACAAAAATGTCCATGCTATTTGAAACTCTAGCATACACAATTTGATTTATCAGAAATAACTTAAAAACGAAATGCCCAGACTCCCACTTCCGCAAGGTAACGGTTTATTTTGAAAGAAACGCGATCCTGAAATCGCAAGTCCTGATAACCTTTGGAACCTATTATGTATTCCATACAGTCAGTTTACATTAATGTAAAAATGGAAACATCTCTTTAACGAATTGTCTAGTATCTAGAAAAAGTCAGAGGAAATAATTAGATTGTTTTATAAGAATCGTTGACTTATTTTTATAAAAATAATTATTTTTACAGAATTTTGATTATTTATTTTCAGATTTTAAGAAATAGAAGAAAATATAATTTCTAGATATAAATGAAAACGATTTAATAGGTTAAATAGAAAATATATGGACTTTTTATTGAAGATTTATCTAGCTTAAATTCTCTTATTTAAACAGGGCCTTTGGACAGTTATTATTTGTCCGGCAATAAAGTACATACCAATTTGGAATGTACCCGATTTTACGCTTGACTGAAGGCTTTTAAATATTCTTGATTAGACCTTGTGAAAATTTAGAAATAGGCTGGTAGAAGAAGAGAAACCATAATAAATAAATTATTTGAAGAAACTGTCTTAACGATTTTGATTAAATTTGTATTTTAACGTAAATTCCAAAACAAAATATATGAGTCCTTGAAATCATGAGAAAGCAAGAGATAACCGAAATGACAATTTAAAAATCATAATTGTCCAAATCTTTTTTATAAATTTTTAAATCACATTATTTATTTTGAATAAAATTATCAATTTAACTAGCCTATAAGGAACATTGTGAAGTTAAATTTTAAATAATAAGTTTGAAAGAGCAAATAATGTGATATTCGAGTTCAAACCACTGTCCATTTAGAAATATTTTACTGGCAAACGTGTTTGTAATTGTTTTCATTTTCTCACTTTACGAAAATATGTTAATACAAAAAATGTGTTTTAAGGATTTGGTGTAATATCTTCAGGATTATCTGAATCCAAAAACAAGGTTTTTACCTACAGGTCTGCGCATATTGTTGGGGACTAAACGAATTGCCTGATTTGGATGAATTAAACATGTAGGTAGAGTTTGGCAATATCTCAAAATCAATTTTCAATTAAAAAAATCAAGCGAAAAATCCGTAAACTTATTAAAAGTAGGAATGTAAAAATTCGCTTTGACAATGTTCATCAGAACTGATTTAAATCTACCCCGTATTTAACCAAAACCTAAGGTTGGCTTAGCTTACGGAAAATTTCCATTATGAAGCTAGCAAACAAGCAAACTGAAAACTTCTAGTTTTCTCAAATTCATAACTAATCAATGAAAAAAAATTGTAATAAAATACTGCTCAACTGCTTATTGAACAAAACTAAAATAAGCACTTACTGTCATCGGGATTTATTTTGGCTGGCACTCAATTATTAAGCATAGCAATTTAAAACGTACGAAAAAGTTTTTGCATTTCAAATCCCTTCATTTCTCTGTAATGCTACAATGCTATACGGATCAACGAAAAACGCGTCAAATGAATATTAAAAGCAATATTTTTTCGATTCCAAATGGACTGAAACCGATTTAGAAACAAAAATAATGACTGTAAATGGCGATATGGCCTTTACATTGAAACGGTGCGTAAAGTGTTTTTAGAATGTGCAATAAAAACTTTAAAGTTCGTTCATTATAACTACACTTTTCAAGATAAGAATTTATAAAAAAAAAATAATCATATTTCAGAAACACTCAATTTGGTATTTTTACCCAACAATATAAATATTACGTAAATGTGTGACACGAGAAACAGAAAAGTTATAGACCGAGTGAAGAAAGAAAAATCTTAAAGCTCAAAGGAACAGAACGAAAGAAACATGACTATAAACTGAGACAGGCAGTTGTGTTAATCAAAAGAAAAAGCTATAACTAAATTAAAAGATGACCAAGGAGATCGTAGAACACCAGCAAAAGTGACTTTTATTGCGGTCGTCAAAGATGTTTTTTTGGACGCGGTTCTTTCAAGATAAATGTTTATAATGGCGTGCTGGTTGGGAGAGACTATTTTTTCTTCTTTGACGAAACAATAAGGTTAACTTACGGGCAAATTAAAGTCTACATAACCTATTACAGGTTACTTTTATAAAACAGTTATCAATAAAAAACATAGCCCAGTTATTGCAGATTATTTCATTTTAAAAAAATGGCAAGTAAGTTGCCACACATTTTCAAATTTAAAAAAATCCGATCTAGTTGTGATATGCTTTAGAACTTTTCAAAACTTACTCCCAGAAACTTTTTCTATTTAAAATTTAGTGTACAAGGTAAAGTTATTAACTTTTATGTACAAATATAATGAAGATTTGAGCAAAATAAAATTTATGGCGAGTTAATGGCCCAACGCTTCCCTCCCCCCAGGGATAACGTCTGTTTGTCTGTACAGGTAAAAATTTAAAATAAATTTTTGAAGGAATTCTTCGTGACCTAAAAGTGCATTAATGCTTGATGGACAGCACACTTCAAAATTATTTTACAAATGTTTCAAATAATTCATTAATTATTTGTGATAACAATTTTTATATTGGGCATAATTTTATTCAAAATTTGTTGCTGTTGTCAAAATTTGTAAAAACTGTTCATCCCGTTAGCGACAGTTAAGTGCTGCAAATATTATGTCACGTTATTCTGTGATACAAACCAAGAGTAAACAACCAAGTACATATTTTATTAAATGTCTATACGCAGAGGAAATAACGAACTTTATCAAGTGCTAATTCAGATTCAGCAGTCGAGGGCTACAACACCGTAGCCCATCCTTTGTAAATGTCCTATTGAAAAGTACTTTATGCTAATTAAAGGGCTCTAAGAGGGTACTATAACAATAGGTAAACCGATATTGAAAGCGAAAAAATAATTGAAATTAATATTCTAACTGAATATTCTTTCTGGATTAAAAATGGAAGCTTTCTTTTGAAGGCCAAAACTGTGCCTGGCCGAGTTTGTACGCGTATAGCTGAATGTTTTGTTGATCTCGTATTTTATTAACAACGCTACGAGCTGTTGGTCAACAACGATCTTTTACTACTCAGCCCATAAAAACCTACTTTAGTTCCACAGTGTCGCAAAATGACTGGCAGTACTTTTATACGAGCTGGGAAGTTACGCCATGGGAAGCCGCTATTATAATCACTAAAATATGCACACTTATATTCAGATTTAACATCCTTAAAAAGTGTTTTATCGTGTTATCAACAGGCAGGTTTTAGTTATTAATTAACGTACTATCGAATGTAGATTCCTAAACAAATTTTAGTTTTAAATATTAGAAGTAGACAACTAGGACACGAAGTAAATCAATAAACTTAAAACATTCTTTAGGTAAAGTATAATTTAAAGTTTCTAAAATCGATTGCATTCAATTACATTATAAACAATTTATTATTACTTTGAAAGTAAATTAAGATAATTGAGTTATTCTGAAACATAATGTTTGCTAAGCAGTTTCACTTCAGCCTACTCTAAAATTTTTAAAACAGACATAGAATGAACTTGAAAGCTATAAATAAACTGGGTATGCCCAGTACTTGTTAATTACAGTACATAATCCAAAGGTTGTGATAACTTAGTTCTGTCCTTACACGTCAAGTTAAACAAACAAAACTTGATTTCACGCAAAATAGAAATAATACAGAAATAACCCGGTTAACATTGTGTTAGTTGTTAGAATAGAACGATAAAGAAAAACAAATCAGCGGAACGTAACAAATATAATGTCCAAGATTGTGTTATGTTCCGCCTTTTCTAGCTTTGCCAATTATTTTTTATTTGTTGACGCGTTTCGGATTCATTCATTATCAAAATTCATTTATGCATTTACTGCACTTACTGAGTTCAGTTAAAGGGTTATGATAATTATAATAATCCGAAATACGTAAAAAAAGTGTAACAAAACTAAAAGAAGACGGATGAGTGTACTGAACAGTGATAACATTCCGAGCGGAAATAAAGACTATTTTAATAATTTCAAGTCCAGGATATTTAAATGATCAGACAAACAAACAGAAATACTGTGCACACATAAATATTTGATCTTGAGATGAAGCTAATGCTGCTGTGCACGTACAGTACAAAGTGTACAAAGTCTTTATATAGCGTTGCAGAGATAATTCAGTCAACATTGTGAAACGTAGCCTATAATTAAGTAAAACCCAACGCCATATTAACGTTAAATCACGTTAAAAGTGAGTTTTATAAAATTTGCATGTTAAATAAGAAATGTAATTGTTTCAACAAGACTTTTTAATTATTGGAAATGTAATTACAGAGAGATTCTATTTACAGGAATGTAAGTTGCGTCAGGTTATCGAATTACAAGTCTGTAGGAAGTCTGCAGCATCAGTCCAGTGACCACGCGTAGTTTTAGAACAAAATGCGACGCTATTGCCTCTTTAGCACGACACTAACGTCACACTTGCCCAGAATAAAGTTTGTTAACAGTAGATAGCTAACGGCTTGCAGTTCGTTAGTTGGAACTGTGTTTACCGTATCCGCCATGTTGTTTACACACCTAATCATGAAATTTATATAGGCTACTACGCCACCTGCTATTGTAAACATCATAACTTACTCTCCATTTATTTTAGGTTACTCGTCCAATAACCTGAAGTTACAATAGAGAACTTGACAGTCTACAAATTTGAAACCTATTAATTTATAATAATAAGTATATAGAATAATAACTAACTCAGTGGTATTTAGGATATTTATATAACGTGGTATACCTTCGTTAACATAAAATACACAGTAGGCAACCTTTGTTAACTTATATTTTTCTTGTGAGATTAAAAACGAAGAACAAATATAATTAGTAGTCAGTAGTAACATTTTATACAGAAAAATGTTAATTGCATTTTGTTTGTATTTCATTAAATTGAATACAGTTTAGATTTCGATACAAGTAAGTCAAGTATTTTTACAACTTTTACAAACATTTTGATTAAAAACCGAATTTCACATTAGATATTTGGAAAAACTGAACGACGAGGACTATGTGACAACTGTACAATTATGTAACGTTGACGTATTTGTACAATATAGCCTACTTTTGAATTAATTTTCATTAAATAGCTAATTTTTTATCTTTTTGGTATAGTGTTTGTTTTGTTAATTTTGAGATAATGTTTATTACTACTGTTTGAGGGTCGTACAGTAGCGCTATTTGCAAACAGGAAAGGTCAAGGCCGTAAGTGACGATTGTTATTCGAGCCGGCAGGACAAGCATTTTGACAAAAGTTGTAGCACGACAAAATTTTAGTGACGATTACAATCTTTCAGTCGTTCTGGAAAAATGTCTTTTACTCTTTATCATGTTTTATCAATTAGTCTATAGTCGTATACTCAGATGTTTACAAAGATAAAATTATTTCTTGGTTTCGTAATTTGTTTGTCCTAATTATCTTTACTTTTATTTTCCTTTGTGAGAGTTTTAGTTATTATTATTTATCTAGCTTCTTAAACTGTTTACTGTTGTTTGTTACACAAAGAGACGAAAACAAACTGTTTACCACCTGAGTAACCCAAACTAACACCCCAATAAGCAATCCTTTACCCCTAACTGAACGTAGCGGCAGCACAAGCCGCATCATCCAAGCGTTAACAGTTTGTGCCTCACCTTTGACGTCACTCTCAATTATCAATTCGAGTAGGTATATTACAGGTTCAATAAGAGTTATTTTTTTTAAAAAGTTTTTAAATAAATTAACATAGAAAAACTAATTTCAAATTATTTGCTGTTAATCGGAACGTTTACAAATTCTGGTAATTAAAATAGTAACAAATTGATTCAATAATCAGTAAAAACAATTTGGAAGCATGATTACCGAAAATGTATATTTAGAAGCAAGAAATAAAATTTGCATTTGGTCATGAACTTCCGTACCAAATTTTATAACTGCAAAATATTGTTAGTATAACATTTTGTCTTTATCGATTTGAAGTGTAGCATTAAAATAAATATGTTTCTTAACCTTATTTTCAGAATCTCTTGTTATTAACTAAATATCTGACACACGTAGTGCTGTACTCAAACATTATAAAGTGTGTTATATGCACTATAAAATTATCTCTCCTCGCTCCCATTATATATCTAATTACAGAAACTAAACAATAGTTCAGTTTACATCTATGGCAAGCTGTAACCTTACATTAAAATAATTATTGATTTGAATCTAGGCTATACGTAGGCTATGAGATGCGAATTATATGTCTCAATCACAATGCTCTCATTTGAGTAATTACTGAAATTATTCTCGCTTTAGTTGAAGAAATTCTCTTCGTCTAAAACGTTTAGCATAATAACATGCTTAGGCCTATACTAGACCCACATACGTGTTATGTGTTTATAATAAATATATTTTGCAATTATCATAATGCAAACCAAGGCGTTGGCAAATACATTACGGCAACATTAAAAACAGAATATTAAGCACAATAACTGCATTTATAAAACCCTTAAATAATTATTATTGTTTATTAAATTAATATAAACAATTTATAAAATTAATATAATATTGTATTAATACCTTTATTTTGTATTACGTTATACACGTAGGTTTCATATTGTCAAGTAAATGCATAAATGAAAATTTGTACCGGTCCTATATCTTAGTATGAAATGTGTCATTTATCAAGTTTTTATCAAGAATGAAATAACGGAATCAACTGACTGATGTTCAGAAATTAAAGATAAATACAGGTGATAAATAAAACGTATTCTTAAGCAAACAAATATCAGAAATAACGATAAAGAAGATAACAATAACTATGTTTTAATTTAAAAAAATAAAATTTGAAGAAAAGATAAATACTTCATGTGATCACACTGCAAAGAACACACCTATATGCTGATTAATTTAAGTAGTTTACATACTAGTAGCCAATAAGGCACCTAACTGAACATATCACAGAGTAATTCGATCTCTGTTGTATCACAGATACGTATATCAAACCACATGTATGGTACCATCTGTGTTTATCATGTTGTGTACCGTGAATAGCCTACATTCAGTGTAATGCTTGCCTTAACTTGAGTTGTTATTACTAAATTTTAATTGAATCATGATTGATGAAGTTTATTTGAATGCACTTTGACAATTTCAGAATGGCAAATGAGTTATGAGTTTACGTTGATTAATAATCAACAAATATGTCAGGTTTCGGAGATACTATATTTTAGAAGCAAAATTAACGTATGCATTTTACATAACCTAAATTATGAAAGTTTAAGTATACTCTATAAACGGTTTTGGAACAAATATTAACGAATAACAATAGGTGCAGAGAATAACATAGTTGAGGAGAAAATCTTTTATGTAAAGAGCATTATAAAAGGAAAGTTAAAGATGAATTTGCTAAACTCTTCTGAATTTGAGAAAGTATTCTTCACGGAGGAAATAACAGGCCGAGACAAAGTAATATTTGTCGGTTTAGATTTTTATAGATTCTGATTTATTGGTAAATAGATAAATTTGTGAAATATCCCTTACGGCAAAAGTTAATATTTCCTTTACAAGCAATTTTAACTATAACATATTTTTAACAATAAAAGAAATAAACTCTGCGTTAATTGTAATCAATATTAAAACTTTAATATAAAAGGTTACTATTGTTGTTTTATAGTTATAAATAATTTTTCTTTGTTTTATTATTTTGTACTTCATTCTTCTTCTCGGGTTACCTGGTTCGTTGGTTGTTAAATATTACTCTTCGGATAGCATTCAGTACTTATTTTTTTCTGTTTAAATATGAATTTTAATATTCAGAAAACAGTAATTGCTTGTAGCTATTTTATTATTGCCAAATTTATTATTTATGCACATTTTCAATCGTAAACACGTATCTTATTTTTTCCACCCAGTCAGGTATTTGATATTATAGGCTATACACTACGCAAAGTCATGTCATAAGTTTGAATTCATATCATCCTTTTTAAATATTATTATTTTCACAAAATAAATTTAATTTAAAATAATTCAGTTTAGTACATACTTTTTTCTATTATATTTTGGCTATAAAAGTCTCTTTCTAAGAGTTAACTTATAAAAGGTTTTTCTTCAGCCAAACATATCGAAATGTACAAGTGGTCTACTGGCCACTTTTTGTCGTCAGAAATAACATCGATTTTAATTACATAGAAATGCACAAGTAGTCTACTGGCCACTTTATATCATCACAGATAACATCGATTTTAATCATATCGAAATGTACAAGTGGTCTACTGGCCACTTTATATCATCACAGATAACATCGATTTTAATCACATCGAAATGTACAAGTGGTCTACTGGCCACTTTATTTAATCACAGATAACATCGATTTTAATTACATCGAAATGTACAAGTGGTCTACTGGCCACTTCATTTCATCACAGATAACATCTATTTTAATCACATCAAAATGTACAAGTGGTCTACTGGCCACTTATTTCATCACAGATAACATCTATTTTAATCACATCGAAATGTACAAGTGGTCTACTGGCCACTTCATTTAATCACAGATAACATCGATTTTAATTACATCGAAATGCACAAGTGGTCTACTGGCCACTGTATATCATCACAGATAACATCGATTTTAATCACATCGAAATGTACAAGTGGTCTACTGGCCACTTTATATCATCTCAAATAACATCGATTTTAATCACATCGAAATGTACAAGTGGTCTACTGGCCACTTTATATCATCACAGATAACATCGATTTTATTCACATCGAAATGTACAAGTGGTCTACTGGCCACTTTATATCATCACAGATAACATCGATTTTAATCTCATCGAAATGTACAAGTGGTCTATTGGCCACTTTATTTAATCACATCGAAATGTACAAGTGGTTTACTGGCCACTTCATTTCATCACAGATAACATCTATTTTTAATCACATCGAAATGTACAAGTGGTCTACTGGCGACTTCATTTCATCACAGATAACATCGATTTTAATCATATCGAAATGTACAAGTGGTCTACTGGTCACTTCATTTAATCACAGATAACATCGATTTTAATTACATCGAAATGTACAAGTGGTCTGCTGGCGACTTCATTTCATCACAGATAACATCGATTTTAATCACATCGAAATGTACAAGTGGTCTACTGGCCACTTTGTCATCACAGATAACATCGATTTTAATCACATCGAAATGTACAAGTGGTTTAGTGGCCACTATATTTCATCACAGATAACATAGATTTGAATTACATCGAAATGTACAAGTGGTCTACTGGCCACTCTATGCCATCACAGATCCTTGTATCAAGAATGACACAATTACTATTAATAATCTTTAATCTGACTGTTATAAGTTGTTGAACAAGAATACCTTTGACTATACTAATCTACTTTACAACATGAAATACAGTATAACACTGTAGCCAAATATAACACAGTATCACGAGAACACGCGAGTTTGTCGACAGTCCTGATCACCTGCCACGCCTTAGTCATGTTTCAAACCTGAGATTGACGTGTAATGTATTCCGAAGAGAAAATCTGAGCAAAATGAATGTAATACATCAAAATAATCTGGACAAAAAAGATTCGAAGGGAGGCGGATACATTGTGTTATGTTCAGGTTACGCGCCTTATCGGTATTGTATTGAGATTACGGGTTTATCGGCCGCAGAGTATTCATCGTATCTGCTATTACAAGATATTTAAAGAAGGGTTCGTGTTCTCTGTTCAAAATGGACTGATGTTAAGAACAGTTTCAAGATATTTTTACAGTATAGCATGTTAAGGTGCTGTAATTTATAATCTAGAAAAAGCTTTTATTTTGATGTCCTTTAATTGTAGATCCGGTTTTATACTTTGGTATTTTAAACTATCATAGTGTAAAACAATAATTGTTAGAATTTTTGAATTTAGAGTTTTCAGAAAATATGTTTCAGGATACTGAATTTAGTGACTGTTATAATTATTTTATATGTTTTTAATTTTTAAAATAATAAATTAATATACCATTACAAATTCAGACGGAGTTTATAGAGGAACGCCAGTTTTAATAACATATCAACGATTGTTATATTAGTTTGAACGTCCACTGTACTTCAATCAAAATAAAATGGATTTTACATTTCGACTTGCAGCACTATCTGTTAGCTTGTACGAGAAACATTTCACATCATTATGCTTCATGCGGGCTTAATATTAACTAAAATACACTAATATACGTAGTTCTCTGTCTTTATTTTACAGCCTAAATTAAAAATAAATAGAAATAAGTGTTTTTTAAGAAAAGAACGCCAGGTCTGCGAATGTTTAATTTTAAATATTTCTAAAACTTTCCAGAAGAAAGTTAGGCGGAATCAGAAAGATTAAATTTCGTTTGAATCATTTACAATTTTGTTGACTCTAGAATAACTCGTGTAAAATATATAACTATCCAGTACAAAATTCTACAATATGTTTTTTTTTTAGTTTCACGTAAAAAGAAATTACTGTAATAAAAATAATATAATTTTTATCTATAACTGAAAGTAAGCATTATAGTAAGGATAGATTTCAGTGTGTTGTTCACTATACATTTAAAATTTAATAATTCTTTTATGAATTTTTGATAACAAATAATCATATTTTTATATATTCAGCCCCACATATACTTTACTTTTTTATAAAATAGTGTAATGTTATTATCAACTATTCGGTAAAAATGTATTTCTTTTAAAATTGAAAGAAAGTTAAGCATTTATTTATTTTTCAGTTTATGTTTAAAATTTTGGCTGAATAAATTGACTGTGTTAAGGTCTGGGCTATAAACAAAGGCAAATTAATTAATTTTAATAGTGAGTGGACAGACAAACAAGGCTATGAATACTAAGCACAAATTACACCGAGATCACACCTACTTTACGACTAAACTACATGCCCTAGCGTCGTTCTGTTCTGATTTCTGTGAGGTTCTCTGCATTACAAGCCAAGTCATTATATGTTATGTTCTACCTGCCAAACATACACCTATAGCGTGTAAACGGTAAGATGTGTAGAGTCTATAAATTAATAGTCTTTAATATTTCTTTTCTAAATGCATAGGCTAGTTGATTCATAGCGGGGGAGGGGATGGCTTACCTCTCGCTAGCGATGGAAGAATTTCTAGACATGGACTTCGGTGACATTTCGAAGTCCGAGTCCGACCTGTAGAGGAAGGACTCACGACGCTGTGGCAGGTTCTGGAGAACCAGACCCGCTGAAGGAGAGGCACCTCCGTCCAGAGGAGAACGCCCTGGACTTGCTCCATTTTCCACGTCAAAACTGGAAAAACAAGAAATAACATTAATATTACAAGTTTAAATGTATTTTATTCAGATAAATAATATTAAAGTATTATTGAAAAATAACATCACATAATCAATAATTCTTTAAAATTGAAACAATAAGGCTATTATTACGTCATAATAATTCCTTTAACAATTCATTACAGTGTACGGTCTATGTAACAATAGCCTCATTTTTTTATCGAAGTTTTTATCATTCGATCTTATTGAAGGTTAGTAAGTAGTACAGGAAATTCTAAGTTTCAATATTTAAATATGTAAATGTTTGATTAAACCTTTATCAGTTCTTTTTTTTCAATTTTAGCTGTTTTGTAAGGCATTTTGTTATTTTGTAAATATTTATTGAAATCTGAATAAATAATAAATACCCAATACAACACTCTATACACGCTATGTTTTGCGGACGGCCAGATTGTCCTCGCACAAGATCATGAGGACCTCGGATATATGGCTCGCAAATTAATAGAGGAATACAGTAAGTGGGGACTTGAAGTGAATCTGGGGAAAACGGAGTGCATGTGCATTGGAGGACGGCAGCACGACATAATTTTAGAAGATGGACGGAGAATACAGCATTCTCAAAATTATACGTACTTAGGACTTAAAATGTCCCAAGATGGTACATTGGATGAAGGGATTAAAGAACGAATAGTATTTGGAAGGAGAGCTGTATATAAGCTGAACGGGGATCAAAACATTTCAAAAGAGAATAAAAAAAGAATTTATGACACAATTGTAAAAAGCATTATAACATATGGTAGTGAGGTAGGCCTATGGCCAATTAAGAACCGAACAGAAAGAATGCTGTTGGCTACTGAGATGGACTTTTAGAGAAGAGCGGCAGGAAGATCAAGAAAAGAGAGAGTGAGAAATGAAAGTATACGGAAGATAATGGACGTAAGGCATACAATTGTAGAAGATATAAGAACAAAACAACTGGTTTGGTACGGGCATGTACAAAGAATGCCGGATGAGCGAATTCCCAAAAAAATCATGCAATGGCGAACACCTGGAAGAAGAAAACGAGGAAGCCGAGACTGAGCTGGAGAGAGGGAGTCGAAAAGGAAATAAAAAAAGGGATCTACCAGAAGACCTGTGGTGGGACCGCGATCGGTGGAGGTTGGAGATCGGAAGACGGCGTTGAACGTTGTAGACCGAATTATAGACAGATAGATAATAAATACCCTATAATATTTTACTGAAGTCGGAGTAAAAATTGTCATTAAACGTTAGTTCTAAGATATTGACGAATTGTTTTCAACTTGTATTATTATTATTTTAAATTTCAATAAACTCGTAAACGCCAGCTGGTACTAGTATTATATAAAATAAGAGTGTGCGTATGAAGTTAGTGTGTAATTAAGATTTATTATACAAATGAAACAGCTTAAATAATCTTTTCCAAAAATAAAAATAATGTACTAAATATGAAAGTAAAAAATTGCAGAAGCACATGAAAGTACGCACGCTTTCACTATCTAGCGGCGAAATACGTAACTTCTACGAGCAATTGGTTGCATATTTGTCCTTAAGATCGCAGCACAATCTGTATTGATTCTGCATGAAGCACATGCGCGGGAAATGAGAGTGAGAGCTATGATAAACACAATGATAAATAGGTCACGTACAAACAGATAATTAATTTACTGATTATATTACAAATTAATACTCAACATCAATCATTTTTGCTTGTATAAATATCGATTCTATAAATAACCACAGTATAAACAATCTCTGTTAATTAATTTAAAATTTCTTGGTTGAAGTTCAATACTGATAACTTTCATCTAAAAAGCAAAATCTAATCTTTTTTAAGTTTCAGACTTTTTACCTTAAACTCTGTTAATAATTAAACTCCGAACGTTTGCCTTACAGATGTACAATTGTTAAATTCAGTGCATAAATTTACGGATTCGTATTTTATCTATTATTGAAAAAAATATTTATATGTAGAATGAAGACTTTTCAGCAATAATTTCAATGAAACTAGAGCAAGGGTTAACATTCTTTAAGGACGCCATATTTTTATAAGTAATCCTGAACTCAAATCAGTAAGTAACAGCGGCACGCAGCTGTCTCGCTGATTTAATATAAATAAATTGTCAATAAAATATATGAAATATACCTTAACCGTCATAAAATATATAGATGTCCTATTTTACACTTTTGAAAATGTGACAAAAATTATAGGCTGGTTAGCGTCAAAATATGCATTAATTAATTATAATTAATGAACTTAATAATTTTAAAATATTCGAACTGCAGTTTTGAAGCGATTCTATTGATTTTGCTATTGAACTTGTCCAAGTTACCGAATATGTATATTTTTTGGTGTTATGCCCAAAGTTCAAATAAATGTAGACCAAAAATCCTGCCTTGCATTCACAAAAAACTAAGGACATAATATTACATTAGAAAAGTAGTCCTAATGTTATTGTATGTCCTTAGTTTTTTGTATATAATAGTACATTTCCATACACGACCATATTTAGGTTTTACAATAAAAACTATGAAATTGAATGCAGACAGATATAAAAATACATGCATGGACATGTCGCTGCAAAACTTAAAGTTTAAACACGCATCTAATTATTTACGTTTGTTGCTGCTTAGGGGCACACTGGTTTGTAACTTTTGAAATATTGAAATGTGTTATATTTTACAATTGTGGCTTTATTGTTTAAAAATAGTAATAATATAAGCCAAAATATATAAGTAATATAATTTTACAAAATTAATCAACTGTTTTAGAATAATTCGTTATTTAAAATGAAATATGCTTATAGTTTTATTATTTTTAAATGAAGTAGCCTAATTACGTTGTTCTTCGGCGCCGAGGACTTTCGGTCTTCTGAACACGCAAGAACTGTAAACATTATATATATATATATATATATATATATATATATATATATATATATATATAATATAATAATATTATATTATATTATATATATAATATAATAATATTATATTATATATAATATAATATAATAATATTATATATACATATATATTCCAAATACGACTTACTCACTCATCACGAAACTCATAACTTTACCAAATTTCCACCTTTAACGGGTTATCTAATATGAAAACAAACTTTACATTTTAACTCTGTATTTTGAAATCTAAAAAACCTACAGAGCAGAAATGTGTTACAAAGCCTTTGGAGCTTTACACAAGGCATATGTCTTAACATGTCTTAAAATGTGTCTTACCTTAGCCTTTGGAGCTGCACAAAGAAAAGTTTTCTGAAACTCAAGTTTGGTATGAACAGCTCTTTTGGGTCCTAAGTGATTGCATGTATGACAAAGAAATTGTTAATAGAATAAAAACTAATACGGTAGTATGAAGTGTAAAAACGCTTCATTAGTCATATTATTCCTTAAGCCATACGATGCTGGAATTGGAATGTTTTAAAGATTATCTTAAGTTATACGTGCTTACGGTCTCTTGATCGTTAAAAAAAACCACACCCCTAGGGGGTTGTAATAAGCATTGTTAGTCGAAAAACCAAAACACAGTTTTCGAATCTTTAGGACTTAGACGTTAAATGTCGGTGTGAAATATTCTTCTGATTTTTAGACGGTTATAAAGAGATAGTTCCAAAATTTCCCAAATTAAATGGTTGAAATACAGGTAAAATTTACAAAAGCAGAAGCTCATTCATTAATCATGTTATCTCACAAGAATGGAGATGTTAGAAGCTGAAACAGTTAACTCTGCTTCTTTTTCTTTATTTGGCCTAAATAATACATATGGCCACTATTTCACATCTGAGTGAACAGTTACGTTGACCTAGTAATAGAACAAGGGACCCTGCATACATAAACATTTGAAAAAAGTAGAGTAAGCTTTTAATTTTTAATAGCTTTCGAAACAGCGATTTTAACTTTCACTATCGAAAGATTGATTTTATTGTCGGTAGATTCAGGGTCAAATTTTTCCAGGAAATTTTTTAATGTTTGTCTACCATTTATTGATTAAATATTGTATTGCTAACTTATTAAGAGGTGGCTTATAGCTCCTGCTAAATTATAACTTCTATTTGGGCCTATAACACACTGCTTAACTTTGGGTGGCTTAACACAGTGGCTGCACCAATATTTTATTTATATAAAAAATGTGCTAAAAAAACTATTTTGCATTTTAAAAAATACAAAAAATTGTTATTATACATTAAAATAGATTGTATTGTAGTAGATCAACTTGAATTGGCCTTCCAATTGACGAAAGAAACATACAATAAGAAATCCCTTTCATGGGGGTCCAAAATTAAACATTATAAAACAGTGATCAAGCCGGAAGCACTGTACGCAGCAGAAACATTAACCATGAATCGCATAGGCCAGATAGAAAAGCTTGAAATAACGGAAAGGAAAATCTTAAGAAAAATTATAGGAACAAAATTTCAGGATAATAAGGTAGTATATATAAGAAATGAAGCTCTCTATAAGAAAATTGAAAAACTGTCAGATACTATGAGAAAAAGGAGAATAAATTTTTACGGCCATCTTCTTAGAATGAACTCCAATAGATTGACGAAACGGGTGTTTGATTTTTTCCATAATCGTAAAACAAAACCGAACTGGTTTAAAGAAATTGAAAAAGACCTAATAGAATTAAAAATTACAGAAAATTCACTGCTTGACCAAACTGCTAAGATAAGTACCAAGGACGAAAGAATAAGATTCCAAGATAAAACCAAAATAAGACCTAAACCTGTCATTTCGGAAGAGGAGAGGAAAAGAAGATCGGAAAGAATGAAGAGCTACTGGGAACAAAGAAAAGTACAGCGCGCAAGAAATGATTGATTCAGCGTACCCCAAAGAGGGTGAAACGAAGAGAAGAAGAAAATAGATTGTAGGAGTGGGAACATAACAACATTAGCATAACATTTTAAACATAATATGTCCTATTAGAAAAACAATTCAAAAAGCGTATTCAAACAGTGGTTTCACTATTTAATTTTTTGCCTCTTTTCGTCAGTGATAAGATTTGAGAGCAGAGGTGTCACCCAGTGTAGTAATTTAGTGTTTTTAAAATTTTTGTCTACCGAGAAAAATACGCGAAATGGAAAAAGGTTTCTACTAACCTCAAAAAAGGTTTTCTAATACAAATTATACAATAATGTGAACATATTGTAGCATTATTTGAAAGTAGTTTTATAATCTAGGAAATAATACAATTATGTAAAATATCTCTTAATATATTATCACAGTGGCAGCTTCATTTACATAATGTAATGAAACGCAGCATGTAATGCACAGGTGCCCCGCGTTTTGAATATTACAGGAAGAAATGAATGTAGCGTAGACTATGCTTTATTATAAATTTGATGCCATGTAACTTATATTAAGCAGTAAAATTACACGCTGGGAGGTTATCTCTTACAGCAGCGTCACTGGAAAACACAATCAGGCTAACACACAGAATATGTTCAGTTAAAATGTTTGCACTTTAATGCCTGCCATATGACTAACGGAGATATAAAATCAAACGAATGTATATATTACAAAAACAAAGTATGTTATTGTTACTTCAATTTTATGGTAGTTGACATTTTGGATGACGTAAAGGGTTTGATCTAGTACACGGTACAATGTGTTTGATTAACAAATGTTGACATTTTACAATAATAAATCTTGGTTTTGGGAATAAATTACATAGAATGGTGCAACGCTCTAGTTTTTTTTATAAATCAGTTGGAACACTTATTAATCGCTGGACTCTACACCTAGATATATTGTTTCATAAACTATCGGTAAATAAAAATCAATAAGCAGAGGTCTTAAAGACCTAGTACTTAGTAAAACTAACACGACAGATTTCGTTCAAATTTTATAAAGTACAGAGAACCATGACTCAAAAATGTCTTTGAAACTCGAACAAAATAATTAACTTTAAAGAATAAGGTTAATTTTAGTTTTGTCCTAATCTCGTAAGCCATAATAATCTATTCCAACGTTATACACTGAATTTAATTATGCTTTTCAGGTTGTTTTTAAATTTCTACAATTCAAAGTTAGTCAAATATACATGAATATTAATTAATGAGTTTTTCTAGCTCAAAGCGTTATCCACAATACATCTGTTGCCTGTGGTCATCTTTATAGCGCCATATATTTATATACATTATTCAAACATACCTGATTTAATTAATTTTGTCGTACGTTTGAAGAACTGGATTGTAATACTTTAATAAGGACAGAGGAGATAAAGAAGTACAAAAGAAAGTAGATATAGCCAACAAATAAATCGCAGAAAGGAAACTAAATCCCACTGTGCAGATGTCCTGAATGGAGTTCCATCGAAAAAGGGACGCGACTTTGTTATTTCCGAGTTCAAATTGTTTTAGAGAAGGGGGAATGAAAACAGTAGGAAGGAAATGTATTTTTCAGTAACACTGTTATTATTATTCCAAATCACTTCGGTGAAGTTCATCAATACTTAATCTGAAAACAGTTATGAAGCTTACTTTATGTTAAGGTTATTTCACAAAATGTGTGATTTATAATAAAATTAATATATTTAACTAAAATATTATCTATCATTTATTTTTTAAACATTTTTTAATTAATTTTCAAACAACTGGTCGTAAGATTTGTGACCACATTCTGCATTTCTAAAGAAGTACTCAAACCTGATCTACCGACATCGCTCCTCTCATTCATGTCGATACAAATTTAATATTTCAGTCGAAATTGGTATTTCCCAAAGTGAAATTTAATCAAATTCGAAATAATCCTGATACATCATTACAGACTCATAACCAATTGGAATAAGTAGCATATAATTCGCGATAGCCGCGAGTACGCAATGTCAACATAGGTTGGGCTAACAGTGAAAAATTTGGAGAGCAATTATGTAGCATAATGTTTAATAGTAGAATGTATTTGCTTAATAAGATGGAAGGTGTAAGGCGCTCAATATATAAAGTGACTTGTAAAGAAGAATTTTGCACATTATTACGAACATCTGTTTGATTGTTAAGAAAAAGAAAGGAATTGTTCGGTTAATAAATAAAGTTTGATATCGATCTGAACGATTAACCATAATTTATAGATTGGATACAAATATACAGATTTGTATTCATAACTTGTAGAACCGTTAAAATATTTTCGAAACAAGCACACGTCTTGCACAATGGAGACACTTATGCAAGTTGACACTAAATGACAGAGGCTAGTTTTTCTGTTCCACAGTTGGAGTCCACACATTTTTGTTGCAGTAAATGTTCCAGGAATTCCGTAACCAGTTAATTATTCGTCACGCCTCATGACAAGCGTTCCATTATTAAACAACTACATGCTCATAAATAAATAAAATAAAATGGCAGAGAAGCCATTTTTAAGTTTCATTTTTCTGCTGAACACTCCTGTTTCTGTGAAACCTGATTTAATTCAGACAAGAATATTTTACTTCTGTTTATAAATTTTGTGAAATTTTGGTTGCGAAAGAAAACACTTCAAAAAATTTAAAAAAGTAAAACAATTACAATAATTTTGTTTCTTTCTTGTTTTACATTTCTCAACGTTTATCTAAAAAATTTATTTATAATTTTAACCAATTAAAAAATTCAAATACTGTTGTTCATTTTCTAATAATTTAATAATGATTTTTTGATATATAAAAAGATTTTTTAAACAATTTTTTAACGAAATTCCATTGGAAAAATGAGCTATTGGAGCGGCCATCATGGCGAGACGTAGGCCCGAGGGCTTAAAATAAGCGCGCGCGCGCGTGTTGTGTGTGTGTGTGTGTGTGTATAAAAAAAAGCTGGCTTTCGCAATTTTGGTCAAATTTGATTCAAACTAGACAAACAACCAGCAAAATACGTTCAAAAATTTCGAATAGGCGGCCATTTCAAATATTTAAAAATTTATAATTTTTTGTCTTAAATTTTGTTCATGAAAATCTAATTTTACAATCGTAATTGACGTTAAAAACTACATAAATTAGTATTTTGAATTTTCAAAACCTGTTGAAATTAAGAACTTTGTTGTTGTCGGTCAGGTTTCATTTCCGTATATTTAACGTAATTTTGAAATTTAAAATCCTAATGTATGCAGATTTTATTGCTAATTATGATGGTTAAATTAGAATTTCAAAAGATTAAGATAATGGAAAACACTTTTGGAAATTCGCTTCGGTCAGGTCATGCCACTACAGCTGCTGCCACGGTTTTTTACAAGACAGAATTATTTGTTTTTAGTTTTTTCAGAATAGATACACGCATTTGAGAACAAGACCTATTACACAAGATAGCATTAAAAAAATGTTTAGTCGATTGTTAATTTAAAAAATAAGTAAATCAGAAATTTTTCCGTAGTTTCTAATATAAAAAAAAAACATTTTAACATTTAGAAGTTGAGATGATTAAAAATTAGTAAACATTATAAGAAACATTACTCTGACAGGAATATTGGACTTTATCGGCAGATTAACTTTATACTATAGCTTCCAGACATTAAAAATAACAAATATCTAATATACGAGTAGACTCAGAAAACACGAAATCTCCGGTAGGGTGATAAAACTTGAACAGATTAAAGGTATTGAAGGAAGGCTGGTTCAGTTTTCAACTCTAGAATCGGGCGCCAAAGCTAAGTAATTATATCTCTAAGCTTTAGGAAGTCCGAAGGGTAAACCGATATTTGTAAATGTTAGCTCAGAGCCTAACAAGTTGTGTAACCAACTATAAAGCTGGCTAACGCAAAGTTTATCAAGAGGGTAACAGAATTAATATAAACTTTTGAAGTTGTGCTGGACATTAACGATTTAATTGTACGCGAAATGAAAACAAGCCTGACATTAACGAACACCATATCCACAAGCATTTATTGTCACGCGATTCTGGAACCATATTGCTTCGTAACTAAGCTACCTACTTTCGAGAAGCTGGTGTTAAGGATTATTTCCTATTTTCTACCTTCTAGTTGTCTGTTAAGTCACCTCAGAAGCCGTAGTACAAAATGTCAAATCCCTGAATTTGCAATAAACAACAATGAAGGCAAAAATGAAACTTGATATAATTTTTGTATTCAGGTTTAAAAAAAAAACGAATCCTTTGATATTTAAACAATAGAGCAGAATAGCATAATAAACAAATATTTTTAGTAAACAACATTTATTTGAAAGGTTCGGTATTGTTTGAACATGACAAGTAGGACGAATATTACGATTTGAAGCATTGTTTTGAACCGCCATGACAGTTTATTAAAAACGAAGCACTGTTAACAAAGATTATCCCGATTGATAAACGTTTGCAAAATGAACAGGTCGCTTTTGTTAACATGTCCTCTGGAAACAATCTGCAATAGAGCAAGTAGCTCTACACAACGGTAGTAGACATACATCACTGTGTGTTTAATCGAAGAGTGCAGCTCCACAAATAAGTCTGTTATAAATATAAATAGTGTAAAATTCAATTATTTCCCAACAAAATTCAGTTTAGGTTTCGCCTAAATTTTAATCATATAAAGAATCATAACTAGAGTTATTGTATTAAATTTAAAATGCAGAAAAAATAGCGTTCGCAGAAAATCGAAAAGATTAACATCTACTAGGAATCCAAAAATGTCCGACGGAGAGGTGTGTCCGAAACTTGTGAAACATCTGATGACTCAGTTTCTTAGAACTAGGCCATTTTCTGTATTTCTCATAGTTCCCAAATATAATTCTTAAAGAAGAATGTGATTTAAACATTTTGTCTATGAACTGCATTTGATCAAAATCGTTTTAAAGTCGATTATGAGGAAATGTGATTCGTACTAATTTTTAGTGAAAAATGGCTTCAAAAACTTTGTTGTGTTTGCTCATCATAACGTTTGAACAAAAGATTGTATTTTTACTTGTGTAATTTTATTTGAAACGGTCATTTAGTTTAGTTTGCAGAAATGAGCACAAAAACACGACAGGCAAGTAAAAAAACACTTTTTGGATCAGGTAACCAGTTGTTTATTTTATTGACATTTAAACAATAGAGCAGAATAGCATAATAAACAAATATTTTTAGTAAACAACATTTATTTGAAAGGTTCGGTATTGTTTGAACATGACAAATCGGACGCATATTACGATTTGAAGCATTGTTTTGAACCGAAACACCATACTATGCTAATTAACATAGTATCCGGGATAATATGAACAATGTGTCATTACAAGCATAATGTAAAAACACAATAATACATCCATCAAAATTATTAGTTCATATTACTTATCCTATCAATTTTTTATTGGATAATTCGTATAGTGGGAAATTTAATCAAATACTTTGTACTATTTATTAAGTAAAATTGATTTAACTTTCCATTTAGGATATTTAATTTGAATTTTTAAAGTAATATATACTTTTTTACTAATTTTTTTCAAAAGGACTTAAACAACATTTTAATAATATATTTATTTCAACGTCATTAACACGTTTAATTATTTTAAAGGATATGTGTGTGTGTGTGTGTGTGTGTGTGTGTGTGTGTGTGTGTGTGTGTGTGTGTGTGTGTGTGTGTGTGTGTGTGTGTGTGTGTGTGTGTGTGTGTGTGTGTGTGTAAGGTCCCTAACCAGCACAACACTTTTAACATGGCGGCCATTTAAAAATTCACCACTTCTTTGTCTTAAATATTTTTGGAAATCTTATTTATCCATCGTAACCAACGTTAAAAAACTGCATACATTACTATTTTAAATTTCAGTTACGTTGAAATTAAGAAATATAATTTGACGGTAATCTCCATTTTCTTATAGCCTATTAACTGCAATTTTAAAGCATAAAATGCTTAGGTATGCAGATTTTAATGCTATTTATGTTGAAGTCAGTTTCAAAAAGAGGAAAAAATAAAAAAACACTTCTGGAATTTCGCTTGCATAATGTCAGTGAAACTTGCGTGTCTCGATTATTTTGAATGGGAGAAAACAGCTGTTTTAATATTTACATTACTCATGCATTCATTGATTGTTGTAATGTAGTCGATAAAGTTAAATATATTACAAAAATTTTAGTAACACTTAAAGAAAACCTTAGGAATAAAAAAAAACAGTACAACACCCAAGTTTTAAATCAGTAAAGTGAATGGGCATATGTAACCCAGTTTTACTGGAATGTAGTCATGCTCATCTTTATTTGTGAATGTATTAAACTAACCAAATGTCTGTCTGTTCCTCTGTTTGCAGTACTAACAAACCCGTAATGTAAACACGGCTGCATATGTAACAGCTATGTGTGTAAAGAACTGCATTCATTCACCGAGTACGCTAAGCAAACTTAACACATGCATGAAATATCATGTCGAAAGTAATATTACATCTTATTACAATATATATTTACTTACACAAAATTAGGCAACATTTTCTAACTTTTCCATTGTTCTAGTAATCTTAGAAAGTTCTTTTTTTTTGTTGTTTAACGTCCGACTATTGTGCACACTTGGGCTAATGCAGACGATGGGATGATTTATAGCGTATGCAAATGCCAAGCCCTAGCAGGGAATTGAACCCGGGTCCTCGGGGTTCAACTACGCTATCAACTACGCCACCGAGGCGGCTTAGAAAGTTTTTAACACAGGTGTATAACATAATATCTATTTAACTGATAAGTATATGAATTCGATGAAAATATAACAATTTACACAATTCTGCGTTAAATTACCACACGGCAAAATGCTATTGATCGAATCAAAAGCGTGTATTAGAAGTATCAAACACAAGTTATTGCTCCCAGATTTTAAATTATAAAGACACAACTGAAAGTGCTCCGAAAAATAATAACAATTAAGTGAATTGAAGTTGCTTGAGAGTGGCAGGCCAGATACGTTTGTATGTAAGTAGCGGAAAAATATGCTCCGATAAATAATAACTATTAAGTGAATTGAAGTTGCTTGAGAGCGGCAGGCCAGATACGTTTGGACGTACGTAGCCGAAGAATGTGCTCCGAAAAATAATAACAATTAAGTGAATTGAAGTTGCTTGAGAGTGGCAGGCCAAATACGTTTGTATATACGTAGCCGAAGAATATGCTCCGAAAAATAATAACAATTAAGTGAATTGAAGTTGCTTGAGAGTGGCAGGCCAAATACGTTTGTATATACGTAGCCGAAGAATGTGCTCCGAAAAATAATAACAATTAAGTGAATTGAAGTTGCTTGAGAGTGGCAGGCCAGATACGTTTGTATGTAAGTAGCGGAAAAATATGCTCCGATAAATAATAACTATTAAGTGAATTGAAGTTGCTTGAGAGCGGAAGGCCAGATACGTTTGGACATACGTAGCCGAAGAATGTGCTCCGAAAAATAATAACAATTAAGTGAATTGAAGTTGCTTGAGAGTGGCAGGCCAAATACGTTTGTATATACGTAGCCGAAGAATATGCTCCGAAAAATAATAACAATTAAGTGAATTGAAGTTGCTTGAGAGTGGCAGGCCAAATACGTTTGTATATACGTAGCCGAAGAATGTGCTCCGAAAAATAATAACAATTAAGTGAATTGAAGTTGCTTGAGAGTGGCAGGCCAGATACGTTTGTATGTAAGTAGCGGAAAAATATGCTCCGATAAATAATAACTATTAAGTGAATTGAAGTTGCTTGAGAGCGGAAGGCCAGATACGTTTGGACATACGTAGCCGAAGAATGTGCTCCGAAAAATAATAACAATTAAGTGAATTGAAGTTACTTGAGAGCGGCAGGCCAGATACGTTTGCACATACGTAGCCGAAGAATGTGCTCCGAAAAATAATAACAATTAAGTGAAATGAAGTTACTTGAGAGCGGCAGGCCAGATACGTTTGCACATACGTAGCCGAAGAATGTGTTCCGAAAAATAATAACAATTAAGTGAAATGAAGTTACTTGAGAGCGGCAAGCCAGATACGTTTGCACATACGTAGCGGAAGAATGTGCTCCGAAAAATAATTGCAATTAAGTGAATTGAAGTAGCTTGAGAGCAGCAGGACAGATACGTTTTCACATACGTAGTCGAAGATTATGCTCCGAAAAATAATAACAATTAAGTGAATTGAAGTTGCTTTGAGAGCGGCAGGCCAGATACTTTTGTACATACGTAGCGGAAGAATGTGCTCCGAAAAATAATAACAATTAAGTGAATTGAAGTAGCTTGAGAGCGGCAGGCCAGATACGTTTGCACATACGTAGCCGAAGAATGTGCTCCGAAAAATAATAACAATTAAGTGAAATGAAGTTACTTGAGAGCGGCAGGCCAGATACGTTTGCACATACGTAGCCGAAGAATGTGCTCCGAAAAATAATAACAATTAAGTGAAATGAAGTTACTTGAGAGCGGCAGACCAGATACGTTTGCACATACGTTGCCGAAGAATGTGCTCCGAAAAATAATAACAATTAAGTGAATTGAAGTTGCTTGAGAGCGGCAGACCAGATACGTTTGCACATACGTAGCCGAAGAATGTGCTCCGAAAAATAATAACAATTAAGTGAAATGAAGTTACTTGAGAGCGGCAGGCCAGATACGTTTGCACATACGTAGCCGAAGAATGTGCTCCGAAAAATAATAACAATTAAGTGAATTGAAGTTGCTTGAGAGCGGCAGACCAGATACGTTTGCACATACGTAGCCGAAGAATGTGCTCCGAAAAATAATAACAATTAAGTGAATTGAAGTTGCTTGAGAGCGGCAGGCCAGTACGTTTGCACATACGTAGCCGAAGAATGTGCTCCGAAAAATAATAACAATTAAGTGAATTGAAGTTGCTTTGAGAGCGGCAGGCCAGATACTTTTGTACATACGTAGCGGAAGAATGTGCTCCGAAAAATAATAACAATTAAGTGAATTGAAGTAGCTTGAGAGCGGCAGGCCAGATACGTTTGCACATACGTAGCCGAAGAATGTGCTCCGAAAAATAATAACAATTAAGTGAAATGAAGTTACTTGAGAGCGGCAGGCCAGATACGTTTGCACATACGTAGCCGAAGAATGTGCTCCGAAAAATAATAACAATTAAGTGAAATGAAGTTACTTGAGAGCGGCAGGCCAGATACGTTTGCACATACGTAGCCGAAGAATGTGTTCCGAAAAATAATAACAATTAAGTGAAATGAAGTTACTTGAGAGCGGCAGGCCAGATACGTTTGCACATACGTAGCGGAAGAATGTGCTCCGAAAAATAATTGCAATTAAGTGAATTGAAGTAGCTTGAGAGCAGCAGGACAGATACGTTTTCACATACGTAGTCGAAGATTATGCTCCGAAAAATAATAACAATTAAGTGAATTGAAGTTGCTTTGAGAGCGGCAGGCCAGATACTTTTGTACATACGTAGCGGAAGAATGTGCTCCGAAAAATAATAACAATTAAGTGAATTGAAGTAGCTTGAGAGCGGCAGGCCAGATACGTTTGCACATACGTAGCCGAAGAATGTGCTCCGAAAAATAATAACAATTAAGTGAAATGAAGTTACTTGAGAGCGGCAGGCCAGATACGTTTGCACATACGTAGCCGAAGAATGTGCTCCGAAAAATAATAACAATTAAGTGAAATGAAGTTACTTGAGAGCGGCAGGCCAGATACGTTTGCACATACGTAGCCGAAGAATGTGCTCCGAAAAATAATAACAATTAAGTGAAATGAAGTTACTTGAGAGCGGCAGACCAGATACGTTTGCACATACGTTGCCGAAGAATGTGCTCCGAAAAATAATAACAATTAAGTGAATTGAAGTTGCTTGAGAGCGGCAGACCAGATACGTTTGCACATACGTAGCCGAAGAATGTGCTCGAAAAATAATAACAATTAAGTGAAATGAAGTTACTTGAGAGCGGCAGGCCAGATACGTTTGCACATACGTAGCCGAAGAATGTGCTCCGAAAAATAATAACAATTAAGTGAATTGAAGTTGCTTGAGAGCGGCAGACCAGATACGTTTGCACATACGTAGCCGAAGAATGTGCTCCGAAAAATAATAACAATTAAGTGAATTGAAGTTGCTTGAGAGCGGCAGACCAGATACGTTTGCACATACGTAGCCGAAGAATGTGCTCCGAAAAATAATAACAATTAAGTGAATTGAAGTTGCTTGAGAGCGGCAGACCAGATACGTTTGCACATACGTAGCCGAAGAATGTGCTCCGAAAAATAATAACAATTAAGTGAATTGAAGTAGCTTGAGAGCGGCAGGCCAGATACGTTTGCACTTAAGTAGCGGAAGATCATCATAAAACGCACAAAGGAGCTGCTGTCATAAATACTATGTGCTAAGACATTCAAAAAATGCCAAAAGGAAAAAGTCAACGAAAAATATATTGATTGAATAGTTGTGGAACGTCAATAGAATGAGACAGAAGCGGAAACAGACACAATCTCCAGCACAGAGCGAGGCTGAAATTCTACCTATTGTCTCGCCTTGTATACGCAACGCGTTTCCAACAATGCACTAAGTAACAACTCAGCTCTTGTAACAGTAACATTGTAACATTGACTGTACTGTAATGAGAATACAGGAACAATGTTCTCAATCAAGCTGTAAAAAACGAATTATATAAAACAACTAATAAATTAAAAAAATATTTCTTTTATATAAATCCACACTTAACTTTTACAAAAGGTTCTTTTCTAAGAAGGATTGAGAAAGTAATTGAAATAAGCCCTCTGTATTACACTGTCTTTATTAAGCAATATGATTAAAATAAAACTCAAAAATAAGTACATAAATATAAGAAATTATATTGTTGGTAATTGCTTTCTTCTAATGCTTAGTAAAATGGAATATTGAAAGCAAGTGTTTTTTTTATAATTTGTGATCAGTATGTTGCATTATGGTGAAATTTTCGTTGTGGTTTTTGATGTATGTGGTCAACAGCACAAGACTTTTTTATTTTAGGATTTTTAAAATAGGAACATTTTACAGAATAAATAGAGATAATAAGAAAAAAACCAATAATAACGACATTTCAATGCCTTCCCTTCCCCTTTGGACACTACCTACACGGACTTGACAATGTGGTGCAGGGCACTACTCGCCCTATTTGTGCCAAATTTCAAAACTTCACGGGTTTCCTTTATTTTTATTTTAGTGGTCGGACTAGATTGGAAGCGTAGAAAATTAGACGACAGGAACACTAACAGATTCTGATATTGCCTGAGAGAATTTATTTTGTGGGAAGGCTCTGCTGAGTAGAAGCAATACTTGCTTGTTTTTATACAAACTCAAACAAATTAAAAACTATAAAAAGCTCCTGCATAAATTAAAACGATATTTCTCTTTCTTCACACACAAAAAAAAAATTAAAAATTCCTGTAAAATTCCATTTTATACATTTCGACCAAAGGAATAAAACTAGGGGTTTACGGGCTCAGTAGATCAAATATAAAAGTGTTTGTCATAAGAATATTTTCTCCATTTTATTATACTACGATATGTAAGGTAACATATTATTGACTTAACTAAACATAACAAGCGGAGAGGTTAAACTGTTTCCACAGGTACAACTGAATATCACTTGCTCTAGAGTAATTTGGGGAAGGAGGACAATATCAATCTGAGTTCAAAACATTTTTTTTTGTGTTTAACGTCCGACTATTGTGCACACTTGGGCTAATGCAGACGATGGGATGATTGATATATGTTACTTGTAAAGTTGTATATATATATATATATATATATCAAATAGTTATTCCCATAAATATCAACAATGATATGGGCATTTATCATAGTTGATAGCGTACGATAAATGCCAAGCCTTGGCCGGGAATCGAACCCGGGTCCTCGGGGTGAAAGCCTAGTACCCTATCAACTAGGCCACCGAGGCGGCTCAAAACAAAACAAAATATTACTGCAATCGCATTAACGTTATCCCAAATTCATATTTTTGTTTGACTTCTAAACTTAGTTGTTTAGTAACTTAGTTGCTGTATCTTACAATTTGAAAGTTACGTGTTATTAAACCGAAAAATTGTTAATGGAGAAAATTTAAAACACGCTTTTACACAAACTAACAAGAATCCCCACCCATAAACGCACGCGCGCGCGCACACACACACACACACACGCCATCAAATTAATACTATGTTTGACATTTGGAGTGTATAAACGTTAAAAACAAAGCATTATCGAAATGTGAGATGTTTGTAACACTTTTCACTTTAAGGTAGCAAGAAAGTAAATACACAGTTGCCATAATAAAAACTCTGGGATAACTGTTGTTCATCAAGTCATTCATTAACAGATTTTTTTAAACGGTCTGTAAGAAATCTGATCAAATTTTACCCAAATGTACCCAAGCAAAACGTAAAGCTATGTTCATTAAACAATTTCAGTTTACTCTCGTAAATTTCTTTTATTTCAAATTTGGTACATTAGAATGGTGTTCATATTAAAAATTAAAAATCTGACGAAACAATTTTAGGTAACACATTATCCAGGTTTTTTTCGAATGTGAATTGAATGTAAGAGAGACTCTAATATTTTTTGTAACTTTTATTTAATAGAACATCAACTCGATGCCATTAATTTCTTAATATCTTCTTTAAAATATTTTAAAAAATTGTTTCTAAGTTTTATTTATGTTATGTTAGCCTTTATGTGAACTAGCTTAGTTTTTTGTGTTACATTATTTAATTGCATTATTATTTTTTAACTCAATTGAGTTACTATGTAATAATTTTTTAATTTTAGGTACGTGTGGTTGAATGTTACGGATCAATGATAAATACCCCAATAGTTTTTTTTTATAAAAGTAAATTTATTAAGATTATTTGATTATTGTTTCTATAAAATTTCACAACAAAATCCTGGCGGGATATTTTAAATCCCAATACAACAAAACTGTGTTTTTAAACCGAGCTAAATATGAAAATATTACTGAAAATATTGTAATTACCACTAAGAAAAATTTATTTACAGGACATTTCGAAATGGCAAAGTGTGATTAAAACCTATCCACTTAGCCAAAAACTTTATCCAGAAAAATAATAATATAAATGTCAGTAGTTAATTTTTCAATTAAATTAAACAGTAGAGTCTGTTTACAAAAAATTTATTGTAAAATGCAAAGTAGACGATAACTTCGTACAATGAACACAGGCCTATTAGTTTAGAAGTGTGTAGGGGCGCCAAGCAAGACTGAATATGTGCGAGACTAGTGTCAAAGTTAAATTAGAGAAAAAGCAGTGTTATCGCTATATTGTTGGACTCGAGATACTAAAAGCAAGTATTTTATCTAAATAGTTCAAGTTTACAAAAAAATGCAGCATGACCAGAATATGAACAAATACAAATATTCTCACACAAACTGTATCTGGCTGACTGATGGAAGCAAGTTTGTCAATCTCCCCTCCCTTCTTTATCTCTGAAAGAGAAAGAGATAAAGAAGAAAAGAAACAACACACACACACACACACACACACACACACACACACACACACATATATATATATATATATATATATATATATATATATATATATATATATATATATATATAGATAGATAGATAGATATCTTTATTTGTTTCACCCAACTTTGGGGTACACCAAATCAATCACTTCTCAATGTTCTGTGCCTTCCTCGTAGCCCAATATTGCTTCATAGGTTGTGATCTTGCTTTTCTTTCTTCGTCAGAGATTTGGATCGTTCGCTTGGATTTGACTTTGCCTTGGAACCGTTGCTTCTTGTCCTTGGTTATTGTTTTGGCTGTTCTGTCCATGAGCATAGTGTCAGTGATCTGCAGTTCTGTTATGTCTTTCTCCGTTTCTCTAAACCAAAGTGGTTTGGCTCTTCTACTGCGAAAGTAGTCAAATATTTTTTTGGTTAGTCTATTTTTGTCCATTCGGAGGATGTGCCCATAAAAATCAATTCTCCTTTTTCTTATTGTGTCTGATAGTGTTTCAGTTTTTTGGTAAAGAGTTTCATTACTGATGTGGTTGTTACGGAATTTGGGGCCTAAGATTTTTCGTAATATCTTTTTTTCTTTGATCTCCAGCCTTTCCTGGAGGATATATATATATATATATATATATATATATATATATACATTTTGTGGTTAACGTCCGACTATTGTGCACACTTGGGCTAATGCAGACGATGGGGTGATTTATAGCGTATGAAAATGCCAATGAAAATACCTCGCCGGGAATCGAACCCAGGTCCTCGGGGTGAAAGCCCAGTACGCTATCCACTAGACCACCGAGGCGGCTATATATATATATATATATATATATATATATATATATATATATATATATATATATAGAGAGAGAGAGAGAGAGAGAGAGAGTGTTTATACAGTTTATAAAAGTCGAAAAGTGACATAAAGGTCATTTCAAAGTCCCGGGTCCAGGTGAGCTATGATAGCCCTCCATCTCATTTTCTAATGGATTTTTGCTAATGACGAAAAACAGATATTTTCATAACTAGTACTTTTTTCCATAACATGGTAATAAGTTAATTATACTAAACATTCGCTACACATAAGTAGGTCATTCTAATGAACAAAAATATCCTTGAAATACGTTCGTCGTTATATATTTGTCACTGAAGATAATATTTACATTAACAATATTTTTTCAAGCAATAACATGAAAACTGTTGCAAAATATTTGACTAATTACTCTAAAATGAAGCAAATAAAAAATTCAAATATAATATTTACTGATTTTTCGAAAGAAAAAGTACTATTGCCGACGCATTTATCAGTCAAAAAAATATTTGAAGTTTTTTAAAATGGTTTATTATATTTTTTTACGATTGAAGTAATTGCTTTCCTTATTTTTATGAAACATTAACCACTCGTTTTTACTGTTTTCACTATATACTTTTTAAAAGTCAAGAACAAACTGGTTTTTATTAATTCAAGATATTTTGGATAATTATCCTTGTAAGATACTACTAACCAAGGCAGTCGGCCGCTTGAACACCCATTATACCTTTTATGGGTAGGCCTACTTTATTTTATCTTCACAAAAGTCGAGCTTAGCAATCAAGTAAGAGCGCTAGCACATAAAAGTTAGTTTTATTTTCTGTTTACAAAATAATGTTTGGCAAGTAGTAAAACACAAGGCCTGGAAACGCTGTGAAGTGTCAAAAATAAATCTTAAGTGTTATTAGGGGCAACGTCCACATGTTTCAAATTATACTTGTAGTAAATGTACTATGTACTATTACATGTTGTATTGTATTAGTTTGTAGGTAGTTTAAAAAGATTTTTAGAATATTTTCAGTAGCAAAATGAACATTGAAGCTACAAGACACAGACGATGAAATGAATACAAATATTTGTCTTTAGAACTAGTTTTCAATGGTCGTTTTTTTATACATTATATAAATATATATAATCTATTAAACCGTTTCGAAATTGTTGTCATTAAAAAAATCTTGAAAAATCAACTCATTTCATGTTACATATTCTTTTTATGAAATATGATCCTACCATAGTAATCACTGTTAAAATTAGAATACATTAGTACTTCAAAATTTCACTGAAATTAAAAAAACAAGAACTCCAACTGGTTTTAATGCTAATTCGAAAGAATAATAGTTCTTTTTAATGGAAAAATACCAATTTAATTTTTCAAGGATTGAATGTCCACCAAATTACTTGTTAGTTTACTTGTTATTTTGGTAAGTTTGCTTAACCCTACAAGAGAGAGACAGCTGAGTTTCGAAATTTTACTAATTATTCCTTCATTTAAGAAATTTTAAGTAGGCCTACTATTTACATTTTAAATTATTTCTTACAAATTGTAAATACCATGTGTTTACCTAAATACACAAAAGAGGTAAACCTCTTTAGCAATTTACTTTAGGAAAGAACTATGGTATTGGCCATTGTAGTTAAGTCCAGAACTAAAACCATGAAATGTATACCGATACTGATCATTAGAATACGTTTTGAAACGAGTCTTCTTTCTTACCAATATGTTATGCATAGGCAACATAGTGCCTTTCCAATAATGAACACATAAGATGATTCTAATTAATACACAATATTAAGCAGATTTGATTCAAACTTGCCGCAAGAATTGATTTTGCCAATGTAGTTTAAATATTTTGCCACACAAACAAAATAGCGGCTATGCAAAACCTTTCTTACATTAACAAAATGTGATTTCACCATTATTTCGTCGTTAAAGTTTGCACAAAGTTAACAATTTAAATTTTTATATTTGTTTCAAATAAGAAAAGCAACCCAAAAGCAGAATACATTTTCGTTTTTTAAAAGAGATTTAAATATAAATTGTAAATGCTAATTACAATTTACAATGTAGAATTTAAAGATTAATTACAATTTAAATACGAATAAATCAATGAATTGTTTTGATTTTGAATGTTCACCATATTGAAACGGAAGGACAGATATTTAAAAATGTTTAAGCAGTTATCAAAATGACTTTATGTGCAAAGTTTGATTTTTGCATATTGGAATTTAATTTTTTTTGTAATATTCCCATATGGAAATGTTTTTTTAAATATACATTAGAAATATCAAAAAATGAAAAAAATGAATATAAATAATTAAAATTAAGTATTCAAGATACTGTATTAATTAATTTTATTACTTGAATGCGTGTCATAAAACAAGTTAGCTTTTCTTTTATCTGTTTCCGATTCTTCGTAATACAATCTTATCTCTGCGAAAGTATTTTGTTTACCAAGATAACTTTGTCTGGTAAAATACCTCGTTTCGAAAAACATTTGAATGTATCAAAAATAATGTTTTACAATAATTTTACTTTGTGTTAGAATAAATGCAGTAGTTCTAAGAGCAGCGGACCTCGCTGTAATTATTTATATGGAGAGCCTCACGACAGAGCTCTGACGCGGACATAAACAGTTTAACCAATAACAGTTATATTTACGAATGTTACTAGACCCATTTTATTGAAAATGTAATGCACTTTCTCCATGAGCAGGATACAGTTATGGTAAATCTTTCGGTTCAGTTGGTATCACAGGAAATAGCCAGCAACTAACTCTCGTCGTTAAATCAAAGACCTCCGTTGTAAAACAAGTCAATGGGCAAAGTCTAATACATAGGCCCATAAAGTCTTTCGGTTCAGTTGGTATCACAGGAAATAGCCAGCAACTAACTCTCGTCGTTAAATCAAAGACCTCCGTTGTAAAACAAGTGAATGGGCAAAGTCTAATACATAGGCCCATAAAGTCTTTCGGTTCAGTTGGTATCACAGGAAATAGCCAGCAACTAACTCTCGTCGTTAAATCAAAGACCTCCGTTGTAAAACAAGTGAATGGGCAAAGTCTGATACATAGGCCCATAAAGTCTTTCGGTTCAGTTGGTATCACAGGAAATAGCCAGCAACTAACTCTCGTCGTTAAATCAAAGACCTCCGTTGTAAAACAAGTGAATGGGCAAAGTCTAATACATAGGCCCATAAAGTCTTTCGGTTCAGTTGGTATCACAGGAAATAGCCAGCAACTAACTCTCGTCGTTAAATCAAAGACCTCCGTTGTAAAACAAGTCAATGGGCAAAGTCTAATACATAGGCCCATAAAGTCTTTCGGTTCAGTTCAGGAAATAGCCAGCACTAAGTTAAATCAAAGATAAAGTGAATTACATAGGCCCATAAAGGTTCAGTTGGTATCACAGGAAATAGCCAGCAACTAACTCCGTTGTAAAACTCGTCGTTAAATCAAAGACCAGCCTAACTCTCGTCGTTAAATGTAAAAAACAAAGTGCCCATAAAGTCTTTCGGTTCAGTTGGTATCACAGGAAATAGCCAGTCGTCGTTAAATCAAAGACCGCCATTGTAAAACAAGTGAATGGGCAAAGTCTGATACATAGGCCCATAAAGTCTTTCGGTTCAGTTGGTATCACAGGAAATAGCCAGCAACTAACTCTCGTCGTTAAATCAAAGACCGCCATTGTAAAACAAGTGAATGGGCAAAGTCTGATACATAGGCCCATAAAGTCTTTCGGGTTTTAAACACAGTACTTTCGTGTTAAATTTCAAAACAATCGATCAATGGATTTGGCCATAACTGCGAACATTTTGCATTGTTAAATCAGAAGCTGACATCTTGAAGCGGAAGTAAATGAAAAAAAATCTTACATATAGCCTACGTTGTTCTGGGTTTACGAAAGGGTACTTTCGTACCAAATTTCAAAACATTCGGTCAATGGGTTTATCGAAAAACGCTTAACAAACAAATACACAAATTAAATGATGAATGGTCGAGTTAAAAGAGAGACCTTGCTTTGCTCACTCAGTGATATATCACATTATATTATTATTACTGCAAATACTCTAAATTGTCATGTTAGACTATTCGATTCATTGCAATGTAAGGTACTAAAATTACGTTCACACAATATGATCCAAAACGAAGGACACTAAAACATCATTCTATCAGCGTTTTTGCTAAAAAGTTGAATAGGCCTATTCAAAACACACAAACAAGGAATCCATAAATCAAATAACGTTTACAATTACGTTTCGTGAACAAGCAGTCCGTGTAGATCCTCAGAAATGTATCTTAAAAGGTTCAGCCATTTCCTCTACGACTGCCGCAGACCTCTTGCACAGTTCACCAATAGTTAACTAAAAACAGATTCTTTTTAAATACCCCATACGTACTATTCAGGTAATTCTAGATCAGTGGGGGTGGTGCTATGGAATGTCTGTTCTATATTAATCAAAGCTGGTCCCTTACTGGCACGTTCCCCTCTCTTGCAGAAACTAATTTTATTTAAGAGGTAAGTTTCGTGCTTGATAGAAATGTTTTAAGTCCCTAACAAAATACATAATGACATGCACCCTATATCGTACATAATTTACAGTCACCGAATTGATCCACTGTCATTTTCAGATAACGCACACCTTAGCACACGTTCCCGTGGAGTGATTTCTAAGTAATGATAACTAGTAAAGTGAAACAAGAAACATTATTGCTAAATCCACTCAAGTGATCCACTCGTCTAAAATTAAACATTAGATAAAAGTGCAAGACTATCACACACTATTCAGTTTCGGTGGTACCATACACACTCACTCATTAAATGTATTTAGATTAGCACTTTAGCGTTTACAATAAAAAGTATTTTAGTAAGATTTACATGAAGTTGGTAAGTAAATTACTGGGTATATTGTTTAATAATACTTTCAACAAGTTGGTTATCCACGTAAATCCGTTTCAAAATGGTGGCCGTCAAACTTAGCGTTTTGAAAATAAACGGCAGTGAGATTAATTTTTTCAATTCAATTAAACTTCTAAATTGAAATCGAATTTATAAACATTTCAAAATTGATTAGAACAATGAAATTAGATTTTTTTAAATCAGAGATGAGAAAGTTATGACATTCGTATATTTTTGTCGCTATTTGAAACAGATAAATTAATTTTGCTTGGTAACAATTTTTATCAAAGTTATATGTTCTGCAAAGTTTGATTTTCGTGAACTGAATTGTTTTTTTAGGTGATGTTCTTCAGTGTTGTCTGCGTTGAAAATCGTATTCCTCCACCTCAGCCAAACGTGTTCGTGCCACGATTGTTGGAATTAGAGTAATTGTTTAAGCGTGTGTGTATTTACGCTAGCGACTAGTCAATCTGCGTGCTTGGCATCTTATTGGTGAACGTGTCATTAAAAAAAAATGCTATCTGTAAGTATTAGTTAACAATATTCTAAAACTTTAAAACTCAATTTTTTTTGTCTGCACATAATTGAAAAATTTGATTTTACACATTAAATTCTTGATTTTCGAAAGAAATAATTTTTAAAAAATCACTAACGTTTAAAACTGTTCTCAAGTTTATAGGATTTGTGTTTTGTATACAGTTAAAAGACTGTATTTTTTGTTTTGTTAAATAACACATAACTGACCGAGCGTGTTGTCTCAACTCTACCGTTCGACGTTTGGTTTGCTGGTTTGTTAGGAAGTTTTGGCCAAACGCATTGACGATTATTTTGAAATTTGGTATGCTGGTACCTTGTATAAACCCCAAACGACCCATGAATAAGACTTTTCCACATTTACTTCCGTCCTAAAGATGATGGCCAATGATTTAACGAGAGTTAAATCCATGGTTATTTCTTATAGTAGGGCCTATTGGTTAAACGGCAATTCCTATAGTAATTTTGACCGCTCATGAAGAAAGAGCATAAAATTTCCAATACAACTGATCCACTAACATTTCCCCTAATTGTTACTGTTACCGGTTAAATTGGTGGAAAAGTTACGAGCACGTCAGACCGACTTCGTGGAAAGCTTTATATATTAATTAAGACTAAACTGCGAGGTTCTGTGAACTACTGAAGTGCAATATACAAATTTTATTTAATACGAATGTGATAACAATTATGTATGTTAATATTTATATTTTATAAATACTGTCATTATGGAAATTGTTATAACCATTATATTTTACCTACAATTATTAAAAAATAATTCTATTTTGGTTTACCCTTAAAGTTCTAGTGTTACGTTGTTGGCAGACAAACAAACGACCTTAACACAGACATAAATATCTACAAACATACAACTATTTATAGGGATATAAACGTTTCTTACTTAATTAACATACTAATATATGCTCATTTCACAATAGAGAAAAGTGATTGCATTGTTTCGCGCTGTAGTGGAGTCCACTTGTATTAACATTCTTGAATGGAATGTAATTCCCATTAACATCTCAGTCAGCTGTTTACAAAGACTTTCGCCAAACATTTGTTCTGGGAAATAAACGTACGAACATAAAAACGAAACTTTTGAGCAAACAGAATTTAAGTCTACAGAAATGTTTTAAATTCAGTTACCGTGTTACAAAGGGACACGGGTAAAGTTGTGCTGAACAATTAAAACAGATTTCAAAGTTTTGCGTTACATTTCAACAACAGTCGCAGCTGGAAGAAATTTTAAAATAAAAAAGAACACTCTAATGAGCGTAAGTCGGTAAAGTAAGAAACAATAATAAGTAAAAAAGAAAAATATATTTTTAATTATGTTCATATTTATTGATCTCTAATTAAAGTCCAATAAAAGACTGTGGTAATATTGTGGGTATCCAATCAAATGTTTGCTATAACGTAATTTTAAAAAGGCTTTTGAACGTGTCAAAATTAAACTTGATTAAGTATTTTAGTATCTTTAATTTTTATAAGCCTACTTAATAATACTATTATAAAAAACTTCAATAATTAAAAGTATTTGATTCTGTTTGAAATTAAAAATAAAAATAACGTTTCCAGCTTACGGCTTTACTTTCTCGCTACACAAACTATAAACAAAGTTTAGTGATTTTGAAAATAATTTGGAATTTTTATGGATCTTATAGTTTTCAGGCCTCCCGAGTCAAAAAAAGTGGAATATACTCGAACGTCTGTCTGTCCGCGAGCGCCTGTGTGTGCAATTAACAGATTTTGTTAAAAGATAGCATGCAAGTCACGTTGATTGATGATAACAAATTTTTACTAGTGATGACCTGTGTAAGAGATTCGACTTATTATTGCTCAAGTTAGGGCAAAAATAATTAAACTAACTTGAGTCTTTAACAGGTAAAAAATAATAGGAAAACAATTTCTATTATTGAAAAAAATCATATATTATGTTGTTTTATCTTCCTTTTTTACTTTAATTACGATAATTAACGTATGTATTTTTAACAACATAACCTAAAACTTATTAACCTAAGAGCTGTTCAATGAATCAGCTGATCTTTATGAATTAATATAAACAACTGACCTTTTAAAATAAGTAACAAAATAAAATTAACGATTCATTTCATGTACTTAAATTGGTCAAATATGTTTGTTGTTTTCGTAGTATAGTAGTTATTACGTGTACCTCACAAGCACAAGGTCTCCGGTTCGATCCCGGCGGAAACAGAAATTTCTAATTATAATTAATTAACAGGTACTCGTCGCGGCTTCTTTTGCTATATTTTTTTGTGCTAAGAAATGTTATAAATTTACTAATTATTTTAAATAATCACTTAATAATTTACAATTTTTCTGTAAATATAATATAAAAATATTAATGAAATTATAAATAATGTTAGTAAATAATATAGTAGTAAGAATTTTTATTGAACCCAATAATGCGCGTTCATTTAATTTAACGTATGTCAGAAACTGAAGGTAGAACTGTTTTTCTTATCATTCATAGTCTCTAAGCTATAATAATTTCAGCTGTACTTTGTGTAAGTAGTTTAATAGCGTTAAAATTATTTTTTTTCAAAATCTTCTCTTAGTGCTCACGTAAACGATGAAACGAAGGTCCCTTCGAAATTTCAAGCCTGTAGCTTTTATAGTTTGGTTTGTGCTTTGATTATGAATCAGGACATCTTCTTTTATAAATATAGATTTAATATGAGACGCGACGTACAAAATATACTGTTATATATATATATATATATATATATATATATATATATATATATATATAAAAGTATATATCAATATAAACATGTTCCTGGCATCACACGTCCCCCAAAATCCTACACGAAACCAGCCCTAAAACAACATGATACATGTTAAATTTTTTGCGATGTTTTTTTAAGGTTCTAATCGTAAAAAAATAATGATTCTGAATGTTCCAGTGCTGAGTTGGTATAATATATCTGTTTGGTTGATTGAGTGGATGTAATTGTTGTACGTGCCAGTTGCTCGGAGGAACGAAGCGACTGCATGTGACATCAAAGCATGAGTGCAATGCCGAGCAGGCAGCTCCGGGAATGAACGCTCTGTATACGTGGACGTGGAGTGCTGATAATGTTTGTATTTACTAGTTACAAGTAGTACGTCTATGTAATGTATATTTATGTCACAATTGATTGTTGACTTATATTACTCTGAAATAGTAGACTATTTAATAATTAGTTACACAATAAGGTTAATATAGGCTATAGGCCTATAAATGTATTAAAAGTATTTTGACAAAATGTTATTAATTTTGACGTATATTTATTTTAAAACGTTTTTTGTGTACGACTTTACTTTAAATTTAAAATTCTCTTTCGAATTTCAAACAAATTTAAAAACTAAACATTTTCGCAATATTTCCGTCTGACACCTAAAACATCTACAACGTTAGGTAAACAATTCTATCTGTTAGTGTTGGCCAAACCGAAAGTAGTAATAAACGTTTAAGTTGATTTAGTTGAAGTAATTAAACAAAGTAAGTATTTTGCTTTGAGCGTAAACGGTTCGGGTTATTTGAGAAGAACAAATAAACAAAAGGAGAAACAAGGAATACGCACTTCTTTGTGCGATATCTCAACATGCTTCGAAGGAAAATATTTGTTTTACAAGAAAAGCACGTGTTCAAAAGTAAATACACGCATTTCCTTCTTT
Source organism: Callitettix versicolor (assembly GCA_022606455.1). NCBI lineage: Eukaryota > Metazoa > Arthropoda > Insecta > Hemiptera > Cercopidae > Callitettix > Callitettix versicolor. The sequence continues at coordinate 59,950,497 of CM040183.1, forward strand.
GTAGCCTACCAACATACATGGTGAATGAAAAGTTAGGTACCTGACGACCCGTAATATGTTTAAAAAATGGCAACATAGTAACACTAAAAATTGCTTGGATTCTTAATCAATAATAAACAAATGAACGAAATAATTCAAAATGGCGGACCTAAAAATGTAAAAAAGTATAACTACAAAAGCATTCAAAATATTATTCATTTGGTTTTAATTCAATGCTATTAATTTTAAACGCTTTTTATAAAGTTTTTAATGACGATTGAAATAAAGATATTATTGAAGAGGAGATGAAGATGTAAACGTCAAAAATTGATCATTATGATGACTGTGACGATAACGGGTATTGATGATGAAGTTACTAAATATTTCCACGCTGTTAGTGGATTAAGTAGCCTACTTACAAGGAAAGCAGAGTTGTAAAATAGATGGCATGTTTGACAATATTTAAAATACAGCCCCTGGAAATTAATTAAAAATAACATTGCCCTCCTGGGTTATTACTAAAGTTACATTCGACCTTATCACTCTATTTCACAAAAAAATGAAAAATAAACTTTACACGATTTAATTGGTCTCGCTTTCTGAAAACAACAGCTGTTAATAAGTTGATAATACTTACTGGCTGTGGTAATTGTTCCAAAAATAAGACATCTCGCCGCCCGCGGACCCAGAGGTCGGAACGTCAACATCGCAAGACCGACTCCTGATTACAATGGACATAGGCCCTGAGTCTCTCTTTTTTAATCTGCGACTCAGCAGAGACGACATACCGACTGATTGCGTTCTGTAGTGATAGCACACGTTAGAACTTAACACTTCACTAACACACTCATCACAACTAGATTAGAGTCGCACTTTGAAACAAAACTAAATGTCTATATTTTTTGAAATCGTATTTCAAAAGCTTCTTCCTTGTTTAAAACAAACTTGCTATTCCAATAAAACTACTCGATACAATTAAGCGACTTTACACTATTTAATTAACGAACTCTCCGATTATCTTTTTTGTTTGAATAAATAAAAGCGATCTTTTTATTACTGTTAACAAATAAAACAATTGTATTGTAAGTTGGAAATAAATGTGTTATTAAATTATGAAAAGAATTGATAATATTGATTTGGTTTTAATTAAAGTAATAAATAATAGTTAATTTTATTATAATAATTTTAGTTTTGTTTTCAGTATACGTAATGAATTAGTTAGAAAAATTGCAATTTTCATATTTATTTAAAAAAAAATATATTAAAAAAAGTAAAAAAAAATAACCATTAGAGAAAATTTTAGGACAACATAAAAAAGGTTTCAAAGAAAAGCAAACTTTTCTGTAACTGATGACAATAGTAATCTAAAGAAATCTAACATTTAAAAGATTATATAATTTAAAAAATATTCTTCACAGTACAATTATTATTATTATTATTTTTTACGCCCCATAAAAATTTTAAATTAAAAAATATCGTTTACTCTTTTGCTTATAAGTCCCTAAACTAAACGATTCAGATACACTGATTAACACAACATCCGAACTATTTCACCGACGAATCCGTAACTGTCGAGGTTATCAAGTAATCTCGTAAAGTTTTTTCCCTCCCCTCCCATCTACAAACATCGTTTCTCACTCCCAAAGTTTTACAACTCCACCATTTTATGCTTTAAGACAGCTGTTAATTAGTTTGGCAACTACGTTTTCCGAAATGATTCAATAAAAGTCTGGTTGTATAAATGTGTCCAATCTGGACTACAGCCAAAAGTACTTTGATCAATAAGTGCTATATTTTATTTTAATATTTCATTAAAACAAAGTTTCAATAATTGGTAGGCAAGTATGTTCACTGGTCACGCCTCTTTCACACATGCGTGTGTAGTTAAACACATGCACGCACGCACACATGCGCCCCCATATATATATATATATATATATATATATATATATATATATATATATATATATATATATATATATATATATATATATATATATATATATATATATATATATATATATATATATATATATATATATATATATATATATATATATATATATATATATATATATATATATATATATATATATATATATATATATATATATATATACATACACAAATTATTAAATAAAACGTTTTGGAAAATTAAATAATAATTCTACTTTGTATTTTGTTCACGTCCGTGATAATAATAATTAATAAAAGCGTGACTAAAAAATGTTTAAAAATAAAAATATTTATATTTGATCAGTTTTCACTTTTTAAATTCTCAGTAATAAATTATTTTATATTTTACGGCAGTTCTCTTCTAATGGATAATTTTTAATTTATCGTTTACAGTAATTAAAAAAGCTTTCCAACAGTTAAACAATCATAAACTTAAAGTTTTTAAATATCTATATACTGTATTTGTCACAGAAAATAATTATTAACTCAGCACGGAAACAGTACGATAATAAATTTGTATTTAACTTTAGTTAAAAGTCACTATGTTCAGTATAATGATCTGCCTTCCCTAGCTTCGTAAATTCTACTTACGGTGACGCGTTTCGGAGAACCTCCATCTTCAAAAACTATATCTATACTCCTATAAGTTTTTTGAAGATGGAGGTTCTCTGAAACGCGTCAACGAAAGTAGAATTGACGAAGCTAGGGAAGGCAGATCATTATACTGAACATAGAGATAATAATCTTAGCAGAAAAGAAGAAGAATATAAAAAGAATTAGTTAAAAGTATTTACCGTAAACTGAACTGTTGCTTAACATTTATCTTTTAAAATAATACAAAAATAATAAATAAAATTACATAGAAAAAAATGTTATAACAACGCTTAAAAAACATAATCCTAACTGAACGAAAACCTTTGCTATAATTTATACTGGTACTTTTTTTTAGGAATTCGTTTCATCCCTTTAGATAGATTGTTGTGATTATTGGCTGTTTCATTTACACAAAAAAAGACTAAAACTATATATATATATATATATATATATATATATATATATATATATATAAATTGGACAACGAAAATTTATTGAAAGAACGTATAATATTTTAACCTTATTTTCCTTCAAAATACTATCCTTCTACATGCACATGCTTCTTCCACCGTCCATTCAGTTGTTGGAAGCACTCCTGAAAGACATTTTTTGAAAATTTTGTTTAGCCGCTTTGTCGCATTTACCATCACCTTTTTTGAATCAGCACAACGATGTCTCTTCAATGTCATTCTCAGTCGTGGAAACAGGTCTGTTGTTAAACAGGTCCGATGTTAAAATACTTGGTACTTCCTTTACAACTCTCAGAAGAATCATCAGTCTGCTGAATGGAAATCATAACCATCACTAAGAAAGAAAAAAATCATCACTAACTGAGGTAAAGCGATGTTGGAGGTGTTTTTTTTTATCCACTACGAATTTATTCCGGAAGGGAAAACGGTTAACAAAAAAGTGCACAAGGATATCCTGAAACGGTTAGAGATGCAGTTAGATGAAAACGACCTTAAAAATGGGCAGGGGACTATTGTTTTTTGTTGCATGATAATGCCCCGTCACATCGATTGCTGATGGTTAAACAATAGCTTTATTACAGCCAAGCACAATGTTACCACTCTGGAACACCCTACCTATTCTCCCGATTTTGCAATACCGGAGTTTTACCTTTATACACGACTGAAAATGACATTGAATGGACATCGTTTTGCTGATTTATAAGAGGTGATGAAAAAGGCGACGAAACTGCTAAAGAAATTTCCGAAAATGTCTTTCAGGAGTTTCCAACAATTGTATGAACGGTGGAAGAAGTGTGTACATGCAGGAGGAGAATATTTTGAAGGAAAATAAGGTTAAAATATTATACGTTCTTTCATGAAATTTTCATTGATCAAATTCGGGAATGTTTTGACCTACTTGGTATTTATGTAAAACAAAACAATTCCAGGTTTACGAAAGTAGTCTACTGTATACGTACACATTCATATGCAATACTTTAGAAAATACATATTTATAAAACGATGCATTATATCCAGGAAAATTACAACCCTATAAAATTATTTTATTTTGTGATATGTCTTCTACCGTGAGACATTTTCAGATATAGCCACTAATAAAGTGTCATAAAATTCTTTTATTTAGTGATATATGTTTCGACGTGAGACATCTTCAGATATAGCCACTAATAAAGTGTCATACAATTCTTTTATTTAGTGATATATGTTTTATTTAGTGATAAAATTCTTTTATATGTGAGACATCTAATAAAATGTCATTTCTTTTATTTAGTGATATATGACGTGAGACATCTTCAGATACAGCCACTAATAAAGTGTCATACAATTCTTTTATTTAGTGATATATGTTTCGACGTGAGACATCTTCAGATATAGCCACTAATAAAGTGTCATAAAATTCTTTTATTTAGTGATATATGTTTCGACGTGAGACATCTTCAGATATAGCCACTACGGCTGAAGATGCCTCACGGCCAAACACATGTCACTAAATAAAAGAATTTTGTGAAATTATGTAATTTTCCTAATTTTCCTTGATAACATAGATTTCCACCAAGTACCGACTGTGTGTTCAGTAAATAAAATTGCGTCGTCTTTTAGTTAAAATCACTTTAGAATTTGCTCATTAAGGAATTCCACCACATACGAAACGTTGTAATTAATAAATAATTTACATATTTGCTATCTGAAGATCTTTAATCAAGTTTCCATATAGGTAAAGATGAAAACAAGTTATGTAATCTTCAAGCACGCAACGTCGATCCTGCCAAGGAAATGTGAATACCAGGAGCTAAATAATTGTTCAACAAGAAGTCACTTAATGGTAAGTGGAATTATGAAAGGAAAAGGTATACCGTACTACTAAATGAGAGGTTTTTTAATATTTTTTACTTAAAACCACTATTAAAGTTAGATTTTTTGAACGCACTTTTTAAATCGAAAAACTTAAATTATAGACAAAGAAATTTCACTTATTTGATAATTTGAATGGAGTATGCTGTCATTCTTAGTTTTCTTAAATCTGAGTTGATATTTTTAATAAAAGACACTAATTAGGTAATTGCCGAATTAAAGTTATTCTTAACCCGAGGTAGCCTACGTCAATTGAGAATTGACAACCTAGGATTTATAATTATTTCCATTGTTTGAACTAAATCTTTAATAAAATCATTACTAATACAATAGAAGGCAACGAAGTTAAAAATGATATTGGAAACACGAAAATTATCAAGTGGGAAATAAATATGTGAATTTTTTGAAAGACTGTTCTTACAAATACCCAAAGAAATACAAATGGGAGGTATTTAATATCCTCTTCAACTTGGTTTCGAAGAAAATCATTCTACCACAGAACATCTTCATAGACTTATCAGTGTAATTGAAAGAAGATTAGAAAATAAAAATATATGCCTAGACATATTTCTGGATAACACTGAAGGTTTGAATAAACTATTCACACATTTACCAGAGCAGTATTACATTTTGAAATGTCTAACAAATATTTTTGAGTATAAAAAAATATTCGAAATTAAGAATGATGCTTAGGAAAATATCATTAATAACATAGTTTTACGAACTGTGCTGTACATTTTATGCATTCAGAACTTACATCTAAAAACGCAAGTACTACTTTTAAAGACGAACAGCTGTTATATCTGTTGAAAACAGGATTAGAGAGGTAACAAACAAAGTTCAAAGTCAAAATAATGACGTCAGTGACTAATTAAAATTAATAAGTTTAAGTAAACTAGCATAAGTTTTACTAATAAAATAGTAAACCCAATACATGTAGAAATTAATTAAGTCTCTATGCAAATACAGCTAAATATCTAGAGATAGTTCTTGATGTTTCTATGCAATGCACATTCAAATAGAAGTGGAACGTGAAAAATCAAGAATTCAACATTAGAAACGGGAATATTATTGACTTATTAGAAGGAATTCTGAATTGTCAGATTACAACAAACTGCTGATTTACAGGATATTTCTAAAATCTGGTTCGACATATCGTATCTGGCAGTGGGGTTGTATTAAATGTTATGCATCGTTTAAATAACAAACATTCCAGAATAATGTACTAACTAGCACAGTGCATGTACTCTTAAGTAAGAAATGAAGATCTACAAAAAAGATTCTAAAGATGGAAACACATTTTTTTTTAAAGAAAACTGCAGAGAGGAATACGTAAAACGTTAAGATGAATAACTAGTATTAGTTATGATGTGATGAAACAGTGTTAAAGTATAAAAAACATTTGACTTGGTGTTTTTGTGATATACTACTGTTGTAGTGAAATTGGGGTTCGGTGATCGATGTGGCTAAGGCAACGATCAGTGTGCTGCGTCCGTAAAACTTCGAACCTCAAGGTTCTTAGTTCGAGCGGCGGTTACTCCCGTTGCATTTTCTTACCGTTAACGCTGATCCGTCGTCCTAAATTGCCTAACTGGCATAAAGAATGAACGTTAAAAACATTTTCACTACTCTCCTAAATTTGTGTACAGAAGTCTATCATTTATAACCCACGGATGCTTTGTTGAAAATAAAAATAAAATTAATTTAATTCAGTTGAAGATTAAAATTAAATATAGTTTATGTTAATATGTTTATATTTCATAAGAAAATGAGAGAAAAAAACAATAAACACACTATTTATTATCAGTTTGTAACATTATTTTACCACGCCTATTAATTGATACAGTTTTAAACGTCAACAAATAAATCAATTTGATTGTTTTAAATTATTTTGGCAAATCCCAGAAAGTACAATAAATTACTAAAAGTATTAAAACAGAAATTCCGAACAAAAATAATTCTACCTCCAAGTAACATTGGACTGCCCATAAAACCAACGTGATTTATGAACATATAAAAGAGTTCCATTTGCAATAACTTTTGCAATTGCAAAAAATTATTACTCATATAATATATTGCATGAACTTTATTTTAGTTATAATTAAATTGTAGGCTGTAAGTTAATTCTTTAGGAAAATGAAAAATTTGAAACTGAATCCTGGAACCATGAAATAAGCACCGATTCTCACTTCAGAACTAGTATCCAGTTGGTAGTTAAACATTCGTTAGCATTTATATCGCATTGTAAATTTATAGTGATTTTAAATATAAATGATAATTTATGCAGATTTTAACGTTGGTTTGATAGTGAAATATATTTGAAAAAATGGAACCTAAAAAACGCTTTGAACGTTGAAATTTCTGATTTTATACGACCTAAAAAAGTTTGATTTTATAATTTGATAATGTTAATTTAACGTCAAGTAAATTCGTAAGTAAAATGTAACAACCAAAACTGTTTTATTTACCAGTAGTTTAATAGAACTTGCAAGTAATATACGTGATTAAAGAATAATACCGGGTAGCAACCAAATGCGGAGCGAAGCTGCGCTAAACTCAGCAGAGAGGAGCGGAATGAAGATGAGCGACAATTAGAAGCTGAGTTCAGTCAGTTTAAAGAACACATGTGTATCTTTTAAATATTTAGGCCTACTTTAACGGATTCTAGGAAATTACTGTGTTTAAAAACTATATCCTAGGCAACGGTAACCTAGGTAACAGGAAATAATAGTTGGAGGTGTGATCAGGGTGGTGACGGAAACTAGACAGAGCCGAAGCTATGCGGAGCGAAGCCCAGCGACGCTGTTTGACTCCGCTCAGCTTCGTTATGCTTTTCAGTGGTCCGCACTTGTGTTAAAAACATTAGGTTTGAATGCGTAGTCCGCTCCGCTCAGAGCACTTCCGCCAGGCCTATAGCTTAACCTTAAACTGTAACGTGAAATTGCAAAAAACTCTTGAATATCCTATTTATTAATCGAAATGTGTTTTTAGGTTGACTTCGAAAAAACAAGAATCTGAATCAATGCATTGTTTATTAACAAAACATGAATAATACGCTGTATATATATCCAGAGCGATACAGACTTTACTGCATAACCTATGGAAAGCAAAACATCTTTAAATCAAACCTTTGTGTTAACAAAGATAAACAACAGATCAAGTTGTATAAGAACAAGTTGTATAAACAACAGATCAAGTTTTGTTACAACAAAAAGCAAACAGTTTATTGTGCAGTTGCTGTAATATTCCTAACATATTAATGGCGCAGCGCTGAACACAATGTCTATAAGAACAAAGCAGAAATAAAGAAGAATTTTCAAGTTATTGGTATGATTTCTTTATTTGTCGCAGACACCTCTCAAGGTCGTCAGCTTACGTACTTCCTTGTAGAAATACCAGTTCCTTGATTACCAGCACAACACGTGACGGACAGAAGCCACAACGTTACTAGCACTTAACACTTCTGCCACAGCGCGATACATTGTTACAATATTCAGTCTTATTCAACAATAGAAAAATATTTCATCATTGACGAACGCCATTGCGCCAACAGTGCACAGAATTGTGACCGATGTTGTAAGAACTGTTAAAGTCTTACCGCTCCGCTAATTACTGTTAATTAAACAGAAGAAAGACAGGTGCTTCCGATGACGTCACATACTTCCTTCAGACCTCACGTTATATTCGTGAGTCTTACTGTTACTCCAAGTGGGACAATTAGTATTATTTAGCTGCACAAGGAAAACCGATAACGGCTATAATATCTTAGTCATTTCAAATATGGAACAATAAATGGAACTTCAGCTTGTACGAGGAATTTTCTGAAAAAAAAACTTTAAAACGGGGATGTATGGGTAAGTATTAAATGAACACGTCAAGATACTGTATTTATTATTACCGAATTTGTATATTTTCTTTCTTTGAACACGGTGTAGGCCTATCTAGAATAACATTATTTGTGTTCGATGAAATACAAATTAGTAAATAAATGTAAGTAATGGTCTGTGTAAGAACTTTTTTATGATTCAGAAAAACACTCTTTCACGACTTCATTAAACTTTGGAGAATTGAAAAATTACGAATGAACGAAGCCAAATTTTCTTACAATGTTTTTAAATCTGTCACTTAAAAAAGTAAGCATATTATAATAAGAAAATACTGTCGAAAATGTGTGTTTAAGGATAGAAATACAATAACACAACACTAATAATATAGTAATAACATTAATAGGAAAATTATACGATAAATACTGAATAATGCAAATATCAATAATGTAAACTTCTTATTACATATTTCAAATAAAGCATTTAAACTCAAAGAAAAATTGTGTTTCCAAGAAACGTATTTTTAAAAAAATCTGGCATTTTTATTATACTATCCAAAGAATTGAACCGAGTTTAAAAATCCTCCGGACTGAAATTGGCATTTGACTCTGTGACATAAATACCATTGGTTTTACAATTTCAAACTATTACAATTGTTATTAGCAATAAGATAAAACTGTAAACACTATGCTAAACTTAAATAAATTTTTATGTATTGCTATTTAGTTAACTGAATTTTTTAGAGTTAAATTTTATGATTTTAACGAATTGTAAAAAAAATAACATTCACAATCACTAAGCGATTATAGGTAACATTGGAAAACTCGAATTTAAGTTGAATCAGATTAAAATCAAGCTTTTAATATAATTCTGTGCATTTTTTATAACTTTGTAAAATAAGCTTATAATTGATTTGAATAAAACATATAATGATTACAATTAAAAACATATATGCAGATAAATTATAATAATGTCTCTATTAGTTATTACAGTGATTGAATAACAATTAAAAAACCGTTTTCAGCAAAGTTGTTTTAGAAATTATAAGAAACGGCAATTACTTTCGTTTTAACTAATCCGTCATAAACGGAAAACCACTTGATTAAATAACGGTTGGCAAGTTGTACTTAATTGTCAATTTCAGAAAAACTCTGTAATAAATGCTACAATCTCCTCGACAAATTATGAGAAATGAAAATCTCTCGAGTCGACGTTAAATTATATTTCTGTAATTTTCTTAATAGCAATGATCTAATTTTACGTGCTAAATTGTTGTTTAGTGTTTGGTTATTTGTAAACTAGAGTGTGCTGAGTGTAATTTTACGAAAGTGGAACAAAATATTTGTCTTAGAAGTTGTATTGGGAAACAACTTTACGAAATGGTTAAGTAAACACACTAGTTACTCGTGCTTAGCCTCTTAGAGGCAGGGATTTACTGCAAGAAGGTTAATGCCTGTCAATTATCAAAAATAATCCTGTTTTGTTTGGCTATATAATGAGCTGCCTTTCAACGTAGCCTATTACACAGTATGGGTATTTGTGGAAACTATAATCGAAATGTCTTATAACAGGATCCGAAATATTAATTTAATTACTAAATATAATTTGAGTAATTGAGTAATAATTTGTGCGGATATATGCATAATATAATATGCATTCTTAAATATAATGTACAAATTGTTTAAAAGAAATTTTTCATGTACTAAACCAACTTTAAAGTTCCATTCGCTCTCGTTCTCTCTCTCTCTCTCTCTCTCTCTCTCTCTCTCTCTCTCTCTCTCTCACACACACACACACACACACCAATACTGTAGTCTATATAAAGTACTTAACATTTGGATAATATCTACGTATCAATATTTACTGCTAAGGGTTATTAATTTTAATAATATTATATATCGTAGAGGGGTTTTTTTGTAAAATAAAATGTCAATAATAACTCCTTTTCAGATTTAAAAATGAATTAATTTTGGATACGATAATAAAACTTTAAATGTCATACTGTTAGTTTTAATTTAATGACAAAATATCACTTTTTTACTTTTAAAAGTATTCAGCAGCCTATTGTTGTTATATTACGATGTGTGTAATTGACTAATCAATTTATAAGAACAGAGATAACCATGAGTTTAGCAATTGCAATTGTCAGCATATGAAAAAGATAAATTAAGACATGTCAAGGTCAAAACGTAATTAAACCAGAATAAAGCAAATATAAAAATGCGAGTATATTTTGTAATATCTTTAGAAGTCTTTACTGATAGAGATAAATTTTATTGGTACTAAAGTTTATGTTTATTATAATAGCGACAAAACTTTAAAAATATTTTTTGTCTGTATAAATCTACTAAACTAAAGTAGATAATTACTTTTTAAATAAACTAATATTCTCCAATTAAATAAGAAAACAACTGGCACAAGACACGCACAAGATAACTGAGCACACACATACAAACACTATCATGCCTGGTTGTTTACTGAGGTTACTACTTATAGATACAAACTGAGTCACGTGTTTTAAGTAAGTATTTCTGTCTGTGTCGATTCATTCATCTGTAACGTATCGAGTAGATGACAGCCAGTGCCAAATATCGAGGACCAGGAAAGCGTTGAGATATGCCAAGCAAAAAATATGTACTACTTATACATTTAATTCGTTTTTAAATAAGTAATTATACTATTTTGAAGATTATTTAATAATAATTACAACGTCTTCCACCATGAAGCACGCCATCATTGTTGCTATTGCAACTAGAACTAACCAAACTACATTAAGTTTGTTTCATTTAAAATTTCATTTTAAAAGCTTCACTTGTAGCAAAAAAAATTAAAATTAATTAAGCTGTATTATTTTCAAAAATAATAAATTACCCTAAGGACATTTTTTATTGATACAATAGGAAAACTTACTTATTTCATTTGGTATAGAAAATTAACTCTTTCTCACCCATAGAAACACGTACGCTACTATTAATCAAGTACATCGAATTGTCAGTGTTATTGAAAATGCTCTAGAAGACAAAAAAAATTTGTGGAACAATATTTCTGGATATTGCCAAAGTTTTCGATACGGTTTGGCACGAGGGGTTGGAGTATAAATTAGAGACTTACCTAAGCAGTATTACGAAATGCTAAAATCATTCATATCAAATTATAAGTTTCAAGTTCGCCATTTTGGTGAATATTCGGAAGTTAAGAATATCTGTACCTCAAGGCAGTGTTACGGCTAACCCTGTTTTACCTATTCTATACAAGCGAGATCACACAAAATGATTATACAATTACTGCAAAATCTGCTGACGTCACTGCAGTACTCACTGTGGATAACAACGTAGATAAAGATTCAAACAAACTGCAACATTCAGTCAATACTTTTTCTAACTGGACAAAGAAATGGCTTGTTAAAGTGAACGAAAACAAAACTGTACACGTTACGTTTACAAATAAAAAGCTCTATCCGCTGACACTTTCTCAATATCCTGAAATGACCGAAGATTGTAAGTTAAGGTAGAAGGAAAATGTTAAAAAAATGAGGACCTTGACACCAAATATTTGAATATGATGAACTGTGCTGTCTCATGGGTGTAAATATCAATCATCAACCTCAAATAAACTATTGATTTACGAGCAGATATTAAAATCAGTCCGAACTTATGGTATCCAAATGTGGAGCTGTACAAGAAAATCATATGTAAATATTATACAATGCTTCCGAATACATTTTTGCGAGGAATGGTTAATGCTCCGTGGTATGTCCGCAATGCTGATCTACTGAACTTGGTTGCTGAAGAAATTAACAGACATGCAAAGAAACATTTTCATCTTGTCTTCGTTTAAGACAGTATTAAGGTCGATGTATTATGTAATAGAATAGAACGATGTTCGACATCTCAAGATGTCTACGTTGCACGACCGGTGAGAGTACACTTAATTTAGTGTGTTTATGACGCCAATAAGGACTTTACTTTTTATTAATTTTTTGTGTGTTTAACTTCCGACTATTGTGCACACTTGGGCTAATGCAAACGATGGCATGATTTATAGCGTATGAAAATGCCAAGCCCTGGCCGGGAATCGAACCCGAGTCCTTGGGGTGAAAGCCCAGTACGCTATCAACTAGGCCACCGAGGCGGCCTATTTTTTATTAAAATTCTCTTTTCAAGGAGTCTATTATTAAAGGAAATTCATTAGCCGATCTTGTAAGGTTGGTTATGAAAAAAATTGATTTAAAATAGATTTCAATATTACAAGAGGCAGATTTTATTATTAAAATTGGTTGTTTTTACGTTATTCAAACAACTAACAGCAAACAAACAAAAGAACGTTTGCTTTAATTTATAGGCCTAATAAAAAGACAGTTGTTTTCAAAATTTATCCGATAGATATCGCTGTAATATTTAATAACTAAAAAGGAAAGTTTAGTTAAAAAAAGGAATATTGTTTGTAAATACATAACAGAATATTTGTTAGGTTTTAGAACAACTTAACTAACTGTATTTATTAATGCGTGTACATTTGTGTTTAGTGGATCTATTCATATTTAAATTGTGGAAAAACGGATGTATGTAGATCGATTTTTCGTCCAATCATATTACTTTCTCTTTAAAATATGTCCTATTGTGAAAATTGATTCAAGTATTTAAACGATAAGTCAGTTCTGCTGCACAAAGTATAAAGTCATATTTTATTGAAACAAACTTTAATACTCGTATTTTTCGGAGTAATGTTGGAGAATATTCAGCTGATTTATGTAAGGGTAAATCAAAATTTGATAGAAAGTGGCCGTAACCAATGTTTGACTAGATGGCACACATTTTATTTATATTATATAAATTTAATAACTTAAATGCAATTATATTTCATTTATTATTACACTAAGCATTCCTATCGGTTTTCTACTAAAAATAAGGACCTGCTTTATTAAGACTACACATATGGGATATCTGTAGATTCGTCAGAACACCAGGGAACTATCATGTCTCATACTTTTTCATATTAAAGCTTTACTATAAAATAAAACCGACAAAAGTTCTGTAAACAAAATTCCAGAAGCAGTATGCAGTAGGTTTATTTCTAAATATTTCATTAAGGTACAATGTTAAATTCAGTCTTTAATTTTATAGGTTGCAGTTTTAAATACGAAACTAGAACAAAATAAGGCATATTGTATTAAATACCCAAAATTTAATGAATGCTATTGCTTTATTAACAGGCCGTACAAATATTAAATATAACTATGACGTAATTTTGACAAGAAACCTATACGGTTTTGCAACGATTTTACTTTGAAGTTATGTACAGTAATTTTAAAATACGAGTATTAAAGTTTATTGTATTGCAAGTAATTAAATACCAGCCAGTGGTATAATCTGACTTATTTTATTTTCAGAATTAATGCTTTTTTACGCGACTTCATGAAAAACATCCTAACATCTTTTTTCTTATTAAAGTAACAACAAGGAAAGGTATAATTACCACATCATAGGTTACTTCGAACATAGTTAATAAAGAGGTGCTATAACATTGTTGAATGTCTTGCTGTACATTGTTGTATATTACTCGTTTTTTGCTCGGGCCTTCTAGTAATTATTTAATTAATGAGCTTTAAACTTTTCTTTGTGTGTAAAAATATTCAGATATATATCTTTAGAGTTAGTAGATATACACCAAGAGTTCTTGTTTTGGAGAAGTTGATATTCGTTTTATCGTTAAGTCGAAAATTATAAATCGACAGTTTTATTATTTGTGTAGAGAAAACATTTAGCATTTACAAATAAATTTTTTGTACATGGAGTGGTTTTTAAATATGATTTGAACAAACCAAATTATTTTAAAACAAAGATTTCGTAAAAAAATAATTATTTTGAAATTTTTCCATCCGTGAAATAGGATCGGCCGGTAGGAATACAACGCAGCCTGTTCACGCTACGTGGAGCAATGTGCGAGTAGACGTGAAAGCGCATATCTTCCGACAAGTTTTTACTTGTTTCCGATCATTATGTCAGGTAATAAAACTTAATTACACCATTTTGATGCTGTTTTGAGAGTTAAATCAACTGTTCCAATAGTAATCGGTTAGATTAATTAATTGCGGTTAACTATAATTGTTCAATCAAAATGGAATATCGAAAACCATTTTTGGAAGCCATTACTTGAGCCAAATTATAAATTTCGGAGTATAAGATTTTGTATAAATTCCATTTATATTTTGTAACTGTTTCAGCTGTTGATTTTCTGTTTGTCAGTAACCCGATAACGTATAAGATGAAACAAGAAAGAATATTTTATTCGGCAGTTTTTGTTAAGTAATGTAGACAACATTTTGTTTTACGATTATGACTGTATTTTGTTTTAAAAATGGCGGTTTAGAATGGAAGGGGTCAATAACTGAAACAAATTATGTCGTGTTAGGTTCGTATAAATGGAAATGGCTGTTCAACATTATTTATAACATTGTTTTGTTTTTATACAAAGGGTATAACATTTGCCAATGTAGTTGTACAGTATTTGGTTTGAATACCATGTAGTTTAACAGAAAATCCTGAAAAATTCCCTAAGTAATTTAATTACTTACATTTAATTCCCTAAGTACATTTAATTAATGTAGAGAAAAATGCGAAATACTAGTGATGTGTGTTAACATTTTTCAAGTTTTTTAAAAAAAATTATGCATTTACATCATCGGCAGTAATATTAAAGGAATTTATTAATTTATTTTAATTTAATTTATTGTAATTCTTTTAAAATTTAAGTATGTAAAAGTTATAACAGTTTAACTTATTGTAACTCTTTTAAAATGTAGGCCTAAGCATGTTTATGAATTGTTAAAAGTTGCCAACCTTAACCACCGGAAAGTAAGCATTCGCTATTGAAAAAAGTTATTTTAGAACAACTTATTTTTCAAAGGCGAATGTGGTATAATGACATACACTATACACTATGAGTATAGTAACAGTCATTTTGGACTGTTACTTTGTACTGAATGCATGCAAAATAGTACGCCAATAATAAAAGTTAGCAAACAAAACTACCAATATCTGAAATATCAATAATGATTTTATAATTTCTTTCATAATACAAAAATCTTCAAAAGTCATACCCTTTTTACAATAACACCCTCATATTAAAAAAAAATAATTTCACTCTGGCGGTCGAAAATAATATCAAACGATTCTGAAATGTTTTATAAAAAAAATGTAGAAAAAATATAGGGACCATTTAAAGTTGACCTTGTATAGAAGACTGAACATAAAATTCAATGTTTTTAGTTGTTCTCCAACTTTGTTTTAACATTTTGTTAAAGACTTTGTTAAACCAAAACAGTCAAGGGAAATTGTCCAATGGAACCGTTCTAAAAATAGGCTATTACGCTCGGTTTGTTATGAATCGGTTCTGCAAAATAACAAGACGATAGATTTATGTCTCTCTAATCTAAAAAGGCTTCAACATTAACGAAACACGTTAAACGAGAGCATGGTTGATGTTGGGGGGGGGGGGTGTTAAAACGTTCTCTCGCTAACAGTGGAAAACTTAAAATAAAGATCAGACAAGTGAACGGGACATGTAGCGAAATAATTTTCAATTTACATGACACTGAATAATTTAGTCGGTTTAATTAAAATGTCAAAATCTATGAAGAGTGAAGTTTATAAAAGACAGTGTTCAGTTCACTTAATGCAATTTGCTCAGTGGCATTAAAATTACGCTATGTTATATTTTGTTTTTGAATATTAAAAAATTACGATTTTTCGTTCAAATCACATTAACCTTAATATCGCATTTGCCACGCTATTTTTTATCTATATAGGCGTGTAGGCTGATATCACAATGTTATGATATAATTATATTATGTAGCCTATTTATTAATTTAAAATAAATTTATAATAAAGTAAGTTTAAACAATTTTTTTTAAAAACCACAAAAAGATAATGTACGCGTCATGATCATGTAGCCGTGTGGTTTTGTTTATAAAATTAGTTAAACGTCTCATATATAAACGAACAAAATATTCAGCATACATTTCGAATGATAGGCTACTTCCGTATAACAAATACTAACATTTACCTTACAAGGCTTACATATTGAATTGTAAGCATTTATAACAAATATGTTTTAAGAAATCATGTTTGAATTACAGAAAAATCAGAAAGTTTTTACACATCAAGTACGTAAAATTTTATTAATCCAGGTAAAAATGAAAATCTTAAAATTTTACTAAAATGAGGTGGCGTTTGAATTAAAATATTCATATTAAAAAAAAGAAGAACACAATAAATCTGGAAGTTGTTTATATACAAATAGTTCGTTCTAAACACATTTGACAGTATATTCAATTTAAATTTTATTGTTAAATCATTTCAGTAAATTTAATAAATTGTTTATAGAAGCGAATAAAGCAAGAAAATGTAGAAATTGTATCGATACGTAGTTACTAACAATTAAAAAAAATAAAAATAAACTTTGAAACAATGGTAAAATTGTAAAAATAGTTGAATGTATTAACAAAAGTATTTAAAAAAAATATAAAACTAATGCACGATCTACTATTTTTATAAAATTTAAACTAATCATGTTAAAGTGTTAAAATATCTCGCCCGTTAATCCATATGTAACAAATATTTGAACATAAATACGATAAGAAAAATATAAAACACTTTATGGGGGTTAGTGATAACGTCAACACAACTTACAAACAAAAAATAACTGATTAGATTTGACACTACGAACATCACTGACTGATTGCCGTTAAAATTGGGTGAAACCGAAGAACAATAAGCAACACAACACACAGCACTTTTGACACCGCTCATCGCGACCGCACGCATCCATGCCTCGCGCGGCACTGAGCTAAGAACAACAGTGTAGGCCTGCTACATCTTCTCTACTGCAGTAGCTTACATTATCTTGGTGGCTGTGGCACTTATCGGCGCCGCCTTTATCAAGATTTAAAACTCGTCACTTCCTCGGCAATAACTTGTAGCTTAATAACTTTATAGCTTTGTAAGTAGTACTTCATAAACACTAAAGCGGGTTTATTGAGCATTGTTAGAACGCACTAAAACTTTCTTATTGTGACAGATTATAACAGCTTATTAACACACACATAGTTTAACATATTAGTGACAAAGACATTGTACAAGTAACTGATATTATTTTGTGTTTGCTTATTTGATTGTTTAAAATTACTGTATATACGTTTCAATAACAAAGAGTGTATAGTAGAAGGAAAATTCACTACAATTCATTGAGTTTATTTATTTAGAAGTTTAAACTATAATAAATTATAATTTTGTTCTTAAAAACACTAAAATAAAAGAGTAAACGTAACCGTTATTTCTTAGTCTTTATGATTTTGCCTCCTGTATTCGAAGCAATAATTTGAATATAGTTAACGGTCATAAAAATAACTGCAGAAGATAAAATTAACGGTGACAACAATTTTTACATATTTATTTCGCTTGTTGTAACTGTTCTTTTAATTGTTTTCAAAGAAATTAAAACTACATTAAGCGGAAGTGGAAATGTGCACTGGCGTCACTGCAAGAATGCCTTCCTGATGGAATATGTTTTATTTCGCCGCTGCCTTATTCTATTCAGATAAATACATCAGACCTTTGTTATATTCAACCGTATTAACTGGTTGGAAGTTAGTTGCTATTTTAGTGTTATAATGGCTTTTACTTTATTTCCAAATATAATCATTCCAAATATAAAACCATTTAAGAACAAATTGTTCTTTTGTCGATTGTTTTTGACCCACATTTAGGAGATATCTACTTTTTTTGGTACATTTGGGAAAACTTTGATAAAATCATACAAAAAAAGAAAAAAGAAAATAAAAATAAAAAAATAAATTAGTCATTCAAGTTATTATGGCTTACACAATAAGGGAAAACCTTTGATACAAAAAAAATTAATAAATTTAAAAACTACAAAACTACTTTAGTTACTTTACTTGATGTATATTTTGATAACATAACGGTATATTCCTTCCGACATTATTAGAGGGATAAAAAACTCTTGTAAGCGATATTAAATAATTTTGTAGTTGTACGATTTTTTATTTTGCAGTAAGATATTTTATTTACAAATATGAAAACAATATTAATTTCCCTTATTTTATTGGCTTACATTAGACTAAGGTAAAGTTGTATTATTGTGATTTTAATAAGTTAAAAGATGAATTTTAAAATGCGTAAATAATTTTATTATTTAATTAGTGTAAAAAGACGCGTTTTGACCAACTCGTTATTATTTTTATCCTCATTCGTCTAGCTCCAGTTTGTAAAACAGAGGTAAAATCTTCTGATCCACTCTGTATAATGAAGCTATCTGCAACACCTTTGCCCACTTTAGTCTTCTCTACTAAACTAGACTTGACTAAAAATCAACGTTAACTGAATATAACCTAAAATATTGCACAGAAATATCGTTCGGGAATGTGAAGTTGCGATGCCTGGAAACACACCGACTTCCTCAGCAGCAGAACGATAAAACTTAACGAAGACTGTTGCAACCAGTCTCCGACTCTGTATCACATTCCTTGTTAATTGCCCTCTTTGTCACTCTCTTTCGTTCCAGTAAAGAATTTGATGACTTGTAATTTCTTTTTATAGAGAGTTATGTGAAAAGATAAAGGTTTTTATATTTAATTACACAAAGTAGAATGTAGTAAAAGCTAATTAAAAAAAATTAAAAAGCCAATCGTTTCCATAAAACATCTGTTTATGTTCAACAAATAGAATGTGTTGCAAAGTGTACAGTGCCTCATTCATTCTCCGAATAGACTCCAATGTATTTACAAAACTAATGCATTTTGTCGTAAACATTTTGCGAGAAGAGATGACGTACGGTTTTCATTGTTGCGTAAATATTAGCAATTTTTTTAACACGTTTACTCTTGTCGATTTAATATAGGATTTTGGTTTATTAGATAAACTGTTTTCTAAAAATGTCAGCGTGTGTTTCCGGTAAAACTGTTTAGGCCTGTTAACAGGTTATCAAATAAAATTGTTCAAGTATTGATGGTGTTGAACGAAACTGTGAAATATTTGCTAAAACTTGAATATGCAAGCTTCTAATCTTTTAAGCATTTACTTCAGAAAATATAAACACAAAGTATAATATGTAATGGAACATTGTTTCACTATGTTGATGTGTGGATGGACGTAATGTTTGCACGGACATCTGATTTCGCACCAGAAATGTTAATTCAATATTATTTCAACTGAAACTATTCTTAGTGACATTTTTAATGTAATGCACAAATAAATTATTATTAAATGTACTTCAATCGTTGATATTGAACACAAGGAATAGTGTCTTTGAATATGGTTTCAATACGAGGAATACAAACAGTTCAAATGAGTGTTGTAATTAATTGTGTCCCACATAACAGCGTGTCTCATTACACTGTGTAAACTGAGATAACGTTATGAGTTTCTGCGACTAAACACGTTGAATGTAATTGAAGCGCCTGCAGGCAACTTGTTTAGGCCAGAGCAGTTGGCGACGATGGCAAAGCTCTATTATTAATATGAACTATACACCAGATTATTAGCTAATTTTTGTGTGAATAAATAAATTAGTAGGGTCCATAAAAATATAATGAAAATATAACGGATCTGAAATAATTTATTTGGAAATTTGGATAAATATGTTATTTTCCAGATAATACGTCCTAAAACGATTTTATGTAGGCATATGTAAGACATAAGCACTCATTTGTGTCTGTGCACATCGCTGAAGACAAAACCAATTGTCCGACCTCGTTTAAATTTGGTATGGAGTCACAGTTTGCCCATTTCAGAACCATTTTTTAAATTTTCGCAACATTTTTGTTTGCAAAAATTTGTTAGTCAAAGAACCTAAAAACTGAAAAATCCGTCTTTTTATAAATAATTTTAAAAAATTTTGACTTACAAAACCGTCCTCAAAAAATAACAGGACGCTAAAATATCACCCAAAACATGCGATTCAAACTGTCAAAAAACTGGAAATCATCGTCGGCTTTTGTTCATAACCTGAAACGTCAAATTTTACTAAAGCGAATCCTTGTTTTAAAAAAACACAATTATATTAAATGCGAGAATTTGTGAACATTTTTAAAAATAATTTATTCGTAGACAACAATGGTGTTTTTTTACGAAACCGAAAGCAATGCTTAAAAGCCGCTTCGGTGGTCTAGTGGATAGCGTACTAGGCTTTCACCCCAAGGACCCGGGTTCGATTCCCGGCGAGGGCTCGGCATTTTCATACGCTATACATCATCCCATCGTCTGCATTAGCCCAAGTGTGCACAATAGTCGGACGTTAAACACAAAAAAAGAAATGCTTAAAAAAATAAACACCATACAAAATATCAGTCTTGTACAATAAATTTAATTGTTAATGCTATAAATTCAAAGGCTGAGTTGAGCGGACTGGACCATACTTATAATATTTATTAATGAGCTTATTTATAAATAATGAGGAAGATATATTTAAACTTTAAACGCTCCAAACAATTTTCTTTTGATAGATGGTTAGATATATGTATAATTACGTTTATTATAATTTAAATTTGTATTATTTAAATGCATACGCAATTTAAAAACAAGTATATTTCAGATGTAAAAAAGCTATGGTTAGTACAAGGATTTGAACTCATGTTCCTTAGTATCATAAACAAAAATCATACCACTGAGCCACGAATTCATTAGAAAGAAGTAGCTTACATATAGCCTAAATTCACTTCATACACGTCCTAATGCGGGAGTCATGGCGAGACGGTTTATTCATGGACTTTAAATACGAATTCACTCCTCATCCAAGAGTTAGGCATGCCTACGGAAGTGTTTACTTCAGAACTTTTCATAACTCCATGTTTTACTCAATTACCGTATTTCACCGATTCTAAATTTCAATCGATACTAAAAAAAAAAACGAGATGCGTCTTAAAATCGATGGCGTTTTATATTTGATGTGAAAACGGTAATCCCAACATATTTCTATTTTAATATTCCAAAAAATGAACAATAGAACAAACCTCACAGCTGTAAGGTCATTGAGGCTGTAAGCTTCTCCTCCCCTCCGCAATTATGTAATTTTCTTTCCAATAGCCAATGAGTAATGCGTGTTTTCATTTCAATCTTGTGTTGTAACGACTGTTTTTATTTAAAGTTGTGTTGTTTGGTGAGAATTTTGTTGTTAAAAAAAATATCGTATATAAAATGTCTTCGGAGGGAGTACGTTTTGACGCAGCAATGAAACGAAACGTTATTTTATTCGCTGAACAAAGTAGAAACAGAGTTCCAGAACGGAAATCTAATTCATATTATATTTCTGAAAGTTTGTGTGTTTGTTTGTTTGTTTGTTATTCAATCACGCTTTAACCAATTGACCAATTGAGATGAAATTTGGTACGAATATGGTTTAAGTATCAGAGATACATATAGGCCTATTCCCGTTTTACAAAACGTCATTATACTACTTACCCAGGCCAAAATAATTATCAGTTTTTAGTTTTGTGTCATGTGTTAATTGTAGTTATTTACTGGACGTGATTTAGTTACCTGAGATGAACATAGATTCAATGCTATTTTAATAATCTTAATCTGTGTTTTATTTATTGCAAAATTATTGTTTTTAATGTAACATTTTCAATATTTTAGTTGAAATTTTTTTCAAAACTGACTTTAATTTGTTACTTTGTGTTCAATTTTCAATATTAAATGTAAAAAAATCCCTACACAGAGTGCCAATTGTAAGGTAGTATATATATTTGTGTAATTACATTACATGAAAAAATAGTAAATATGCAGTGTAGCATAACCTATATTTTTCGATATTTTTGTTACTAAAATGCTTTATTATGTGCCCAAGAGCAAGAATCCAAAATATGAAAGCACGAGAAGTACGATAAAATCTAAAATAAAAGTGACCAACATAACCTCAAAATTGGTACCAGGCGAAAATAAGTAACGTGTTGTAAATCGGTAAAACAATAAAAATACGACTAACACGGGTTTTGGGTGATAAGAAACCAATTTTTTAAAAGAATTCTGCATAACCAAACTGACACGGTTGTTAGGCCTAACAAGGTGATTCATGAAAAAACCTTTGTATTTTTTTTTAAATAGCCTACTATATATCCTGACACGGTTGTTAGGCCTAATAAGGTGATGCATGAAAAAACCGTTATATTTTTTTTAAAGAGTAACTTAACTAACACGGTTGTTAGGTCTAACACAGTGATGCGTGAAAAACCTTTATATTTTTTTAAAGAATACGACATATCCTGACACGGTTGTTGGGCCTACACGATGATGTGTGAAAAAACCTTTATATTTTTTTTAAGAATTCTACATATCCTAACTGACACGGTTGTTAGGCCTAACACGGTGATGCGTGAAAAAACCTTTATATTTTTTTAAAGAATACTAGGCTACATATCCTAACTGACACGGTGGTGCGTAAAAAAACCTTTATATTTTTTTAAAGAATACCACATATCCTAACAACCGGTTGTTGGGCCTATTATGGCGAAGTGTGAAAAAACCGTTATTTTTTTTAAAGAGTACTTAAACCTTAACTGACACGTTTGTTAGGCCATGATGATGCGTGAAAAATCTTTATATTTTTTTTAAAGAATACTGCATAAGTTAACTAACATGGTTGTTAAGACTAACGCGGTGATGCATTAAAAAACACCTTTATTTATTTTTTAAAAAATAGTACTCCAGAACCTAACTGACTAGGTTGTTGGGCCTAATACGGTGATGCAGGAAAAAAGCCTTAATTTTTTTTAAAGAGTACTCCATATCTTAACTAACACGGTGGTACGTTAAAAAAACCTTTATTTTAAAAAAGAAATACACCATAACCTAACTGACACGGTTGTTGGTCCTAACACGGTGATGCGTGATCTTTAATGTATATTACGATTGCGGGAAAAGCCGTGACGGTTAACAGGTAATCATATTATATTTCTGAAAGTTTGTTTTTGTTTATTTGTTTGTTATTCAATCACACTTTAACTACTGGACCAATTGAGATTAAATTTGGTATGAACACGGTTTAGGTACCTGAGATAAACACAATACTATTCCAGTTTAATTGAATAATAGTGATTTTTTAATAATACTGTATTTTATTAAAATATGACAGGACCCTGTTTTACAGTATCGAGTAGCAAAAATGTATATTTCTTGGCCGAAAACCATAAATCGTATAATATTGTAAATAGAAATATATTAAAATGAAATGATCTATTCTGATTTTGAAAATCGACTATAAATTTTATATCCTACATTATAATTGCAGGCAAAGCCGCAACGGGCAACAGCTAGTTTACAATAAATGAAGCAAATGTTCGCAGGTGGTGCAAGGACGGAAATCCAACTTTTGCATGTATAAGCTATGTTAAAATATTTAACCGAAACATAGCTATCCTGCATATATATTCGTAATTGCAAAATCCTCCTATATTCGTAATTGATGATGATATAAGTAAATGTCTACCAGTAACGCGTCAAATTATGAATGTGAAAGCAATAGAAGCAGCAACATTTTACGGGATAAATTTATTTAGAGCTACAAGAGGTTGGTGCGATAGCTTTATGCGTCGTCATGGTCTATCATTACGACGTCCAATTTCCATTTGTCACAACCTTCCAGCAGATTTTGAAGAAAAAAACTTTCCAGCTTCCAGCGTCGTAAATTAATATTCTGCCCGAAAGGAAACCCAATAAAAAAACCGAGATGAACTGAATTAAGGAAAAAACAATTAATTAGTTACAATTGTGAGCAAACAGAATGATTTTCGTTACAAGAAATGTGTACCGACGTTAATGAACGTAAGTCCTGAAAGGGAATGAAAAGATAGAGGTAGGCTGAATATAAAAGAACAAAAGGATTGAATTAATCGGATTTGGGAAGATATAACGAATAAAGTAAACTGATTGGTGGAGCGTTTCTTCAGCTTTGCCCTTTAACGATCTCTTGGATTACGTTAACTGACAGAAAGTATAGTGTATACAAGCTTCCAGTATATAGCTTTGTTTGGTTTGGTATAACAGCTTACACTCACTAGTGTTTGTTACAATCCGATGTTGAAGCATTCATTGTAAATCTGTTTCTGTTTTATTATTATCGTGTTTGTATAGAAAAGTGATCTGAATTTTCAAAATCAAATTTTAATTGCAACACAATACAATTTCCGATCCAAACAGACTGTACAAAATGTAATTACGAACTCACAAACTATACAACAATATTCAACAAGTTAAAGTTTTAATACGGCATTCATAGACTGTAGACTTAATACCTAAAAAGAATTTTTGTAACTTAAATTCCTTTAAGAGTCAAAATTACCTATCTTATAATTTCATTTTAATCTTTTAGACCGAAAAATTGAGTTTAAAAATATTTACTTGAATAAGATTAACAACAATTAAATATTGTTATTGTACATGATAATTGGCACTTAGTGCAAAAATATTTTTGGTATGATCTCTCACTATTCGAAGTAAAAACTAATATTGAAAAGTGTTTCTCTCCATCTGCCTTGGAATTTTGAAAAATATTGTGATTTATTGACGAAAAACTAAATTTTGCTTTACTACCACTGATTTTTGATTTTAATATTACATTCTGAAAGAGCTTACAAATTTGAATAAAATACAACCATTTTAATACTTACAAGTAAAAATGTTAGAAAAATTATTTAGTTTGAAAAAAACACTGCTAAGAGTGAAAAAACCTTATTTAGGAAAGTTGGGATAAATCACATTTTGATATGCTTTAAGATTACCGAAGAAAACCAAGAAAGATTAGTTTTTTCTATTTGGCCCATAAAGAGAGTAAGTGTACAATATGTCAGCTTTTTACGTGAGTGGGAAGTTGGAGAATTGGTGATGAGTGGATGAGTGACTTTGCCTTTATACTGAGTATGTACAGATAGCCCCTAGAGATTTTCTTTGAAATCTATCAAGCCGTGTTCCAGTGAAGGGCGGACAATGGACCTTTTAACGTAACAAAAAATAAACCAGACATTTTGAGCTCAAGCAATTTACTTTCAAATAGGCGTATTACAGTTTTACATTTCTTAAAACCATTTTGCAGTTTCATTTAACAACTGAAAAACATTATTAAAATGCGTTACTCGTACACCAGTGGGAACCAGACAATAGTTAAAAAAACTGAGATTTTCACGTTCTAGAAGAAAGGTTCTTTTAAATCACTTCAAAAAAATATTTTGAAAAACTGCCTTATTGCACATCTACACCATGTAAAATTTCAACTTCATAGACCTTGTTGATTTTGAAATAATTGTATTGATCAGTGATTGAACTATGGCTTTTACTTACATGTATGCAGATATGTGTGCTTATATGGATAGTGTGCACTTAAACAAAAAACATTTTCGACATTAAGTGCCTATCACCCTGTGTATAAACCCATTTAGATATAACTACCACGAACATGTCTGACAAAATATAACTATTAAATCTAAGATTTTATTATTAAAGTTAGTTTTTTGCCCGATTAGAAAATGTCCGTTTTGTTATAAGTAAGTGGCCTAATATAAGACAGTTGAATTAACTAGATAATACATCCTGCAAATGTTGATGAAATAAATCTTCTAAAAACATGAGGGCAAACGTGCTCAATGTTTCAAGCATTGTTGTATTAGTTTTCGTTGAAAATCAATCTACGAAGTAGCCACCGTAGTAAAACTCGGACTTAAAACCATGAAATGAGAATTGATCACAGTCTCTGGAACACATTTTATAGAAATGACGTAATTTACAGTAGCAAACTACCTCTAAAGTCCTCCCAGTTGAGTCTGGTGAAACATAGTCTCTTCCTAAAACTCACAAAGTACTAGGGCCTATTTCTGTCTTCTTACGGAACACATATTTTTGTAATTAAAAAGACATATTTCTTTATGAATGTTTAGAACATCTCAAACCTAACTTCCAGTCACTCTGAACACGTTACAAACATTCTATTTGTTATTATACCTTTATTAAAAACACATTTACATATATTTTTAGTCGGTAAGATAGAGAGTAATTTGCTAAACTCAGACCTGTACGCAGGTTCGAATCTAGTTACGTAGATTCTCTGCTACGTAGAATCTGTAGTAAGCTTCTCATGTTACGTTGATCTCCAATCTAACTGATATAAAATAAAAATGTTAAAAAATCCACATTTTTCACTGTTTATTGTAATATTTGTCAACATTGTTGTTGTCAACATTATTTTTCGTGATAATTTTTGAAACTGTTGACCTGAACACGATCGTCATCTAGAAAAATCCGTTTAATCCGGTATTTTTCCTTTTCAAAATCTTAAAAAAATAACTGTTTTAATCGCAATCGTTTTTTGAAAATATGATTACAAACAAACTTTCCTAATGTATTGTACGAAGTATAAGTTTTCACGTATTGAAATATATGTTTTCGTAATTTGTTTCAGTGTTATTAGACAGCGCATTCCTTTACATCACTTCTGCGAGACACCTGCGTGCAGCTAATATTAGCGAAATCTTATTGCATTTCTTTGCCAGTTAGACTAATGAGGACGAGAGATTAGCGTTAACGGTAAAAGTGAAGGAACAACAGTAACTTTTAGAAAATTAATTTCCATTAGAAAAATAAGCTATTGAGGCGGCATTATGGTAAGACCCAAACCCGGGACCTTGAAATGAGCACCGATACTGACCTATGTATGACTTTTAGTGAGGCAGTTAAATTATTATAGCGGCATTGCAAATACTAAACTATTTATTACTTTATTTATCTTGATTTTTAGAAAAAATGATTTTACCGACATTATCAGCGTTATGATTTGCGTAAATAAACACTTTATTTAAATTCTATTGCAAATTAAACTGATGGTGGTCAGAGTTCATTTTTGCATTTTCAATGTAATTTGGAAATGTTAAAATACTAATTTAAGCGAATTGTAAAGGCGGTGATGATGGTGAGATAAATTTCTCAAAAAAGGTAAGATACAAAAAAATATTGTTGCAAATTGCCTCTATCACGTCAGGTCTACTGCGATTATTGTAAGTATTAAAATGTATTTTTCACTAACGACCAATGACAGTATTTAGAGACTATGGACATTTCCTTTATAAACGAAAAATTCAGAAACACAATGCCGCAACAATAAGGTGATGAGAAAATTAATTATTCAAGTCGTGGCAACAACTGTGAAGGCATTGCGTGCGGCTTTAAACACGCGACGTTAGATAAACACAGAAATAACGCTTCCATATAATTGTACAGAGCAACGTGACGTTCTTTTGTAAAATATTTGATATAATAAAATATATTTTAGTAAATCTGTCGTAAAATATATCATGGATCAACATATCAAGTTACCGTATGAATGTTGGCAGAGATAATATTTATGAATAAATAATTTAAAACAAAAGCTTTCATTAAAATTGGCACTAATTTAGCTGAAACGTATAGAGGATCATTAACATCTATACATTGCAACTAAAGTATACATTTCATGACAGTCTAATAACTCAAAAAATCAGTTTTCAAAAAAAAAAAAAAACTGAGATACATTCACAAAAATTATTTTATTGCTGCTTTTTATATTCCTGACCCAACCAATCGTTGGCTCTTACTATATAATAGTCCATATTATATGGGACTATTGATTACTATAAATTGCAAATAGTTTAATAACAATCTGGTACTTACAAGATAAACATAGTTGCAAAAATGTTTAGTTTTGTTTTTTCCGCATTTTCTTATCCCAACAAATATTTTTTGCCCGTTTGAGCTCAAATGTATGTGGTACTAATATATAATACTAATATATAATAATCACTTTTACTAGCCGCCTCAGTGGCCTAGTTGATAGCGTACTGGGCTTTCACCCCGAGGACCCGGGTTCGATTCCCGACGAGGGCTTGGCATTTTCTCTTACGCTATAAATCATCCCATCATTTGCATTAGTGTGCACAATAGTCGGACGTTAAAAAAAAAAATCACTTTTACTGCGCATATAATTTACGATCATTACAATAGGATATTATAACAAGGTATATAATTAAGTGCCAAAAAAAATCATAAAACAAACTTCGGGATATACTAAATACATTTGGTAACATTTTTGTTTACTTTAAAAATAATCACCAAGCTTACACTACCTTATTACTAGTGAGGAAGAAATGCACCCATGATTAATTAACCTTACATATTAAACACTTTATAGAACGTATAAACCGTGCACAAGAGAAATATCAGTAATTTCTTGAATGTTTAATTTATCGACAGAAATTAAGTTTAGAAATTTGACTGATATCGTTCTTTAAAGATTTTATACTTAAATAATCTAGGCAATATAACAAAAAGCATTACTTTTACAAATAACACACACAAAGTATTTAAAATGAACGTTAATACCACTCAACATTTGATTAAATTAGAAATATATGATCAAATAAATAAATATTTGTGTAAAACATTTATTTTTTACATTTCATGAAAAGAATGTACAGTAAATTGTAGTTAGCGATTCCTGAGGCATTTAAAAATATTTTGAAAGTTAACCGCCATGAATTCAGTATTTTTGATACAAACCTATCAGAACGGAGATAGGTGATATTTTGCACCAAGCCAATCAAATATTATTATTATTATTTTTTGTTTTGCAAAATGAAAAACGAATTTGTCTATAATTCATGTTCTAGTAAAATTAAAGCAAAGAAACTGGTTAAACCATGGTTGTAATGATTAATTGAAGTAATTTCTTATTAAAACAATTTAATAACTGTATTAAAATAATACAGTTCATCTACTGTAATTTTATAGATCATAAAAAAAAGAATATCTATAAATGATTACTGGTCTATAAATATTTTTTATTGCCTAATACAAGCTACACACTTAGCTTTTTAAGTAATTCATGCTTAACGTGGAATAAAGTAATATCCATACTTTACAAAACTAAGACTAAATGATGAGTGTTTAACGTCCGAAAACAAAAATAGGAAGGAACAAAGGTGACACAACAGTTTGTGTTAATTTTCCTTCGACCAACAGTTAAACGGACATTTTAGTGATCAGGATGGGTGACACATGTGTTAGCTGTATTATAACATTTTTAGACGAAAACCCATTGCAGTGACCACAGCCTGTGTTATGCAAACCATGCTGTAAAATAAAACGGCCGAACTTACTGCTGTCACTGTATTCCCAGATGTAGGTGAATATTGTATTGTTTACACACGTGTACACTCACCTGCAAACACAAAACACATTTCATTAGTTTTTCATCTAAACAATACTTATCGCTAACAAAATAAAATTTTATTTGTGTCTGTGCATCAAAACATTTTAAAACAATACGTCCGTTACAATTGTCTTTTCGTTACGTAGATTATAATAATAACGATTTGCAGTTGTTTCACTGATAAAATGGTAGATATTTTAAAAAATAACAGGGTAACCTCGCACGCAAATTTTTCGGTAGGAAACGGCATGCTTACCTCTAAAATTTACGTAAATAATAGCTTGAATACGTTTGTTTTCCAGCAAAATTCATTCATTCGTTTCAAAATCCAAAATCTTCAAAACCATAACCATCTTCTACATTTTTGTCTTTTTAAAATGTGGTTTCACTCCCTTATTAAGCACTAAAACTGCATAAAATAACGTTCTGAATTTCATTTAAAATGAACCATAACTGAGTGAGAATTTTTGTACGTTTGATCAACCTTCAACATTAAAATTATAATTTACGAAAATCTTTGAATCCAATTACTGTGGTAAAATCAGATGTAAATGAATTGTTAAGGGTACTATTTTGAAAGGGATGAACGGATATTACAGGTTAATGATCTTTTTCAAACTTTTACGAAATTAATTCCCGGTTTCAATCAAATAAAAAAAATAAACAAACGGGTTTTAGTGACAAACATCATCGCACACATTTCATGTTCCCGGGTTCGAATAGTTTACTCTCTAAAAAAAAAAAAAATCACTAAATAAAATAATATCGTGAATTTAGCTAAATACATTATAATTTAACTTACAGTATTAGTACAATTCCATTTAAAAGTTCTATTACAGTGAATATCAAATCTAGGATCATGATGTACACACATCCTGACTTCTAGAACAATTTTAATGTTTATTTTAATATTGTATAGGCGTTAGCATTTTAAGGTTTTCTGAAGTCGGATTTTAATCCGATTTTATTAAAACTTGTTAAAGAAATTAACTTTTGCAACTACTTCAAGCATTTCGCTAACTAACAAAATCAATTTAACCGTTACAAAATAGCAGCCATTTAAATTAAACAAAATTTTTTTCGGTATAAAAAAATTCTGTCTAATATTCTTAAGTAGGCATTGAAATGTGCGAAAACTAGCATTTTAAAATTTCTGATATTTAATTTTTGAAAATAACAAGAACTCACAAAATTAAACTCAGATTAATTTCTGATTTTGAAAAAAATTTTACAAATACACTTCTCGTTTTTACAATTTTGAACATCCACCATTTTGGAAAGATAAACAAAAGCTCTAAGCTTCAAAAAACAAAATGTTCGTTTACGAATTATTATTCCATGTTCTTCGTTTTTGGAAATTCGTTACGTTCATGTCTCCAAGATTCGTGTGTTTTGATTAGCCATTCACAGTATAACTACAGAACTACCTCGGCTTTGTTTCAAGATTTTATAAAAACACAAATCTAGTAAAAACTCGACAAAGACGTCTAGTTTCAAATTAAATATATGTTTTATAGATTAGCTGTAATGTCAATTTTAAATATTTACATTAGTTATGGATATTGAGCGAATTGAAATGCATTATATAGAATAGTTTTTGAAACTAATTGAAATTAAAAGTGAAATAAAATGCAGCACTTTTAGTAAATTAAAATAAATCGTCTAGTTCATAATCGAATCGTCTTAATATTATTATTATCATTACATTAAATTATTCATTGTGGTCCAACTTCATAACTCCTAAATAAGACGTAGTATTCTCATTTTGGTAATTATTTCCCTATTGTCAACTATTAACATTTCGACCTTTCAGGGCCATTTTTAAATTGCATACCCTGCAAAGTTGTCTACACCAACATAAGAACATAAACGTTAAAATCGCAATTTGTTGTCAGATATGTTTATTGAAACTTCAGAAAGTTAAAGAAAACTAATTACAAATATATTTTCAACTGAAAAAGGTAGGCTCTCAAAGCAGAACGAAACATTCCAAGAATAAAAAGTTTACATCTTTTCAAACGAAAAAGTTTCATTTTTTTATATAATTTTAGAAGTGAACTGAAAAAGTTTAGCATTTGTAAATTTAAAAATTTATAAAATTGCTTGCAAAATTTCAAGCGACTTATTTATTTATAAAAGAAGGAAATGTACATTTTTTTAATTGTATAAACAGTAGGCTACTAATTGCACAAAAAATAACATATTTCACTAATATTTTCATATCAAACGCTCTTTTACTACCTATATTATCTAAACAACTTCTTTTGTAAAAGATTTTTCAAGAAGAAAAAGTCTTCTTCCGTTAGGTGATTTTCACTTTCCGAAGTGACCCCGTGTTCTCTATAATACGGTGCAAAACTGAGCGAGGACACTCTTATTTTCAAAAGTCCTTTCATTGTTAACGGCAAAATAGAGCTTCGGCTAAGAGGATTTCCTTTTATAAAAGTCACACTCCTGGATGGCACAGGATAGCATTAGATAATTGAGGTTTTTATTTCTGGAATACAGTTCCCTTCGGCAGTAAATGTTGTTTTATAAGACCTAAGACATTTACCAACTGCTTGTTAATAAACTATGATTAATTATTTTTAATAAATGTTGTTTTATATTATCTTACGATACCTTATAAAAGTTCTATAAAAATTTAAGTTACTCTATTACTGTTCTTTATAAATTTCTAAATAAAATGAATTTTGAAAGTTCTGATAAAACAAGTAAATATTCTCTCGCTCAGATATTTTCAATAATGTCTTCCTCAGCTGAATTAATTCGCTTTAAATATCTTCGATGGTCGCACAGTTCTGCTTTATTCAAATAAACGTTTCCCAAGCCGAAGAAAACTGTTTGCACGTTTAATTTCGCACTTTAAAGTTAGAAATTGTAAACTTAGAATTACTGTTGCTGAAACGGCTTCGTTGACTTGTAAATGTTTCGTCTGGACAAGTGAAAACGTGTAGCAGGTCGAATTAATGCAGTCCAGCCTCCACGAGTCCTTGTGATGAAATTTGAGATTTATCTGGTAAAAGACAAAATGTAAAAATATTTCTATTCGTTGTTACTTTGATCTTCTAAACAGAATAAACTTCCGCTAATTTAATGTAAACACCTCCATGTCGCAGTATTGTGCTTATTTTGCGCCTTAGGTTTTATCAGAATAGTAGACGTTTACAACTTTTGTTCATAAATAATTCAGAAGCGAAATATATTTATTAAATCATTAACAAGCACATTTATTAAACTTAATTTAATTTAATTTTTGTTCACATTGCCTAATATGCATCTATTATTAGGTTAAATAAATCAATAGATTATCGCGAATTCCTGTTTGGTTAACTACCAAGCAACCTTTTGAAAACATGCTATTTTCCAGTCACTTAGTAAATGGTCTGCAAACGAATTTCTCGAGTATGTAAAATTCCCTTCCAGCTTCCTCCAACAGTCCAGTGACACAAAGCCTGCCAAACTGAGTCAACAAACTGTTACAACTCAGCGATAGTGAAGGCGAAAGGAGGGAGCTATGGCGAAAGAGTGGGACTCGACCTCTCACTCGCACATTTTTCTCTCTGTCCCACTGGTATTCTTAGCCGTTTTCTAAGCGGATGACCTACAGAAGAATATGGTCTTCTATAACGAAACAATCGGACCTCTAATAGAGGTCTCATTAAATTATTCTTACACTTACTTCTTGGTCATACATATTGTCACCTGGGAAAGCGTATTGGCCTATACACATGCTCTAGAGTTTTCTTCCTTCCTGTATTACATCACTAAGAAAAACGCATTTACAATATGTGACCTGAGAATCCACTTCTAAATTGCAAAGAACAAAGTTTGAGTTTTGCTATTTACTAAGGAACTTCAACTTCATTTCATTTCAAACGCCATACGCTATTTAAAAATCTCATGTGTATAGCACATAGTAAACAAAATGTAAAACAATTATTGAGAAACGAGGTGTTAAATTTTCTGTTCAAAGACACTTTTTGCTAACATTCTGCTGAACCGGTATTTTGGGAGAATATATAATTAAACGGCTATAGTTGCTAAGGCCTGCATTTAGGTCACATTTAGATGTTTAAATTAAAAAAAACACAAAAACAATCATTATTGGGTTTAAAGATATTTTGAAAATAACAAAATAAATAAATATTAAAAAAGTCTAATAATAAAGAACATGAAAAACAAAAGTACGTGAAGGGAATAAAGATGTTATACATATTGTGTAGCTACATTACCACATGCGCCCGAATAATTTGTATTTAGTGAATACTGAAGTAGATTACCGAACACCAGTATGAAATTTTCGGGAATTATTTCGTTAATCATTTTAAAATCAAAATATTTCAGAAGAAATGCATTTCGAAACTATCGTTACTTTTGAATTATTGGCAAAATATTATAAACTTAGATCTGTGTTTACGTTAGTGGGTTGGTACTGTTTCTGGTACATTGTTGTGTGGACCGAGCGAGCTACTAGCGTGATAGAAATCACGCTACATGGATCTGACTGAATGACAAAACACAGCCAACGTGATATTTATTGTTGCCGTTTTAGCAGTATTCTCTTGAAATTAAATTGGGTAAAAATAAACTTATTTTCTAAACAGCACTATTTATGTTTTATGTCGCATGCAGGTTTGAAATATTAGCGGGTTGTTATCTCACACTACATTCACGCTTTTCACCTCTCCGTCTCTGCTCTGCAGGCTTTACGGCGCAGATACGTGTTCGTGACAGGCCATTTACTCACATTATATTTTTATGTGAGTTTAATAAGCTATAAATTTGGCATAAATATAAAGGCGGTTAGCTGGTTTTTAAATAACCCAGTTGTTATACTATTTCCAGTTCAAAGAACATTAGACCTCGCAGTTTATTTTAAACTAAATATTTCTTAGCGTAATCACAAATATTTAGCTAATTATTGCGTTATAAATAAAAACATTGTTACCAGGGGCACCGCACGTCCGTTCTGCCATACATTAATCATATATGTCACCAATGAATTACGAGTTTGATTATGCAAAAACTGCGAAATTGCAACATGTAAAAAGAGAAACATATGTTAATAAACTTTTGAGGTAAAATTTTAAAAATCCATTACAGTACGCATTGAAGAAATAACTTTCATTCGTTTATGGGCACTCGTCTTGCCTGGCCACCGCGCTCCACAACTACACTCGTCATCATTAAATTAAAGACCATTATCTTGAAACGGAAGTGAATTACAAAATCTTACGCATATACTTTCGGGCGTTGTACATGGTACTTGGTACCTTCGCATAACAAAAGAATCAGTCCAATGCGTTTGGCTAGAATTGCGGAACTAACAAATACACGTACCAAATACTAAACGTTTGAGTTTAAATAAAGACCTAGTTTGGCGGTCGATGTGGCTAAGATATCAGTCAGTCTGCTGCGTCTCTGAATTGCGCACATCAAAGTTCTTAGTTCGAATTGCTTTACCCTTACCGTTAACGCTGTCCCTCGCCTTACGTGTCTAACTGGCATGACGTACAGACGTTAAGCGCAATAAAACGTATATACGTGGTAGGATTAAAACGTTCCCAGAATCGGTCAATGCAAATTGATTGTTGGAAACACTCCTGACAGCCATTTTTGGAATATGACCGCTTCTTTTAGCCACTTCTCAGTATTTTCCATCATCTCTTACGAATCAGCAAAACGATGTCACTTTTCAGTCGTGGAAACAGATGAAAATCCGGTGGTAAAAAACACGGTGCTTCCTATACGACACTCAGAAGAAACACCAGCCTGCTGAGTGGAAACAAAGAACATCACAAAGAAAACAAAAAATTTCGCTTGGACAGAAATGGGGTGAAGTGCTTTTGGAGGATTTTTTTCATTACCACGGATTGATTCACAACAAATTTATTCCCGAAAGGAAAACAGTTAACGAAGAACTGTACAAGGAGATCCTTAAACCGCTACGAGATGCAGTTAGATGAAATCAACCTGAAAAGTAAGCAGGGAACGATTGGTTTTTGTTGCATGACCCATGAGGTCCCACCGATTGCTGATGGTGAAACAATATCACCATACACAATGTTACCAGTCTGGATCGCTCTCCTTATCCTCCAGATATTGCACCACCGGATTCTTACCTGTTTCCGCGACTAAAAATGACACTGAAGGGACATCGTTTTGCTGATTCACAAAAGGTGAACGAAACTGCGACGAAGTGGCGGAACAAAATTTCAAAAAATTATTTGCAGGAGTATTTCCAAAAATTGCGTGAACGGTGGACTAAGTGTGTACATGGAGGAGGACAGTATTTTCAGGCAATTTAAGGTTAAAATATTATACGTACTTTCAATAAATTTTCACTAACTAATTCCGAGAACGTTTTGACCCTACCTCGTATGTGATACTAAATATTATATTATTGTTAAAATTAATCTACAAATATAATTGTTTCTGCATTAGTACATTAGTAGCGCTACTGCAATTTAAAAAGAAGAATGGAAATTGTCACCAAAGTCTTATTCTATGATTAGATCGATGTTTTTCTGTAACAAATGTTTAAACGACTTAACGATTATTGTTTTTCTAAAATATATTTAGATCTTATTAATACGGCTTGCACATATCAGTTTGCACTAAACCTATTCTTTAGACTGTATTGCTTCACATTGAAACACAAAAAAAATAATGTCATATTTTTTTGCCGCCTCGGTGGCCTAGTTGATAGTGTACTAGGATTTCACCCCGAGGAACCGGGTTCGATTCCCGGTCAGGGCTTGGCATTTTCATACGCTATAAATCATCCCATCGTTTGCATTAGCCCAAGTGTGCACAATAGTCGGACGTTAAACACAAAAAAAAATTTTTTAAAGACACAAACATGTTAAACGAGTATCATAAAACCATTTTATAAGTTCTTTCTCCGATTGATGCTGTTTACAATAAAACTTCGATGGGGCGCTGATAGGACCAGTATGTTGATGTTTTATCTTAAAGGCTCTGAACACTATTGAATTCGATAGTTTGCATTACGTAGTTTGTTCTGATTCAGAAAGTGCCCTCCAGGCAATCCGGGATATGTGTTCGGTAAACCCTCTGGTTCAAGATATTCTGTGTTCTGTCCATAGACTTGAACTACGAGGTGCAAGAGTATCATTTATCTAGATTCCTTGTCACTGTGGAATATTTGGAAACATTGCAGCGGATAATACGGCAAAGGAAGCAACTTTTCTGCCGCCATGCACTCCACGTGTAATAGTGTCTGACTTTCTATGTCACGTAAAACATTTAATTCTTCTACAGTGGGAAAATGTATGGGCAGCTACAAGCAGTAACAAATTGAGGGTAATTAAAAATACTGTTCGTCCTTGGGGGTCGTCAATACGTGCAAGTTGTAGAGAAGAGGTGGTGATCACCCGCCTTCGAATTGGTCACTCCATGTTAACGCATGGATTTCTGATGGAACGCGGGGACCCACCTAAATGCGATTTCTGTAGGGAAACCATCACAATAAAACATATATTGCTCGGTTGTGATGGTTTCCAAAATATGCGTGTTATGTGTGGTCTGAGCAACTGTTTGCAGACGATGTTGGGAGGTGGTGCCTCGGCCGTTGACCGGGTTCTGGGCTTCCTTCATCGTCTGAATGTTTTAAATAAAATTTAATTTATTATATTTGTAATTTTTTGTGTTATTTTATTTATTTATTTTATCTAAATAACTTTATTTCTGTTATGTTTATATATACTTTTACGAATTGTTATTAAATTTTATTCATTATTCATTGTTATTTAGTTCTTAAGTATTCGTTATTGTAATATAGTTATACCTGTTACTCAAATTTTTGTTTAATTTATTATACTATTATAGTTTGTTGTAGTTTTATTTTCTTATTTCAGTAAATTGTTAAAAAATTTCTATACTTTCATTTTGCATGACGGCGATGATAACCTTAACGGTTTTTCGCCGGAAAAAAAATACAATAAAACTTATTCAGAAAATATTTAAACTATTTAATATTTAATTTCCTATTAGACGTAAAATGAAATGCTCTAAGCTATCAGAATGGAAGGCTATAGATTTTGTTTTGGTATTTTATAAGATTAACAATCGACATAACTGCTTGTTAAGAAAAAGGATCAGTTTTATATACTGGAGGGACAGACTACATTAACATATATTTTTACGTAAAAAAATGACAGCATTGTTTGTAATTTATTAAATGTTCACAAAACATTAAAGATGGTTCAATTAAAGATACCAAATTGTAAGCTAAGATTTTAATTTACTAACAATTCACTACTATCTTGGAAATTAATAGTGGAATTCTCGAACACACTTTATAACTTGTTAATTTAACTGTTTGAATAGAATGTCATTATTAGTTTAAGTCTTCATCTATACTGAAATACAACGTAATAATTCTATATCTGGCATAACTTGCAGACGTATTTCGTGTTAAGTTATAAGGATTCGCAGATACCAAGATGAGTAAGTTTTCAAAGTGTTTCTAAGTTGTCGAAATAATTGGTTGAACGCCTTGATTATTAACTAACACATCACAATAGGAATACGAACAACTCAAAGGTCACAATAGCAGAAGGAATGTGCGCGGCTGGGAACTAAATTAGAATGCTAATATGATTCCGTTATTTGTGTTTCATTTGTTCAATTACCTATTGTATTGGTTTGAACTTTGGCAGGTTGTACGTAGGTTGATTAATTTGGTGTGAACGTTTTTTTTTATACGCACACATTAATCAAACAGTAAAACGATATTATCATTGATTCGAAAATAACGTGTTAAAAATGGATTCCTTTAAAATATTTTATAACTTATACTAAAAAGTATTATTTCAAAACAATATGAAATTATTGTTTCGATTGGTTTCACAATATTATGTTGTGACTAGTTAGAAATAGAGTAGTACAGTGTTCACAATATTATGTTGTGACTAATTAGAAATAGAGTAGTACAGTGTTAGATATGAAGCATAATTAATAAAGGTTTTAATTATCAGGATGTAAAGAAGATTTTTGTAATTTTCTTGAACAAATAATTTGTACTTTTATGTTTTACAACCATAATTTTATGTACTTTTGAAGGCTATCATAAAAAGTAATCCAGTGAGTACATAGAAACTGGTAAATCCCTTTTTTGTAGAGCTAATTTATTGAAAAATAAATAACCATTAATTAAATATTTTATGATCTACAAAATTTCAACAAATATTTAATAATATTGTGTCGCTTCAAAGTTCTCGTAATGATACCTAGTCAAAAACTTCTTCTACTTTAACAAAAGGTAGAACGTACCTTCAATACGTTTAATACGTTAAAAGCATATTTTCAGTCAAAGCACAAGCAATAATGCGCAAGAAAAATAGAAAACTTTAATGTGATGATTTTGTTATATCTCACTGTAAAACTAAATTATATTAGGTTGGAATTTACTATAACACATGTTCTTAACTGTAGAAAATGTCTACCGAAAAGTAAAGATCAAACTTCATATCCGGTTAATAAAGTCTTTCCTAGTTTTCAATTACATTCTGCACGATGAAAGAAGAATAAAAATACTTCAAAGGCGAGCAAATTAATCTAGTCAAGTAAACTTGTATTTAACTTACAGGCACTTTTAATTCTTAGTTTTAAACTATACAAAGTGGTTAAACAGTCTACTAACTCTTCTCAACAGTTTTTTTACAAATCGATTTGGACCGACAGAGGATTGTAAATAATTTCTTGTACTATGTATTAAAACCTCCAACACTGCCTCCAATAATAATCAGAAAGTTATATCATGTTGCTACATATAAGAAATACAACATTTTATTTTATATAAAATTAGTTTGAAGAAACCAGTAGAAATAATTAGAATGATCTGATATTTTTTAAAGAACAAAGAAAAATAATTGTAATTTTTACATACAAACGCTAAAACACACACACACACACACACACACATTTTAATATAATTCTGTGCATTTTTTTATAACTTTATAAAATAAGCTTATAATTGATTTGAATAAAACATATAATGTATACATTTAAAAACACATATGCAGATAAATTATAATAATGTCTTTATTGGTTATTACAGTGATTGAATAACAATTAAAAAACCGTTTTCAGCAAAGTTGTTTTAGAAATTATAAGAAACGGCAATTACTTTCGTTTTAACTAATCCGTCATAAACGGAAAACCACTTGATTAAATAACAGGTGGCAAGTTGTACTTAATTGTCAATTTCAGAAAAACACTGTAATAAATGCTACAATCTCCTCGACAAATTATGAGAAATGAAAATCTCTCGAGTCGACGTTAAATTATATTTCTGTAATTTTCTTAATAGCAATGATCCAATTTTACGTGCTAAATTGTTGTTTAGTGTTTGGTTATTTGTAAACTAGAGTGTGCTGAGTGTAATTTTACGAAAGTGGAACAAAATATTTGTCTTAGAAGTTGTATTGGGAAACAACTTTACGAAATGGTTAAGTAAACACACTAGTTACTCGTGCTTAGCCTCTTAGAGGCAGGGATTTACTGCAAGAAGGTTAATGCCTGTCAATTATCAAAAATAATCCTGTTTTGTTTGGCTATATAATGAGCTGCCTTTCAACGTAGCCTATTACACAGTATGGGTATTTGTGGAAACTATAATCGAAATGTCTTATAACAGAATCCGGAATATTAATTTAATTACTAAATATAATTTGAGTAATTGAGCAATAATTTGTGCGGATATATGCATAATATAATATGCATTCTTAAATATAATGTACAAATTGTTTAAAAGAAATTTTTCATGTACTAAACCAACTTTAAAGTTCCATTCGCTCTCGCTCTCGCTCTCTCTCTCTCTCTCTCTCTCTCTCTCTCTCTCTCTCTCTCTCACACACACACACACACACACGCGCGTATTACTCATTCAACATGTATTATATTTTTTCATTTTAAATTAAAAATTGTAACAAAACTTTAAATGCCAAGAAGCCTAGCAAAACTTAAACATAACAAAATATTTAAGCATGCTCAAGCATGTTAAACAAGTTCATCAGTAATATGTTTTTAACTTTAGAAAATGTAATTGAAATATCAATCATATTATATTTTTTATGCACATTTTATAAACAGCTAAGTCGAAAAACAAACAGAATAAAAAGTTACTTCTTAACTTACGTAGGTTTTGATTGCTCATTATTATTGTAATATTTACAGAGGGGTACACTATGGTTGCGTTACTATGGAAATTGGTAATTATTCTGAATAACTTGTTACCATTCTTAATTTTGTAGTTTCGTTTACTGTTGACAATTGTGTAGCTTATTATTTTAAGGATATAGTTCAACTCAAGGGCATTAAAAATTATATAACTATAATTGTATAAAATATATAAACTTATACGGTTATGATTTTAATATTAAAAATATAACGAGGTTTTTTTATTTATTCTTTGTCTAATGTTCATTCGAACAATTTCAGAGATTCTTTGACGTACGGATTGTCTTAGATCTAATTGAAATTAGCTACTCTGAATACTTTTTACAAAATTCAACTGA
The DNA here is from genome assembly GCA_022606455.1 of Callitettix versicolor. NCBI lineage: Eukaryota > Metazoa > Arthropoda > Insecta > Hemiptera > Cercopidae > Callitettix > Callitettix versicolor. Next base: position 59,991,960 of record CM040183.1, read on the forward strand.
AAAATACGAATGAAAATTTTACAAAACATTTTAACGATATTTTGTTTGACAGAACAAAAAATGTTTTCAAAACAAACCAAGAAAATATTTGACCTTGTGCAATATCATCAGTAGCACAAAAGTAAGTCACTTAAAAGCGACAATTTAATTCGTTGTTATTAATTTGTAATTAATTGTAATTAATTGTAATTAATTAATTGTAATTTGTAATTAATCCTACAGCCACATTTAGGAAAGTTTACTTCTTGTATTTAATTATTGTGAAAAAATGCACTCGTTATCTCAAGCTGTTAGCAACAAACATTTCACAAATATTCACAAATAATTTGTCTATTACTTACATAATTACCAAATATAATTAGTGTATTATTTGAATACTTGTTAGAAGAAGATTGCTAAAATCAAATATTTTTTTTTCCTCAGTATAATATAGGTCTTCCTTGAGGGAGACAAATTAAAATTCTAAATTTTTCTTTGGAAATTAGACTTTCAGTAAGATTTATTGTCAAAGAACACTAAAACCTTTCCTTCAGTTAACATAATACTTTAGAGACTTATTAGTTATCAATATATTACATACTTCAGTAAGTACAATAAATACACAAACATTATTTAAGCAGCTCCTTAAAACATCCAGATAGAATTTTCCCATTAAATATTTTTATTTTAACGTTATTACACGGTTTAAATATATTTATAACTGTGTAATAATATATATATATATATATATATATATATATATATATATATATATATATATATATATATATCATGACAAAGAATAAAAAGCCATGTCTATTTAATATTGTTTTAAATTTTGTTTATTTTAACTTTTATTTAATTACTTAAAGTAGATTAATTTAAAAAAAAATTGTCAAAGGCGTTTATGTTAAGCTTGTATTAATAAGGGACATTTTATTGCTATAATAATAACTATTATTCAAAAAATAACCGCTAGTTAACTTTTTTTTGAAATTGTTGTTTTATGATTATATTATGTTTATCGTTTAAAACAAAACGACCTATTCAGCACGATGTCATTGCGTATTGTTTTAATTTTAATTTTTATTGACATTAAGCGTTTTTTTACTGTAAAACGTTTCAGAATAAACTATATGTTAATTTACCATACCACAGCTTGGCTACATGAGCATTATAGAAGCAATATATTAGCCAACTATATGAGAACACAAATACTGGACTAATTCCTCTTGAACAATCTCTCTTGACATATACCTCTTGATTAATCTCCCTTGACTAATTCCTCTTGACCTACCAATATAGTTTACGGTTGGCCATTAGATTTGCGCTTGTTTATAGTTTAGCGGGGTTAATAATGAATTAATTGGATGCAAAACGACTAATGATGCAAAATTGTTTTTACATGCAATTACGAAAAAACTCAAAACGTAGAACTATTCGTACATTTATATCGTTTAAATATTAAAAATGTACAAGAATAGCTTAATGTAAGGGAAGATATAATCTGCTGAACGTAATTACTGAAAGCATAACTAAACAATATTAATTTAACATCTGAATGTTTTATGAAATCGTAATTTAAGTTTTGAACTATCCTTGCAATGAAACTGAAATATATTACGTAAGTTAAAACAAAAACTCTTTGAATATCATATTTGGTTCTAGTTGAATATATTTAAACACATGCAAAGTTGATTTGTGTTGTGACGAAAAAGGAACATTACAGTTCATATTTACATTTTCATATTTTACATTTTCATATTTACAATTAAAAAACAGTAATTACCAAACAGTGAAAATAAAATTAGGATGTATTCACCAAAGGAAAAATATTAGATTCTAAGTTCGGCAATAAAGTTTAACTTTAAAATATTATTTAGGGTCAAATGGGTCCTAATTTAATTTTCTTAATACAGCCATTGAAATTGAAGTGTTCGACAAGAAAGGCTTTCTTAACTTGAAGAAGAAACTGAACAGAAGGGAGTAAATTGCTGAAGAGCTGGGAAATTGTGTACGTCTTGAAGGGAAGATGAGTTTGACTATTGGTTACAAAGGCACGTTGATGAAGCGAGAAGCTCATTTCAATAAACGGAATGCTTTGACCGAAACAGCAGCAAATAGAGGCGCAAGATTGGCTGTGGCGGCATCGTTGCATTCCTAAGGTAAGTTTATCGGTGGCTGTACAACAATGTAGCCGCTCTCAGGCGTATATATTGGATTAATAAATTAAAAGCAAGTTTAACTTGCGTTCTGTGTCAAGTGTTAGCAGCATGGTGTTTAAGTCAAGCAATAATGTGGTGTCACAAAAGTTCGTTTGCATATTTCCCATGTTATTATTTTCATACGCTATAAATCATGCAGTAATATTTAAAATGTTCAATATGGGAGCACCTATAGCATAAATTAATGATGTATAGTATATAAATTAAAGTATGAACTTTACTGCCGATTTAAGCACATTTTAAAGTTGATCAAGATAATGAAATCAAATTTTCAAAAAAATTAGAAAATTTTCAAAAATTTAGAAAATATATTTCCAAATAAAATAACCGTTGTTAAATTTACAAAGTTTTCATCTTAAATTTAACTGAAAATGCAATTCGTAGTCGTAATAAGCCTTAAAATGTACAATAATTAGCATTTTTAATTATTAATTAACACAGAAAATTTGAAATGCTAATTGATAAAGATTTTCACCACGCTCATTACGATAGTGAAATGAAATTATCAAAGAAAGTGTGAGATAAAAACATTACAATTTTTTATGGTTTTGAATGACCGCCATTATGAAACAGTTTATGAACTTTTTTGTTAATTCATTACATATATATATATATATATATATATATATATATATATATATATATATATATATATATATATATATGAAGTAAAGTTTGGTAAAACATTTTAAAATAAGAAAAAACCTTTGAAAAGATGCTTACTGATATAAAATAATTAAAAAAGATACATAATTATATATTTCAAAAAGTCAACGAAAACAATATTTATTAAATTTATCGTTTGAACTTTCACTAACTAATGCACATTGATTGCATATGCCTACAAAAAAACTTCAAAAATAAATAAATAAAACGTTAATTGTTTACGAATAATCCATTTGTAAGAAGATTTAATTACATTTACAAAAATATAGGTACAAATTATAACAATATTCATACGGATATCAACTGTATTACAGTTCAAGAAAATGATGTTCCTTCACCAAATACATTCATTCCCCTGAAGCAAACAAAATATTTACTAGTGACAGAATATTTGTTATGTAAATTATGGGTTATTTATCTCAAAAGTTCCAGAAACGTTTTCCTCTATAAATTTTTATCTTGGGCGGAAAACATCACATCTTGAATATTCGTTTTTACGTTCTAAGCTCAGCGTGAATTCCCTTTTCTACTTTCGTTGCTTTTTATTACAAAAATATTTTTTAATAATCAAACGATATAAAATAATATCAAATATAAATATAATACGAAAAATAGCCGAGATTGTCTTATCTAGCACTAATAATTGTAATTTTAATGTGTTGTTTTCGGACAAAACTAGAATTTTTTATAATATTTAATTCTTTATTCATGTTTACCTTTGGTAGCTCCTTTCATGAGTACACTTGAATGTACTCTGTTACTTTTAAAACGTACTTCTAAACGGTTCCAGTTATCCAGAATGCCAAATAACCATGATACTACATAAATAATTGTTTCTATTTAATAAACCTGGGTATCAGCAATATTTAAAAATAACAGCTGATTTTCAAATGTATAAAATTAATATGTCCACGTTCATACAATTTTAAAGGAGGGTATTATACAGAGTTTGATTTATAGTTTTAAAGTTCTTAATGTAGCTTCTGAAAAGATAAACGAACAAGCGTGATAGACTTAAAAGACCAATTTGAGAGCTAGCATAGATTTATAAATTTTACTCAACGTTACAAAATTTAAAATTTAATTAAGTAGAAATAAAAAAAAATAAAATTAATGTTTATGAAATATTCCAGGAAATAAACTTACTGACGAGACTTAATAAACCAGAGAAACTGCCTGCCTGAAGAAAACTTTTTAAAAGTAGTAGGTGCTATAAAATAAAACACAAAACTTTTGTTCTGAAATAAGAAAAATAAAAAAACGAGACTTATGTTCCCTTATTTTTTAAAAAGATATTGTAAAATATATTATAAAATTCGCAAAAGTTGACTTGAATTTATAATTAAAAAAATATGTTGACAATATTTATTAGAAATTATACAATTTCACCTAAAAAGATGTGTAAGTAAAAAAATACATCAAACACATACTCATAAATATTTTTAATTTTTAAGATATTTGGCCAAATATGGGTGAGCACGATGTTTTAGCTTAGAACAGAATTATGTTTAGATATGACTCAAAATCTAAGAAAACATTTTAATAATTTAGTTTTTTTAAATCATATTTTTATTTAAGCATAAGGAACGTGGTTTTTTTCTGAAAGCGATTGTCGGGATTCAAAAGAAAATGGCGTTTATAAAAAAGGTTTGTCATCTGACCTACCGAATTCAGTCTGCTGGTATAGTTATTGTATTGAAAGTCATAGTAATTGTATTTAGTCAAAATATGTATCGTAGCGCTATCTGTTAGTGAAGATGTGCTATTGTTTGTGCATGAATTTATTTTGGCGTATTACAGCACGTGTTAGAAAGTCGGTAATTTGTTTTAGTTTAGTTGTGGTTACTACAATGTAACTATATTCAAGTTGATCAAACTCAGTGTATATACTTTAGTTACAAGAGATGTATATTCATACTTTGTTGAACTTTTAAATTATTATTTTGTAATCAAAAAATCTTTTAACAAATTTTCACCATTATGTTAAAATTTCACCACAAAAAAGTATCAAACATTGTAATTATTTTCATATAATAATTTTCAATTAGCCTACTTAGAATTATTACATATTATAAATAGACTATATATTAATTAATTATAATAACTAGCCTTGTTTAAATATTAATATTATTTGTAAATAGATATTTTTTACTCGTTCATATTTAATTACTAAAATAATTAAAGTAAAAAACCTAATGGAAATGGAGAGAAATTAAATCCAATTGAATGAATTCGATACTAATCGAATAATATATGAGCATCGAATGTGGCAAATGACTTGTAAGGAATCGAATTTTGATTTCTTGAGTACGCGCGGTTAGTGCAATAAATCCAGCAATATCGACTTCGCTTTAGAATAAAACTTCCAAATTACACTAGTTTTATACTTTGGAACTTGTGAATTCTTCAACGGAGGAAATTTAATGTGTCGTCTATCGAATTACTTGAGTTGTGGATAGAACTGTTTTTATACCAATTTATCATAAGTTACTTTATTTTAACTTTTCGAAATGGCGCTCTTTTATAGTTTGAATTGACTATGACTTAGCAGTTTGACAAAATTAATACAGCTGCAGAAAAATTAAAATGTTTGATTCCGTAAATAGGTTATAATAATTTTACTTATTACAAATTGAATAGTATAAAATTTCTAAAAAAAGGTATTCTAGTAAGAATGTTACGTGATAAATAGGTTACAATAATTTTACTTATTACAAATTGAATTGTATAAAATTTCTAAAAAAGGTATTCTAGTAAGAATGTTACGTGATAAATAGGTTACAATAATTTTACTTATTACAAATTGAATTGTATAAAATTTCTAAAAAAGGTATTCTAGTAAGAATGTTACGTGGTAAATATGTTATAATAATTTTACTTATTACAAATTGAATTGTATAAAATTTCTAAAAAAAGGTATTCTAGTAAGAATGTTACGTGGTAATGTCACTGGTAATGTTACACAGTAAATAGGTTATAATAATTTTACTTATTACAAATTGAATTGTATAAAATTTCTAAAAAAAGGTTTTCTAGTAAAAATGTTACGTGGTAATGTCACTGGTAATGTTACACAGTAAATAGGTTATAATAATTTTACTTATTACAAATTGAATTGTATAAAATTTCTAAAAAAAGATATTCTAGTAAGAATGTTACGTGGTAAATAGGTTATAATAATTTTACTTATTAGAAATTGAATTGTATAAAATTTCTAAAAAAAGTTATTCTAGTAAGATTGTTACGTGGTAAAAGGTTATAATAATTTTACTTATTAGAAATTGAATTGTATAAAATTTCTAAAAAAAGGTATTCTAGTAAGAATGTTACGTGATAAATAGGTTACAATAATTTTACTTATTACAAATTGAATTGTATAAAATTTCTAAAAAAGGTATTCTAGTAAGAATGTTACGTGGTAAATAGGTTATAATAATTTTACTTATTACAAATTGAATTGTATAAAATTTCTAAAAAAAGGTATTCTAGTAAGAATGTTACGTGGTAATGTCACTGGTAATGTTACACAGTAAATAGGTTATAATAATTTTACTTATTACAAATTGAATTGTATAAAATTTCTAAAAAAAGGTTTTCTAGTAAAAATGTTACGTGGTAATGTCACTGGTAATGTTACACAGTAAATAGGTTATAATAATTTTACTTATTACAAATTGAATTGTATAAAATTTCTAAAAAAAGATATTCTAGTAAGAATGTTACGTGGTAAATAGGTTACAATAATTTTACTTATTACAAATTGAATTGTATAAAATTTCTAAAAAAAGGTATTCTAGTAAGAATGTTACGTGGTAAATAGGTTACAATAATTTTACTTATTACAAATTGAATTGTATAAAATTTCTAAAAAAAGATATTCTAGTAAGAATGTTACGTGGTAAATAGGTTACAATAATTTTACTTATTACAAATTGAATTGTATAAAATTTCTAAAAAAAGATATTCTAGTAAGAATGTTACGTGGTAAATAGGTTATAATAATTTTACTTATTACAAATTGAATTGTATAAAATTTCTAAAAAAAGGTATTCTAGTAAGAATGTTACGTGGTAAATAGGTTACAATAATTTTACTTATTACAAATTGAATTGTATAAAATTTCTAAAAAAAGATATTCTAGTAAGAATGTTACGTGGTAAATAGGTTATAATAATTTTACTTATTACAAATTGAATTGTATAAAATTTCTAAAAAAAGGTTTTCTAG